>VXAX01003850.1:50589-320098 GCA_013399835.1 Leptocoma aspasia
ATATATATATATATGTTCAAGATATTTCCTGCATGTCATGCTGCACGTTTTCTTGCTGCACAGGTCATGGCAGATCCTTTGGGTTCTTGTGTCCTTTGAGTTCCCTACAATATCACAATCCTTCCAGAGCAGCTTTTACACAAGACAATTCCTTTGTGCACTCCCTGGATGGCACATAGTAATGGGGGAATGTGGCAGTTTTTCTCTTGTGAAATCACTGGGGAATTGGGTGCTTGCAGTAAGTTTGGAAATTGCCATGTACTGGGTTTTGTGTCAAGCAGCAGGAGCTGCCAGTAGATAGAACTGAGCTGATTAATGCCATTGTCAATGACATAAATTTTTATTTCTATTCTTCTTACGTGACTATGGGCTTAGGACAGATCAAGGTTAAATCTCTTGATGCAATGTCTTGGACATATCAGAGTTTGAAACTGTTACTACAGAGCCAACTACAGTAACTGCTGACTGCATTTTGTTTGAGTGTTAAAATAAAAAAAATTCTATAAGCACCTTTTTTTCTAAGGTATAGATTTAGATGCTCTTTGTGGGTTCTTGTTTCAATCCCTTGGTTTTGGAAGAAGCCTTGATGACTGACAGAGATGTGTCTTGGGTAACTTGGGTGGGGCTGGAGCCAATTTCCTCTGTGGGAAATGAGGCTGAGGCAGTTTGGTCACAGCTGGCTGCGAGCATCCTCCCTGCACCCTCCCTGTCAGGCAAGACAGGTGGAGATTGGGTCCCAGTGAGCAATTTTCACTCCACAGCATGGAGTAACTGCTGCCTAATTACTACAGCACTAACAAGACTGGGAATAGCTGGCACTTCAACATGGAAAATACTATATTTGTGTGAAGTATTTGTTGTTGCAATATTTTAAAATTATTTTAACAGTATTATCCCTTAATTCTAAATGTTATTGTGCTTCTGTAGTGCAAATGGGTAGTTTTGTGTCCATTTATGTGTTTGTTTTGAAAAGACTGTTGCATATGGTGATGTGATGGAAAAGTGTTACCCTGTGCCAGGTACTGCTTACCACACACAAACCTAATCATGAGACAGTAAACCCAAATCATGAGTCTTTGGAAAAGTCACATTGTTTGGGACATGAGTGGTTCTGTCCTGGCAGGCATGTGAAGCAAATGGCAAAGCAAATAATTTTTCTTGTACTAAGACCTCATGTTGTTGTAATATACATTTGTGTTTTTAAATTTATTTTTTAAGGTGTTGTGCTTTCCTGACCTTTCTGTGAAACATTACTCTGTGCAAGCAAGTGCTGGAAAGAGAAGTGTTTTGTGTAGTTATCTGTCTGTTATCACTATAATTATGAACAGAGAACTCAGCCCAATTAAGGAGAAAGGGAATAACATGGGCCATGATTATAGTACACAACACTTCTTAATTTGTGTATGTAGTGGTTTAGTTTCCTGCTTGCTGAGTATGATTCTAAATGTTTTCATTATTGTAAAAGAAAACTATGACAAATTATCCTGTGCTGTGTAAATTACTGGGCAGTGCTGCTGCTTAACCTATGTCAATTAAAGTTTATTACAATATCTGTATCCAACGTTCTTAGCTGTTTTGTCTAAAGTAGCACAATTTACTTTTCTCCAACCTAAAGACAGAATTCATAACTTGATTCAAAAACTAGAAAAATAGATGACATTCATTCTAATTTCTCTGTTTTGTTAATACAGAAACATTATAGGACTTAACTTTATAGTTCATAATGTGTTAAATGGATTTTTGGGTTAATGCTGGTTAATAGCTGAACAGAAGGTGTAAGAGGGTAATTAAAAGTCAAATTTAACGTGTTCAAAAACTATGTTACTAGTTTCCTAACAAAGGAGTGTAACAGATGTTTTCCCATTCAGACTTTAATCTTGATAGGTGACAAATCATTATCAACAACTGTTGATTAAGAGCATTTAATACTGTAGGGACATGATGATGTAGAGGTGAAAAAGTGTTCACTGGAACACACTTCTGTGTGTGCTTAAAATTTAAAAGCTGTAATTTGAGTTATTAGGACAGTTTTCTTCCTTTTTTTTCCCCTTTCTTTTCTTCCTTTCTCTCCCTCCTTTTCCCCCTTTTTTGTTTTTCTTCCCAGAAAAAGCATGAGTGTTCATTTGGATGAATTACCAGCACTGGAAAATGTTACATAGTCAGCTGATCTTGGCACGTTTGGAAAAATGAAATATTCCATTCAACTTCCCACATCATCCCCAAGTCTTTTATATTTGCAAGTTATCATGTGAACATGGAAAATAATGAACATTTTGTTGTATATTTTGTTCCTTTTTGTAGATGTTAACTTTAAGTATTTTAAATCGCTTTTTCTTGATTTCCGATGCAGGGATGTGACTCATCACCTATTTTCTTAATTTTGATGCAGTGCAAATAAATAATGATCAGTGACTAATTTGTAAATTGAACCTCAGCACACAACATTGCATTTTCTCAATGGAAGCCTTTGGCCTAGAAAACCTAGACTGTATTTCAGGAGCTGACTTGGCTTTGGTAGAGCATTAACATGTTGCCTTGTTGATAGAAAATCACACGCAGCACTTTGCTACAATTTGAGTTTTGGACTCTGTGACATTTACGGTTCTTGCTAATGTCAGATCTGTAGTGGATGTTGGGATATGCAGCAAAGTAAAGGGAGTAGCTGAGGAGTGCTCCAGGAGAAATGCTGTAGCTCAGGGAATTCATTAGGTTGGTTTTGATCATCTTCAGTTCTTGGGGAAAAAAGTGTATTTTATTTTTAAAACTTCTTTTAAAAAGGAGCTTTATAAAATTATTGCGGTTTATGAAGCATTGGTTTGTTATTATGCTGAACTCCTCGTGTCTTAGTTACGTGTTTTTGCTTGTATAAGGCAGTTAAGAGAGCAATATATGACTGGATTGATGCCTATAAATTCAAATAAATCCTCAGCTGAACTATTTAGGGGCAATAGACATAGCCTGTTGGGGGAAGTGGGACTTCATTACATTTCTGAATGCATTTAGATACATTCAAACAATGTTTAAAGTTTTGTTTAAACTGATAGATGCTAGAATATCTCTGAGTCAAAGCACCAATTAGGGCAAATAGACTGTGTGGAAAGAGATGTGAATCCCTGCAGATTCAGATAAAATCCAATTTTATGACCCCATATACTGGTGTACAACTTTCTGACCTTGTGCAGATGAAAAATCACGCCAGAAGATGAATTCTGCTGCTCTGGCTTTGCAGAAAGCCAGGCTTTGTGGGCTTTGGCTTTCCCACACCCACTGGATATGGGACACGGGAAAGTTCAGCCTGTGCAAAGCCAGGCAGGTGCTGAACTGTGCCTGGGGCTGGGCAGAGCCCCTGTGAGCCCAGCTTTGCCTCTGGGCTCCGGCTGCAGAGGGGTCCCTTGGGCAGGGACTGTTCCTGGACTCAGAGGGGAGTGAGTGCTTTTGTGCCATGGATCCAGGTTCTCCAGCTGGGTGTCTTTGTTGAGATACGTAATGGAAGGTGACAGTGAGGAGAGAGGGAAATGGAAGGAATTGCCCAAATCACCAATGGCTTTGGCCTCCTTTCCTTTTAGTGCTGAAGTCCAGGGTGCCTTACATGCTTTTGTGCCTAAGAAATCAGGGCTGGAGGTGTAATCTCAGTAATAACAGCACTGAATTTTTTGTGGGTGTGATTTGAGAACCTGGCAGGAAATACTTTCTTGAAGGACAGGAGCAGATGAGCGATGAGGACAGGAGGAGTCATTCCTTTTTTTCACTTGTCTAACACCTACAATTTCTAACCCTTTATAACCTTTGGGATTGCCTTTCAAAACCCATAGAGACATTATGCTGATGAAACAGCACTCTTCTCAGGCTGCAAATTTTCAAGTGAAACAGTAAAATCCGTGTTTCAGTTTTTAAGGGCAAAGTGTACGTGCAGATGTGTAGAACATTCCTGCAGAGTTCATGCAGCTGTCTGAGGCAGCAGTACATGAACGTGTGTTCTTGGCCTCTCTCACATGTGAGAGTAATTCAGTGTCCAGACTGCAGTGAGCCCTGCAGCCCCAGTACCCTGCAGGAGCTGTGACTGCCTCAACAGAAGGGCACTGTGGATGGCTGTTTCTCATTCATAAAGAGCCAGTGTGCTATTAAAGCAAATATTGAATTAATATTTGTCTTCTTCCGGTGTCTAGACATTAACCTGATGTTCACGTCCTGCTAGGGTAATACTTCCCAATTTAGGAGAGTGGATCCTGCCCAGGTCTTCCAAAGAGCAAGGTTTGTGGCTGATTCCCTGCCCATAACCACTGTGAAATGTAGTGAGGGTTTGCTGGGGAGGCATGCAGATATTGTTGTGGTTGGACTGAATTGGCTGGACACTCTGCCCAGGCTGCTCCTTGAAGAGCTTTTGGCCAGCTGTGCCTGCTTATTTGTGCCTTAGTTGCCAAATGTTAGTCCACTGAGGTTGGCTGGGTGATTGGCATGTCAGATTCACACAGGAAAAAAATAGATCTTTCATCTTGACCTAAGGGGCTGTCAGAGTCCTTAATGAAAGGAAATTGCTTCTGCCTTAGTGGAGAGGAAAGTAAAAGCTTTTGGGTCTAGCATCATCTCACAGCAAGAATTCAGAAATCCTGCTTCAGCATCCCTTAATTGAGCCTTTAGAGTTTCCTCCTGAAGCGGTTACCTGGAAGAGTTAAATTAATCACCAAGTCCTTATGCTGTAGCTGTTCTCCTGTTGTTTTTCTTATGCTGGGAGATGATTAGTTGCCTGGACAAGCTTGGCATCTTGAAATCTGAAACTGTCTCTTGGCGTTTTTTTAATGCCTCAAAATCTTGGTTAACGTTTAGTGTGTAGTATTAAATATTACTATACCCTGGTGTTCTAAAAATTGATAAACTTGTTAAGAGAAATGCAGGGCAGGTGAGCTTTTGAATAATGGCATCTCAGAAACATGAAATATAATTTTATATATAGTGGAGACTGTGTTTTTCACGTGGTAAAATGGTCTGTGAACGATTTGGTTGACATACCTGTTTAAGTGTAACTCTTTTAGTAATACATCTTCATGGGAGCTGAAGTTAAAATTTTAATTAAGTGGCTTTTAACTGGCCCAAAGGGCAAAGCTACACTCCAAATATTTGCTTAAAGAATATACATCCTCCTCTCTTTCATAGCTAAGAAATTCTGGAAAGCAACAGTTACAAAATACACTGCTGAAATTTTCCTTTTATATACCTATTTGTTATTTTGTTCCTATCCATCATGCTAAAACTCAGTACAACAAGTAGTAAATTAGCTGGTTTTGACAAAGGTTATTTCTTTCTCAAAATATTGAGTAAGCTTTTTCTATAGTTAAATTCGAATGTTAAGAACTTGGCCATGAAATATTTGCCCACTATTACCAGCACTGTACTAACATCTTTGTGGTTTGGAGTTTTTTAAAGTTGGTTTTCATCTCAAACTTGCTTTCTTTTTTTTAAAGATGTGAGTTGAATATCCAGTTAGCTTCAGTGATGTTAAGTTAGTATTTCATTTCTTAGAGATGAAATTTTGGAAAGCTATTTTTTCAACAGATTGCATTAATATACATTACAATTATCCTATTTGCTAATAGTTATGAAAGTGATGAATTCTATGCATGGTTTTGAGTAATTGAGGTATCAAGGCATGTGCCATTGTTATTTTCCTTCAGTAAAAGCACATAAATTTTATACATTCCCATATACCTTGTTATGACAGATCAAAGTGAGACTCTGATCCCAGAAATGCAAATAATGTCTTTCAGCCTTGCCTGAATCAGAGTAGTTTCAGATCTACCAGCTCCTACATTGCTCATCTTGTGGCACAGAGTTATTTCCCAGAATGTAAATGTCTGTCAGAAATACCCAAGCGTGGAAGGAAGGATGTCATTAACCCAGCCTGTGTGGGTCTCATCCCACAGTTTGTCCATTCATGGGATCATTGAAGGTCTGTGTAAAGCAGTGCTCACTATTCTTTTATTCATAAATTAAATTTGGAGCTTTCCAGTTACTGAGAACACAGCAGGCTGTAGCAAGGGGCACAGCACAGACACAGCTCCCTTCCTTTCCCTTTCCCTCCTTGCATTTTGTGGCATATTCTAAAGTCCAGAAGGTCATAACTGCTTTTAGACAAATCTTCCAAAGCACCAGGGAAAGTGTGAGCTAAAAATGGGAGCTTTTAAAGCTGCGTATTGTACCAATATTCCTTTTATTTATGTAGCATAGGAGGTCTAGTTCTTCTAGTGCATGTGCCTGGAAACACAAACTAGTAAATACTACAGATTTATAAATTACGGGTTTCTCAGGTGTGATTTTTGAGTTAGTCAAGCGTCAGTATTAATTTTTGTGTTCTCCATAAGTGCATAGACATATATTTATGCAGACAGAGCTACTTGGGATATCAACCTTGCTATTTATCCTACAGAGACACGGCCCTTCTCTGACTTCTCCTTTACTAACACAGCTCAGCACTGAGTGCTAAGCATCGATCACATAGAGCAAATAGGAATCAATTACGTTTTATGAGGTTAAATGGACCGTAATGAAAAGTCTGTTGATATAGCATATATTTATTATAATTAATCTACCTAAAAATGAATGATACTGATATAAAAATTATTGTAGCAATGTCAGTGTGACTGGAATACTAAACTCCTTTTGAGGTCATCTCGGGCAGGGATGGAATAGTTGTGTGTGTATTCACAAGCTCTGATAAGGATTTGTACAGTTATTCATTAGGGAATTCAGCAGGAACTGCACAAAATTTTTGTAGTAAGGTTTCTATGATTTCTGCAGCATTTCAGTCCTCAAGATGATGTGTAGAGAAAGCTCACAAGGAAATGTGCCAGATAATTTAATTGCTCTGGTAAGTAAGTGTCACTCGTTCTGTAACAGTTCAGATGCTTTGAATACATTTTATTTTTCATCCAACATCTTCAAGCAACTTTATGGTTCCAAGTTTCTTAGGTAGCAGTATCTTAATTTTAAAATACGCTCTGCTATTCTCCCATTCACTCTTTTCAATAAGATTTATAGGTGATAGGAGCCTCTGGAAGGAAGACATGTGTTTGCCAAATTCCAGGTTCCTCCTGACCTGGGAGTCACAGTAATGGCCACCAGGAACTCTGCACTTAGCAGAAGAGCAAACTAATTTGATTTTGTGTGCTGTAAAAATGCAAACCAAGCATAATGATAATAATGCAAAGTGTAGCAGAAATATTGTATTACACTAACCCTTTGACCCAGGGGCATTTAACTCTCCAATATTTATGTATTAATGTTCTTCGAGAGGTTTCCTTCAGTATTGGAAAGCGATGTGTTCAGGGGATGAATCTGTGGATGTTTTCATCTTAAGTGAGAATAAACGTTTACAGCAGAATTTCATGCTGCTTCTGACTACCTACCAGCTAGTGATTATATTTATTGGTGCTACTGTACAACTAACAAAATAAATGTTTAATTTTGATTTTTTGTTTGAGTTTTTTGAAATTATTTGTCTGCAAAGCAAATTGATACTTTATAGATGTCTTTTTCTTGCTTCCATTTTTTAATTAAAATGTAATTACCAATTCAGATTTAGGAGTCTGTCATCTTTTAGCATTGGTTTTTCTTTATTAAACTGTAACCACAAATGTCATATAAGAACAAAACAATTGTCCTGTAATTTCAGATTATGGATTCTTGTCATTATGATTGACTTGAATATACAATATTTGAATATATATGAGATATGAAGACACTTGGATGTTTATATTTGCTTTTAAAACAGTGCATAAAACAGTAAAGATAATTTTCATTGTTTTGTTCATACTCTTAACAGTAAATCAAGACTAGAAGCTTTAAAGACAAATAAACATTCTTTTTTTCTGTTCTAACAAATCGTCCTACATCTGTGAAGTTCTGAATCACTACAGGAGCTGGTAGAGCATACAGTCAGAATGACTTCTGCAATGCAGAACACAACAGAGGTTCTTAAACAAAATGCATAAAGGTGTGGGAGCCACATGTTGATCTGATTTTTCTTAGAGTTATGTTTAGCTAAGCTATCGGTCACTTCATCATTTATTCAACAAATGTTGTTTATTAGCATTGGTTTTTCAGTTACTCTATCTCTGTATGCTGCTACAGTTTCTCTTGGTGTTAAATTTTTCTTGGTATGTGCATAGTCATCTTCGTAAAAGATACCCTTGGCACATTTGATCCCCACCAATTGATAACAGAAGGGCTTCTTCAGAGCTCAGGGCATGAGTGCACAAGGAAATGGCCAGGCAAAGTCATCTCTATGGCTTTATTTACTGCCCTTGGAGTAACCGTGGGGTGTGTTTGGGAAGCAGTTAAGGAGAATCTCTTTGCTTCTCACTTGGCCTCTGAAAAGACTTTAAGATTGGGAGCTGCTGTTTTCATAACTGACTCACTTTGTTAATGTTTTCATAGAATCAAATAATTGATTGGCCTGGGCTAGAAGGGACCTTAAAGCTCATCTGGTTCCATCCCCCCTGCCATAGACAGGGACACCTTCTACTTAGACCAGGTTGCTCCAAGCCCTGTCCAAACTGGTCTTGGACACTTCCAGGGATGGGGCAGCCACAGATTCTTCATTTTGTGTGTCCCTGCCTAAGATGAACTTTGGGTGAACTGCTGTCTGACCTGTTGCTGCCTGCTGCAAGCTCTTGCTTCTGCCATAGCTAATTCAGGCACATATTGTAGAGTAATTGCTCACTTGAAGCATTGCTCCTGCTTTGCTGAATGTTTTTGCTGTTACCTGGGGAATACACTTTCTTTTGGAGACTTAATAGTTGAGTAAACAAATAAACCCCCCTTGTAGCATACAGGGAAGAGGAGTGTGTGGAAGAGCACAGGGCAGTTTCTACATAACAGCTTTATTACCTGCTGAATGTACTTTTGGAATGGAATATGTTGCATGCAAAAAAAAATTGACTGTCCTTAATGGTCTGATAATAAGCAGAGTCCTAGAAGTAGCTTGTTCATATAGTGTAACAAGTTAATCTTGTTACTGTGAGTTTTATCTAGCTTTATAACCACTGAATTTGATCATTTCCTCTTGGATGCTCTTCTTCCTCCTGTTCTGTGCATGGTCTGCAATACCCTCCCCTGTGCTTCAGCTGAAGGTAGAGGATTCTGAACAGCTGTAGTCCTTTTCTGCACTGCTCTGCAATTCAGAGCTGCAAAATTCTGCAGGTGGAATTCAGGATTCCTGAAATGGGCTCTGCCCTATCACCTTCTAATGACATGCAGGATAAGAAATTTATTTTTTTTTCAGCATAGAAGTGTCTAGTTCTTATGGTCAAATTCAAGGTGGTGCCTTGTGCCTGTCCTAGGATCCTGTGTGCAGAGAGCAGCTCCAGAGCCTGACACAGGGCAGGGAGCTTGGTGCCTACCCCTCTGCTCAGGCTGTGTAGCCACCTTCAAACCCCATTCTTGGACATTTTTTTTTTTTAAGTTTTAGTAAAGAGAAGCAATGAAATGTTATTGAAAGTGTTAGCTTTTTTGCATTACAGCAGTGTAAAATAGCTACCAAGAAGATCAGACCAGGCAGCCAGGCCATGATTCTTAATTGCAATGCTTGGCTTTTCATCTTCATTTTAAAAAGGTAGATTGATCCATTAAAATGTACGTTTTAATTTTACCACAAGTGCTAGTTGCAATTAAAGAGCCACTGAAGGTCAGTGGTAAAAGGCTTGGGAGGCTGAGAGCCGATGCCTGAGAAAGTTGAGATTACACCTTCCTGCAGTAGAGCTGTGGACATTTAAAAAGAGTGTAAATAAAAATGTATTCTTGACGGACCTCTTTCAAGCTGGGATGTTCGATTCCTCCCTGGGGAGCTCATTATCTCTTGAGTGTGCTCATCTTTACGTGGGCTGCTTTTTGACACTGGGGATGGATCTCAGGCTGTTGCCTCACGGTGCTCAGCCAGCCTGTGAAGGTTTGCATGGACTGTACACAGTTTTGGCAGCATCTTTTCTTACTCCTGCTAATCTTACAGGAACCTGTGGCTGTGACAGTCTTCAGACAGCAGTGAAGAGTGAACTCCCAGCTGGGAGCTGTAATAACTGTTGTCAGGAGCATCCCAGCAGAGGGAGAGAGATGGATTCTGTTTGTTTGTATCTTTATTTCTGCAGGGAGGGGCAACCAGTGAAAGCCTTTTTTTAATATCATTTCCTCCTGTAATTTCCCCCCAGCATTTAAAATGAGCAAACAGAAATAAGTAAAAGATGGCTGACTGCCCTCAGGGGTATTGTGTTAACGTCCCTCATTGGGCTACTGCAGCTACAGAGGAGCTCTGTTTGGGAAGATAATTAGTATTTTCAGTTGTGGTTACATCTACAGCAATGAGGACCTATAATCCCTGTGCTGTCCCATGCAGCTTGCTCCTTGGAGAAGAGGCTTTTGTGTGATAAACAGCAATAATATTAATCTGTAGATAATCTAGCCCCCTTTGCTCTGTTGCCCCTGAGGAAAAAAAAGCAGCAGTAGCTGCATGTCATCTGCATTTTTTTTAAAAGACAAAACAATGATCTTGAACAAACACAGCAGAAAAGAAAGGGCTGCCTCCCCTTATTTTTCTGTTGCCTTCAGCGTTTCCAAAGAGCAAGAGAATTTCTTGATGATTGGTTTGAGAACCTGGAGAATTGTGCTGAAATCCTGATTAATGCACAAGTTTTTCAAGCCTCTCTAGTGCTTTCAGCGTGAAAGGAAATGGCATTTGCAAGAGAAAGAATCATTGTTTAAATAGCAATGTCAAATTTCATATTTATCTTATTTTCACTGCCTTCATGATTCAGGTGAATGCTTGAAGCTTGCAGTCCTTGATTTGCAGTGTACTCTGAGCTTTATGCGAAAAACGAGCAGCTGAGGCATTCTTTCCTTTTTATATTTTGGTGAAGGAAGAAGTGGTCTTAATTCTGTAATTCTATGATTGTTTTTAGGTAAAAGGAAATTAATTTTCAGCAAGAAAACTGAACCTACTGGGAACCCATTAGAAAGTGCATGGGATAACACTGTCACTATTTTAATTTAGCATTCTATACCCTAACATCTGCATCTAAGGGAACAATAGAGGAAATCTTATGCAATGACATTGAATTGCAGCCAATTCTGTTTGCATTTACTGCCCCTAGCTGAATAGCAAAAAATAATTGCAGCCAATTCCTGAATTAATGTTCCTGTGCCTCTCTGGATTAGAAAATATGTGGGAAAATAAAATACAGTAAACTGCTCGTCTACTGGAGTTAATTCTAATAAATCCAGAAGCCAAATAGCAAAGTCAAGTTAAGGCAGAAGTTTTTAATAAATACTTCTGTTCAGTAAATCAGATGATGGATTCATATGAGATGTTGGTGATTTAGCTACGTACCATCACACTGACAAGTAGGCATGATATTGGACAGAAGGTATTAAAATCCATCATTTTTATATCAGTGGGGGCAGATAACTTGGATACAAGTATTCCTGCAGAGCTGAGGAGTTGATTTCCACTAAGGATGAATGCTACTAAACTGTTTTGAAGAGATGCAGACCCAGCCGAGATGTAAGATGCTTGTCTTCTATACTGAGGCTTTTTCTCTCCATCTGTGTGGGACTGGAGGTTCAATGTTTCAGGAACAGAGTTTGGTCACCAGAGCTAAAGTGTAAAATTTCTTATCTTATAAGTGTGTCATGGTTTGACACTGGCCCAACGCCAGGCACCCATGACAGATGTTCACTCACCCTCCCCTGTCACAGCTGGGCAGAGGAAAGAAAAATCTAATGAAGGCTTCATGAGCTGAGATAAGGGCCAGGAAAAAACACTCTAAGGGCAAAACAGGCTCAACTTAGAGGTACAAAGTGAATTTATTGCTAACAAAGTCAGAGGAGGATAATGAGAAGTAAAATAAGCCCTTAAAAACATCTTTTCTTCCCCTAACCCCTTCCCTTCTTCCCACTGACAGCACAGGGAGACAGGGCAGGGGGATTTGGTCAGTTCATCACTGAGGTTTTCTTCTGCTGCTCCAGGAGAGGAGTCCTTCCCCTGTGAGACCGTGGGGTCCCTCCCACAGGAGACAGTCCTCCCAAAACTGCTGTGGTNCCGGTGCCGGGAGCATCTCCTGCCCGTCCTTCTCCACTGACTGTGGTGTCTCCATGTTGTTTCCCTCACATGTTCTCACCTCCTTCTCTTCTCTGGCTAAAAAATTGTGTCTCACTTTGTTGTGATTTTCTTCTTAAATCTGTTATCACAGAGGTGTTACCAGCCTTTGTAATTGGCTCAGTTTTGGCCAGCAGCATGTCCAGCTTCAGAGCCCTCAGGGACTGGCTCTGCTGGACATGGTGGAAGCTTCCAGCAGCTTCTCACAGAAGCCACCTCTGTGGACCCCCTTCTACCAAAAACCAGGCTGTGCAAAGCCAACACCAAGTGCCAAAACAGGCATTGCTGTTTGATTCTGGATTTAAATTGCAAATAACCTCAAGTCCTCTAAAATTCTCTAGTCCCAAGAGAATTCTGGATAGCCTCTTCTGATGACTGTAGGAGAATAATAATGTTATATTAAAAGTTATGAACATGGGTCATGGATTAGTTATTTTTTCTTTCTTTCCACTTTGTGAATTGTTGGTGTAATCTGAGACTTAAATTCAGAAGGGCTTTACTTTCTCTTCCTTGCTAACACAGTGATTTAATTTTAATACATTTTACAGTGAAATGTATGTAGAAAGCCACTTTATACGTAATTACTAAAAATAATTGTCTTTTGAACTGTGTGCTGTGTACAGGGCTAAGCGTTAACACAGGAGTCCTTAATTTGCATTTGTAATTCATGCTGCTGTAGTTGCACCAGAATAAAATCTAAAGATTTAAATGTCTGTCTCTTCCTGTCCCTTAAATCTTTGTGAATAGATGTGACATTCTTACCCTGATGACAAAAGTACAGACTCAAGTTGGTTAAATATTTTACAGCTTGTGGTTAGATCAATATTTCACAGGGCTGTGCAGTGTACGTAGGATGTCATCCGTACTTAGTCTCTTTGAAAGGCAGCAATTAGAGTGATACGGACTTTAAAGGTGTGTTCAGAAAAATCATCATCTAATCAGGTGTGCTGGCTGGCAGTGGTTGCTTCTAGGTCAGAACATTAGTTAATGCTCAGTGGGCACACTGCAGCTGTTGAAACAATGTGAATTTGGTTGGTGGAGACATGCCAAGCAAGACTTGTGTCTCCTTATTATGCTTCAGGAACTGTAGCTTTCAAGAAGCCTTCTGCCCTGCAGTGGCTCAGATCATTGCATTGCTATGTCATGCTGAATAATTTGCAGCATTTAGCACTTAAATTGGCTCATTGCAGACAATCCAATTAGAATAAAGTCTATTATCATTTTGGAACCTTGGGATGAAATAGTGTTTAAGCGATGAGCCGCCTGCGCTTCCCGTGGTTCCTCAGCCTCGCAGGCCTGTGTGCTGTGCTGAGGTGGTGCCTGGCACTGATGGAGGGATGCTCCTGCTCAGTCGTTGCTTGCAAGCTGAGCTTTCATCCAAAGATGTATTGGAAACCTGCAGTCTCAAAAAGGATTCGAGGTGCTTCATCTTTTTGTCTGTTCATATGTAAAACTTCTAAGCATTTTTCTTCTTGTCAAGGCAGACAAATTAAAATGCTGATGCTGTGATGTGAGCCTGATGCTGTATGGCTGGTGAAATTTGGTGTGGCTGCTGGCCTGGGCTAAGTTTCCCATCCCGGGCTCAGGAAGCCAAATACTCTGTTGTGAATTTTGCTGTTCATCTTTTGCTCAGACTCTGGAAGTCAGCAGAGGCCAAGTTTGAAAGAGATGCAATAAGGTGTGTATGGAAATTCACAAAAGCACCCAAAATTATTCAGACATTTAAATCTCATGGATTAGTTGGAAATGGCACCTGAGCTGCAGAGGTGCACTTCATGTCCCAACCTGATATGTTCATACTTTTGGGTTGTGTGCTGGGCCTTTAGTGTCTCTCTGCTTTAGGACAGGGGATTTTGGTTGTATTTATTGATGACAAATTTGGTACAAATGTTTTTTCCCCTTCCTCCCCCCAGCTTGTACCCAGCCACATGCATTCGTCTTGTGCCAGTTTTTGAGCTATGTAATGAGCTGATCTGGGAGCTGTCCCAGGTTAAAAATAACTTGTCTTCATTAAACTTCAGCAGAAGCTGATGTAGCTAATGTAGTCAGATGTTTTTGCTTATATTCAGTGTAAAAACTGTAATAAGGTAGATGGAAAACCGAATATGAGCAAGTGTCTATGCTGAAGTGTTATATATAAGCTAAAAGACTGACAAGAGAATAATACATGGATATTGCATTTTAATACTAATATTGGTTCCTAATGCTTAGATAAGTCTCTCAGCACTCAGGATGCTTTAGCAAGGGGAGATAAGGGCCAAATCCATTAGCTCTGGTGAGATTTGGATCTGCTTACCTTTGGATTTCATGAAATCGGGTGCTTACATCCTGAGCAGCCGTTGTGCTGGTTGAATACAGCTGTGCAGGGCCACGAGCACGTGGAGAAGCAGAGCAGGGAAACGGCACTGAGAACATTTTTCAAGCTGAGAGATCAGATGTGGGTTCTGTGTATCATTCATCTTGTTGGAAGGTTTTTATTTATGTGCCTTAGGTCTGACTGTGTATGTAAACATACATGCATATAACATTTTCTCAGCCCTGAAAGATGTGGGCTGGGATAGATTTTTGTGGTGCTTTGTATTTAGGCCTTTGCATTGTTCCTCAGTGACATTAATTTGTCCACAGAATAACAGTAAGCACGTTAATCTTCTGTCCAAGAAGGTATTTCATGCATAGTGTTTGGCAAGCAGTAGCTGCATATTACCAAAACCACTTTGATAATAAAATTCTTCTATTAAAAAGAAAGAAAAAGAAAAGCCAAGTGTAAGTATTTATGCAAGATACTTATATCCTGTGACATATTGAAAAGGAGTGTTTTAATATGCTAATTAAAAAGACTCCAACTCAACATGTTAGAGTATGCCTGAATCTTGTAATTTAAGCAGCTCAAGATTTGTGGCCAGAGATGGCTGGTTGATATGGACAAACTAATTTTGCTGCAGAAGTTGGACTTGTTTTCTTGCCCAGTCTCATGGCATATGTGGTACCTGATATGAAATGTGTTAGCTTTTAAACCTTAAATGCCTAAGTGTAGCTGAAACATGCCTCCTATCCTCTGTTGATCCATCAGTTGCAAAGGAGTGGTCCATTACCTGCAAAAGCTTTTTTGTTCAGTGGGAAGATTTTAAAATATAATTACCTAAGGGTCACAGTTTTGTGGTGCACCTGAGCCAACTCAAGGTTGCATTACCCCTGGAAAGCACAGTTCTGTCCTTGGTCACCGCCACGTGCTGCTGCCTCTCCTGGGGCTCTGCTCTTCTGACCCATTTGTATTCTCTTTAGGAAAAATTCACCCCAGGAAGAAAAGGAGTAGCTCCAGAGCCCTGTGGGATCAGCCCAGCAGCCGGAGCAGTTGAGGGGTGGTAGGTGCATAAGGGAGAAAGGTTTTGAGCTGCATATTACCAAAATTTTGAGCAGCAGTCCCTGCTTAGGACGGCTCCACCACAGGGCTGTGTCTCACCCTCAGGCATTACTGCCCCATGCCTGGGTATTTTGTTGTGGCTGATGTTTCACCACTGTGCTGGGAACCCTGTGGAGTTGAAAGTTTGTGTTCACAGTGTGAATATTTGCTTTGTGTTCCAGTCAGAATAATGCTTTGAGAGGAGCAGGCAGGACCGAGGAGCAGCATTTCTGGAGCACAGCCTTTTCTGCTCTCCTGGCTGTAGCACAGCTCCAGGAGAGGTGGTGAAAGCTCTGTTGGATTGGTTGAACAGTAGTTTCAAAATAAATTTAGCACCTGATGCTCTCTTCCCTGCTCACCAGTGCTGGCCAAGCAGGGTGTGGCTGGTTCCATCCTGTCTGTACTGGGGCTGCAGGAGGCTTCTGCTGAGGTGATGCTTTGTGGTTGTTTTTTATACACCTATTGGTGAGAAGAGAAAACACTGCATGTACGTGAAGTTTGAATTGATTAAAAAGCCTCTTTGTTTATTCAACAGTGATTGGCTTCAGAGCAGTGGTTGGGTTTTGTTTTTAATTTGTACGTGCAGAGTCTCTTGTAGAATAGCCAATAAATGAAAACATACAAAATGAACACTTCTTTTTAACTGTCCTAAAAATAGAGGTTTAGGTTGGAAATGTTATCTCAACTTTAACTAAACAGTAGTGTAAGCCATAGGAATGTGGCAGTAGTTGAATTTGACACAGCAGGTAGTGAATCTTCAATTGGATATGAACTTTATTATCCAATGTATAGCTTCAGCTTGAGTCTGTCTTTTGTTGTCACAAGAGTAGCATTTGCATAATTAAATAAATGATCTTAAAACTGTCTGCCCCTGTGTAGCTGTGAAATACAACGCTTCTTTCTGTCACTGCTCAAGCTCATACTCATGGATTATTGGAAAATGCATCACAGAAAATTAACATCAAATGTTTGGTCTTTTGTGAAAGGACATCCTGAGCCAACAGCCTCGATTTTGTTTCTCATCTCAGTTAATTGATCTTAAAGCAACTCTTCATTAAAGAGAAGAATTGTAAGGAGTATTTTGAGGGCCTTTTTGCACTGGCTAAAATTAAAAAAATAACATGTCATGGTAAGGAAGACTGAAGGCATTAGGTGTTTCTGTAAGGTAGAGAGGTTGATAAGCTTGTGTTCCCTTTTTTAATTTAGTTTCAGTTTTTCATGAAGCAGATTATGCTAAGACTCATAGCATTAACATCAAAAGGCATTTCAAGGGTGTAGCTTCCTCTGTCTTCCTGTGTGGGCTTTCTTTTATTATTTATTTTTATCCTCTTGTTGCTAGGGACTACATTTTCCTTTTTTAATTGAAAAATTCAGTGTAACCCATGCACTGGTGTGTTCCCATTACCATGCCCCTAGAGATCATTGGCCTGCCATAGCTGTGCTCCAGAAGTGTTGGGGCTTTGGGTCGGGATGCAAAGCTGTCATTTTAATCCTGCAAGTCAGCACTTTGGTCCCTGGTTTTGTCCAAAGCCGTGTGAGAAGCAGAATAGTATCATCCTGCCATTTTTTAAACCTGGTTTCTTTTTGTTGTAGTGGTGGCTGTGATCAGTTGAAAGAAGGTGTAACCTCAGGGCTGTCACTGTCAGCGTGTCCTCCTCACCTGGGAGGTCCTTGGGTCTGTCTCCTGCAGCTGGTGGAGGGAGCTGTGCTCCAGAGGTTTAATTCCTAATGAGGCTGGCAAAACACAGGCGTGGTGCCTCAGAGAGGTGTGTGACCCAGCGCACCCTTGGAATATAGTGGAAGATGTTTCCACTTTGGAGTGCTTCTAAAATTGGGAAAGAGGCTAGGATTAAATCTGGTACCTCACTTTGAGGTACACAGTATACACACAAATCCATGCTGTTTTTCCTAATGGCTGGAGACAGCCATGCAGGTCATGGGACACAGCAAAGGAGCTGACTGCTGAAGGAATGTCAGTGGCATTGATGTTCTCCTTCTGTCTCATCCAGCACCCACTAAATCCCGTGGAAGGTGTTCAGCAGGACATGCAGCAGGGGCTTGTGACACTTGTGAATTGTCACACAGGCATTGGCACTTCTCAGGGAGGAAAAAAAAAAGAGAAAGAAACATGGCTAAAATGCCAGATGTATGTTTCCAGGCTTCGTGTTTCTGTAAAGGTGTCAGCTGCGCCATGGTATTTTTCAGACATAATAGAATGTCACAGTTATACCAAAAACTTGATTGCCACTATAATGAAAGCCAGTGTACATCTATGTACACATTTTGAACTATTTCTGCCTTTATGCTTTTCTTGTTTAACCTGACATTTCCGATTACTTTATCTAGGTGCCTAAATATGTCAGATGTTTATAGTGCATAAAGAGATTCTCCCCACCCTTTCTTTTAATAGCACTAATTCTGTGTGAACCTGCAATTTCTTGAAGGTTTTTCTCCATTGTAAGACAATGCTCTGTTAAAAAAGGAAAAAAAAAAGAAATACTGCTATGCGGCTTGTGAAACGAGGACAACTGATTTATAACAGCAGTCCGTTCCTTTTTTCTAATCCATTCATTGAATTCAGCTTGTTCATCCTGAATTTATTTCCCAAGACATAGAGCAAACATTTAGTTGAAAAGTGAGTAGCTTATTCCATTTCCATATGTTTTTAATTGTCCAGTTCCTCTGAGGAAAGGCCATTAACTGAACTAAATTACAGTTTGGATATGAATTTTTCAGCATGGATCTCTGCCCAAAAGGTGATAAATTAGATGCTAAGCTGTCTTTGATAGTGACCTGAGAGATTAACACAAAACTGTTTTGAAAACAGAAGGAAAGATTTGTTAGCCAGTCAGTGACTGTCAGGTTCGGGCATCATAAATTCCTGCAGTACTTGATTTTTTTGAAGTGAATGACGATAAATAGGAGAATTTCAAGCAAACTTAACCCTTTGGCATCCCCATAAATTTTGGAATTAAACTTGAGCAGCAGTAATGTTGGAATTGTAGGCAGACAAAAGCCCTGCAGTGAGCTGCTGTTTGGAGTTTTGGTACCTTTGACTGGTGCTGGAGCACGTAAAGGGCTGGTGGCAACCTATAAAGAACACAAGAGCTGTAATCCTGGGGTGGCCTTCAAGTTACAAATACAGCAATAACAGCATACAACCAAACAATTAAATCTCAGGGCCTCTGTGACTTTGGTTCTTGTGTTTTGATTTTATGCAACAACACAAGTAATAGAGAGGTGTGTTTTTCCTCCACCACTTTTAACAGTCCTCAAGTTAAATGAAAAGTGTTTAGAGTGTTTTGTGCAGCTGTGTTTGGTACATTAAATGCGCAGACATGGCTGCATTGACCTGAAAAAGGAGAAGATATGCATTCCTGTAATTTTAGCTGCTTTGTGGTCATTAGGAAAATGTCATCATTTTTATGCTTACAGCTGCTATTTGGAGATGACCTTTGGTGAATGCTCCCAGTCCCCCTCATCCCATTAATTTGTGTTGCTGGGTAAGGCAGGGCTTTACTGCAACCTGGCCCAGGCACAGGTCATCTTCCTGGTGTTGGTGGTCACTGTAGGACTCTAACTCCTACTTCTCTTAACCAACTGTGCTTTGAGAGATGCTTGCTTAAAGGGTTTCTGTAGGTGGGTCTTGCTTCCAGGATTTAACTAGGAGAAACTCAGTTCTCAGAGACACTTGTTCTCCTCTGTTAAACATTTTCCCTCTTAAAATGTCTCCTCCCTCAAGGGATTTAAAAAGAGCCTGGGCATGACACTGGAGTGGATAATCTTTGCAGCTGTCTTTTTCAGCAAACCTCTGGGGAGAAGGGGGTGAAGCAAACGTCTGGGAAGCCAGAAGACAGGATATTTCTTCAGACAAGTTGAGAAATAATCAGGGGCTATGGGAGCTTCTCGGGATGAAAATGAAAAGGAACAGATGGATTCTGGAGATTACCCAGTGGGATTTAGTGGCCATGTCAACAAGTAGGGTAGGGGGAGGATATTTAGTTTGAAGAAGTTTTCTGATTGCTTTTATTTTAAGGCAGCCCTAAAACTAGTGACAAGGCTGATGCTGTGTGATACTTGGTGCTGCTAATCGCTGACAAGGTTTTGACTTGGTCTCAAAAGAATATGGAAGTAGTAAAAAGAGGGGAGCTGCCAGTGAGGAAATGGTACCTCTTACTTTTAAAAAAACACTGAACTTGCTGGGACAGCTGGGAACTCACATTTTGTATCTTTTGTTTCCATTGGGAGATGGTTGGCATTCAAGGCTTGCACCTTTCTTCCAAGTCCTTTTTTTCCAGGCTTACATTGTTAAAATCCCTGGATTTGTACTTCAGTGTCTTGGTTAGGTGTGAGAGCAGCAGGTCTGGAGCAGTGTCCCTCTCAACAGGCAGGTTAATTCAAGTCAAATGCCACCTTATCTGCTAAAATGAAGGAAAGAGCTCACGCTTTTCTGATACTTGACCAGGACAGTTATAATACTTTCCTTTGTGAGGCACTTTTTGTGATGACATGTTCTTTTATTCCTAAAAGAAATAGTTAAATTTGCTTCTGCAAAAGAAAGATGATAAAAAGCACCAACTAGCTAGATTATTTCTGGTCTCCCCAGAAGAATTGAAAATTCTGTATTTTAAGACAGGTATTTTTTTCAATAAGTTTAAGCTATAATATGGAGACATAACTATTAAATATTAAACAGCACTATTTTTGGGCTGTCAGCAAAGATATGAAGGACATGGGGGCACACATTCATCCTCTCCTCTTCCTGATGACCCTATTCAATACAGTTGTGGGATTCCTACATTTTTTTCTACTTATTTTTAGACATGGTTATTCTTTTGTTTCTTGTTGCTTGGCAAAGCCACTTGAATGAGGCAAATCTCTGCAGAAAAATGATTGTAATTACATAGAAGCAAGTGCCTACGGGGTGATACTAAGAAATGACTTGAAATGCTTGCAAAATAGTTTGAATTGATTGGCTGGATTGGTAAGTTACTCTAAAAGCATAATGAAGAGCAAATGTAAATAAAATAGGAAACACTATTCTCCAAGGGCAGGTAGCACTGATGTCCATTCTGCTCAAAATGGACTGTAAAAGGCTTGTAGCTTTTTGTATAAATCATGCTCCCTTCAGCTCTGTGAAAGCTTTCAGTGGAGCTTTTGAATCTTAAACAGGCAAAGCAGTCATAGCAGATGCAGTCTTTTTTCTTTCCTTCTCCTTCCATGGGGCACATAACAGTAACCAGATGTAGTAGCAGAGGCTGGGCAGAGAGGTGCTGTCCCCACTGCCCCTGTCACCACTGCTGATCCATTTTGTTATGTAGCTCATTCTTGTACTTTTCACAGTTCTACTGTCCCATCTTCTGTGTTGCTGAATGTAATTTTTAATCTGCAAGAGCTGCCTTTTGGGTTTTCTGTATTTATTTCCATAGAGAAAATCATATAATAGATACAACTCATTGTGAATTACAGCTCCCCACAGGACAACAGCTGGATTTAGTGCTGAACATGTTTATCAGGTTGGCTTTTGTAGCAGTATTGGCCAAAATTTTGTGTAGGAGCACTGAAATATTTAAATTTGAGACTTAAATCCCACCTTGGTACTAAACACTTTTACCTTGCAAGTCTGCACTTGTAGCTTGATTTTTTTTTTTATTTGAACTGATAGCATTTTCTTTTTAATAACTGATTTGAAACAAATTTAGTCATGTGGCTGACAACTGTGTGTGGAATTAACTTTTGTGGCACTAGTGGCTTTGAATGAGTGTTCCCCCTCCGAGCCTCCCTGTAAATTTATCAGCAGTTCCTAAACCCATTGCAATTACTGATTAAACATGCTTTTCATCTTTACAAACTGCTGGTGCTCCTAAGAAGCTTTCAGGCAGTGTAATGAAAGGAAAAAGAATCCTTTATTGCAGTTTGAGGAAGACCAGATTCTTTGCAGCAGGTACTTAATGATAACCTGGAGGACACCAGCATTTTGTCCTGCTCACTATCCCATGTTGGTTTCCTGTTTAAATCAAGATTAATTTTGATGCAATGTCTATTATAGTGTTCTGTTTCCTTCTCTGGACAGTTAAGTTTATATGAACTACTTATCCACATCCTTACAGGTACTGTTAGGTTCTTATGTTTTAGATTTGGCTTGATTTTTATGGTAGATTTGGAAACAACTATGAATTTCACTGGGAGTGTCATCATCATTCTTAGTTTACAAATATTGAGGAGAAGAAATGAGCACCGCTGTAGTGCATGGATTGTGGAATCTTTGATTTGGAGCTGCAATGTTTGGAAGAAACTTCTGACCTCAGTTTTGCATTGTGGTTTTCTTTTGCTTTTGTAATTGATACGTGATTTTGATCTGAAGGGTTGAAATGCCTTGATTCAAAGCATTAAAATCAATTGATTCTACTTGTGCAGAGAGAGAGAAGCTTTATTCTTCTCCAGCCTCCCCTTGACTGCTTCCAGTGAAGACATCTGCCAAATTCCTCTCAAATGGTGAACACTTAGCCTCCAGACATGATGTCTGGGCAGATGTGCAGGAGCCAGCTGTTTGCAGCTGTGCAGGGCCTGTCCTGGCAGTGGGGTGTATCGCCGGCCGGGGGCTGTGTACAAGCACGAACAGGACGGGACTGCTCGGAATGCGCCTTGAGCCGTTTATTTTCCAGCATCAGTCTCATTACAAGGTCATGGCAATGGAGAGATGCCACCAGCTCACATCCCAGACAGCAGACAGGGAACTTAATGTTACAGCCTAATTTATAAGTTTTCTGACCAATCACACAAAGCAAAAGCATTTTGACAGTAGTTCCATCCAATCGCTATAAGCACACGTACCTTCAGTTAAAACAATGCCTGCTTATTTCAAATACAATACCTGTTTGTAAGCCTTAAAGCACAATGCACAGAGCTCTATTATTAAGCTTAGAACTTCTTTATATCTGCTAGATATACTTTTCTTCAGCTTAGGACGTTATTCTAGACAAGCATTACTACAGAACCATTGTTCTAATTGTCCATCCTCTTATACTTTTTATATAACTTTTCTGCTGACTTATTTAATGGCTACTGTTTAGCTCTAATCACAGTTCTGCTTTCTCTGAGGCCTGCCTTTTGCAGCTTTCCCAAAAACCCTCTAAATTTATGGATTCCCACAGGGTGGAGACCAGCCCTGCTTCCCCTTCATCTCTGGGGACGAGTCATGGTGCTGATGTTGATATGTGGTGGCCTTTGTAGTTTGGGGCCTGGCTGATGAGACTGTTTTGGGGTCAAGAGCTGCCAGGATGGAGGAGATGGATGTGAGGCCTGCTCATTGTACTTTAGGAGGGGGATCTGTTTGCTCAGGCAGCCTTAGCTTGGAATTACCTTCCCCTGGTGCCTTGTCACCTGGTATCTGTTGGCATTTGGGAGACCATGGTAGGCTCATCTATCACCTGTGCTGTTGCTCACTGGACTGATTGCAGAGATTGTGATAAACTTAATCTAGGGTGGGAAGTCTATTTTCCCTGACATTGCTCAATAAGCTGTATATAATCTTGTATACAGGCCTGCAGACCACATGGGATAATGCATTTACAAATCCCTAAATAGATGGCCTTAAACATCACAAGCACTTTTTATATATGTGGAGAATGTAGCCATGGACCTCTTTCAGTGTAGTCAATTTGTGCTGCTCTTTCTGTAGAACCCACCTGATTCACTTCTCACATCTGCTCTTGGATGGCACAGTCAGAAGTAACGTAGCCCAAAAATACATTGACTCAGTGTGCCTCAGTCCTGCTTCACTGCCTCCCCCTTGGATTCCCAGAGTTGTGTGGGCTGACTTGCTGATCCCTGTATGGGTGGATGGTGGCTTCACCAGAGGGATGCCTGCCAGCAGCTGAGGTGTGGGAGGAGCCTCCCCTGTGGTCACCTCTGCTGGCATTGCCCCTCTTGGGATCCAGTCAGGCAGCAGGGCTGGAGGGAGGGTGCACAGGCTTCCCACATCCTGGGGAAACCTTGGTGGTGTTGAATTCCTGCCTCTGTAGAAACAAAGGTGGCAGTGGAGCTGATGGTGTTCTGTAGGAAGAGACAGAGCAGGTTCAGGACAGCCTAGGGGACAGAGAATGTTGGGGAGAAGGGATGAGTTACGAAGATACATTTGTATACCAAGGAGCTGTCTTAATATATCATCTCTGCCATGTTGTGTGACTTTGTTTCAGAAGCTTCTCCTTTTTCTAGTTGCTTTCTAAATGCATAAAACAGGAATGTTTGCAAACCAAGTGCTTGCAGTTTGCGCAGATCCATCTCACACATTAAGCATTCGCCAGGACCGCTGACACATGGCTCTCCAAGCAGCCAGCTGGCCACTGCCATATATAAAAGTTTTGGCAAAATTGTAGAAACAGATTTCGCTTGGGAGAGAAAGATGTGCTGGCTTGAATATGTCTGATGAACAAGGTGGAGGCACCGACACAAACCCCGGCACTCCTGTCCCCATCTATCCTTCCTTCCTTGCATCCTGAGCCTTTTTGAGAGGTGCTATAGTTGTTTTAGTAACTCCTCCAAGCATACAAATGTTTACATGTACAAGCTTGGGGTGTGTTTGCTTTCCAGCACTAAGGCTATGAGGTTTTCTTAAGATCTAAGGTTTAATACTACGTGATAGTGCACCCTTTGTTCTTGTAGGACAATGAAAGTAAGTCAGAAATTATCTTCAACAAGAAAAAAAAAACCAAAAAAACAAAACTCTAGCTATCAAAGGGACTGCTAGTGTGAATTTATGGGACTATTTTATGTGAGCCCCAGAACCTACAAAAAGCCATCCTGACACGTTGTAATGTGTGATTTTCTTCTATGAACCTGGTGCTGGTGGAGGCAGTTGTTCATACTAGGATGTACTGGGGTTGGGGGTATGAGCTGCTGTTCTTTGGAAAAGTGTAGACTAAAAATAGATATCACTTGTTTCTGGATGAGGATTTCTTTTCCTACCAACATGTGCAAGCACAAGATGTATTGTTTTCAGGTAACCTTTTTTTTCCTTTGTAACACAGAGAATTCAACTCAGAAGCTTCTTGGGGAGAATTCCTCATGACATTTATGTTGTGAGAAAGGGCCTTATTGCCCATCTTCAAAGTCACGTGACAGTATTGTGCTACCTCTGTGAGACTGAAAAACAGAAACACTACTATGAGTGAGACAGTCATCACTGAAGAATAGCCAGGAAGATTGGAACGCTGAGAGGAAAATGCAGCTCCCAAAGGAATGATAAAACCTCCTTGGCTCCTTGTCTGGGGCAGATGTGTTTTGGGGGTACGGCAGGGAGGTAAAAGCAGGATTTGGGCTTGTGGTGCAAAAGAACAGAGAAGAATCCCCACAGGGTCACAGATGCATTTCTCCTGAACTTCAGCATCTCCCCCATTCTTGATGGTGCCTCTTTCCCCACTAAAACAGACTCTATCCCCTCAGACCTCTATTCTGGAATTACCCATCATCTTCTGTGTCACATTTCCAGGTGTTCCTTCCCAGCTTTGAAAGACTCCCTTTCTGCCACAGTCTTGTGGCTCTGTTCCTAGTTGTCTACCAGCTGTGCAGTCTGCCCTTGCTGCTCCTGCACCCCAGACATTTTCTTTTTTTTTCCTTTAAAGAGAAGGACATCACTGCTGCCCTAAGAGCAGTACTGCTCCTGCAGCTTCTCCCTGTGTAAGGAACCTTAAATAGGAGTCTTCAGTCAGGCTGGAGACCTTGGCTGACTGCTGGCAGGGAGCTTTAGTGGGGCTCTGCTGGCTTGGCTGTCATGGCAGACTGCCACTTGAATTACCTGGGCTCAAAATGTTAAGGAAATTTATTCAGTTTCAATTAATCTGCAAAAATACCTTAGGAGCTTATGTGAGAATCAGAATCTGATGTTGTAAAGGGATTTCACATGATGAGACTCTTGATGCAATAAAATGTCAGAAATCCTCCCTGTTACTAAAGAACGTAGATGCCTGTGTGACACTGGAGGGACAGGAGATGTGGACAGTGGTTCTGTCATTGGTATCCAGGACTGCGAGGAGGGAGAAATGGGACCACCTTCTTTGACTGTACCCAGATATCAAATCAACTCCTCTGGGTTACATTACCACCCTCTGAGTAAATTTCTGCAAATTCAGAACCCAGATTTGGACGTAATAGAGTTTAAGATTGTTTAAGGCCAGGAAGCTTGACTGGGTGTGGGATCAGTTTCATCTTGATTCCTCAACAATGTGTCAATATTTTCCTCTACTTAATATTTAAGTAGCCTGGTGATTATTCGTAAGGAAATGAAATCAAACTATTGGTCATGTTGGTGAGGAACAGAAAGACAGTGTGCCAGAGGAATATGTTTCAGGTTGTTTTTTACAATCATAATTATGTATGTTTCACTGTAAAGCATGCAGGGAACTTTGCAGCTGGTGATAATTTTGCGCTTGTTACTTATTTTAGATCTTGTAATTTGTGTGTTGCTTGGATGCCCTTATTGATACTGAGTTATCACAGTAGAAACCTGTGCATTTTTGGTGCTGGGACTCATATTTTGGGATGAGGGGAAAGGCTCTGGCTGTTTTGTAGCTGGTTGGAGAAATCTGTGGTCAATGGGAACAAGGAGT
This sequence comes from Leptocoma aspasia, assembly GCA_013399835.1. NCBI lineage: Eukaryota > Metazoa > Chordata > Aves > Passeriformes > Nectariniidae > Leptocoma > Leptocoma aspasia. Next base: position 76,736 of record VXAX01003850.1, read on the forward strand.
GCCGCATCCTCAGGGTGCAGCACGTGTGGTCTCCTACTCTGCTTTCCTTCTATAATCCCTGACTTTATTGGATGTTTTCCGTGGGATTTTTGTTTCCTTCTTTTTTTAAACATTAAGGCTGTTTAAAATGAATCCGTTGTAATCCATGTAGCAAAGCTGTGCAAGTTCCTCATAATGCCTGTTGGGTTGTTTTTTGAATGAAAATCCCTAATCTGTTATCTGTCTCTGTCTTTAGAATTAATTTTTATAGCTGGGATTATCTCCTCCCTGGGTAGTTGTGTCATAGTTCATTTTTGAGACAGTGGCCAGGCAGCAAAATAAGGGAGAGGAGGTTGGAGATGGGAAAAGCATTGGATCAGCCCCGAAAGAAGAATAGCATTTATTCATGCTGAAATGTAAACAGGCCAAAAATTTTTCAGCTAAACAAGGCAATTCTTTGAAGCATGTTCTTAATTCTTTTTCAAAATATAACTCCACTGCAAAATTAAGTTTTTCTTCAGAACAGAAAAATAAAATATTTATTTTACGGCTGATCAAAGTGAGCATATGAACTTTACAATTTAATTTTTTTTTAAGCTGAAAATACTCCCCATATTAGACTAGATTGAATCAGATTCAGACTGGCCTTTTTAAACAAACCCCACGGACTAACTTGTGCATATCCATGGCAAATCCTGCTACCTTTGTCTCCTCATGAAAATAAAGTAACATTTTAAATGGAAGAAAGAGGTTCAAAGTGAATGGTACAGTGTGGGATAGAGGGATTCAGCAATCCCATGTTCCTAATTGCAGATCAGGAGGAGGTGGTTTTGGTAGCTGACTGGAAATATTACAGTCAAAGGGAGCCATCTGTTCCTCTTTTAGCAGGAGGGTTGCAAGAAATGCCTGAAATAAGGCATCAGTCCCTGTCTGCCAGTGGGTGATGGAGGCCGTGGTCAGTGATGAGAACCAGCCCTGGCAGAACAGCTCTGCAGAATTTGTTGACATTTCTTCCACCTCTGAACCTGCCTCTTTGCACCGAGGTCAGGGAGTAACAGCACCGTGTTTAGGAAAGGCTCATGTACAGGAGGGAGCTGTTCTATTTCTTGCCATTAAGGTTTTAAAAAACTTGTACCACCTTGATCCAGGGAGCCAGGTGGTATTCAGCAATCTTAGACTGCCCTGGAGAGGTGTCTCAAAGAACAGAAGCCAGGAATAATTAGATTTCTAGATAACTATTTTCCCCTTTCTTTTTGGTTATACCACAAGCACAGTAAAAGTTTTATAGTCTTCATGAACCCGACTGGCACATACCTTTCCCCCAGCCTGAGGGATCACTGTGTATTACAGTGCTGGGCAGTGATCAATAGTACAGTAACAGCACTCACAAAAGGCTTAAGACCCAAAAGATGCACTAATGAGAGAGCACATTTTACATCTTGAATATGAATTATTCTCCTGCAGCCTGAGTGCTTGCATCATGTCAGACACAAGGACTGAGGTAAAACTTTAAATGAAAAACTTCTTTTGAGGATGTTTTCAGTGGGATTGCACTGTTAGTGGGTGAATTGGGGTCAGGCCTTGTTCAGTCCCCAGTTTGTGTTTTGCAAAACTTTTGGAAGCTGACTTTCCAAAAAATCCCTTCACTGTGGGTACTTGAAGGTAGGAACTGTGATCTTGGAGCAGTGTTGTATAGCTGGGGCTAGATCCAAACTCTCGTGTGTAGAAATAGTAATAATCCTTTTGACAGGACAGGCCCCTCTTCTGAACAACAACAGAATGGCATTGGTTGGATTGGAATGGCATTGGTTGAATTTTGGGAAATTTCTTCCAAGATGTTGTGTTCCAGGGATAATGTAACCACTGGCAGTGGCACGGTAACCGATGGAATAGTCAGGTTCTGAATGCTCTCTTGCGCTGAGATATTTATTTACAACTTTTATAGAAGATTCTTACCAGAAGAAAGTTATTTAAAAATGCTATGAAAGTGTTTAAGTAATTGTCAAGATACAAATTTGCTTTGTTGCAAGCAAATGATTTTGTAAAACATTTTTGAAAAGGATTTTGAACACCTTAGCAGGTTGTTTAAACCTTATCTTATTCAATACTAGGAGGGACAGTTTCACAGACATCTCGTGGGTGTTATTTTGTTTTGATTTGTTTGTTTTAATTGAAGTGTTACATACTGCCTCTTTTTTTTTTTCCCCTGCCGAAAAATATTAAACTGAATGTTAAGAATAACACACAAGCTGCTCATTTCACAAAACTCTGTGGCTGAAAAAGATTCTCAAAAGTGAGCTTATTTCTATTTGTGGAAAATACCAATTTTCCTTTGGTATTTGAATATCAAATCTGAAGGAAGCTTAAGGCTTGCTTTCAGCATATTGCTGTCTTCTGGGCAGCAAGCTGTTATCAGCATAGGTATTTCCTCTTTAGATCCTGTGGTCTTGCGTGTTCTGCTCAGTCCTTGGAGAGCAAAATGAGGAGTTAGCAGAGTTATTTGATGCCTCTGCCATCTGCTCTGATTTTCACTTTTCTGCTTCTTTTGTTTCCCCCTCTTTTTAATATATTTGGATTTTAAAATGTCAACCAAGAGAAAAAGATATTTTTAATGGGTAGTTACAAATATACCAAGAGTTCTCCCTGCTGTTAACTCTGGAGTGTGTTTGGGACAGACTTCCATGTATCACCTCTTTCAGGTTTTGTCCCTCATGGATTTCCCTATTGAACTGCTCATCTTTTTCACTTCGCTGGTGAACTGTTTCTTCTAAAGACATTCACTTGGATTAATGGTCCAACCCATCCTGATGTTCACAGGAGATATTTTGCAGGTTTTATGGTGGTTGAAGATAGTTTGTCTGCTAAAAGGTGAATGTAGAGTAAATGGCTTTCTGTATATTTTTACCTTTCATTTATTTCCAGCAGTTTGCTAATATGGGCAGCGGTTATGAACAGGCTTGGTGGATATCGAAAATTTAAACAATTTTCTAAACATGTGCCAGGAATGAATGTAAAAACACCAAATTTGCCTGGATCCTTCAGAGAGCTGTCAAGAAAAGACTTTGTCTCCAAAACTGGGAATTAATTTGGTTTGCAGTCTTCTTAGCCTTGTTTGGCTTATGTGATAAATGGATGTATATATAGATGTAAAAGAGGCCTGTATAATGCATGCATACATGCACAATAGGATCACATGCACATAAACATTTACAGTGTGCATTAAACTTCTGATTGATTTAGGCTTCAGAGAGGAGCCCAGGCTATGGATTTTTCAATGCTTCTCACAGTAGTATTTCTTCTTTTGTGTGAGAGGAAATAGCCACTGTAGAAGCAGCACTCCACTGGAATAATTAAAAGCAATTAGGTCAGTATGTTTATAAGTAGTCTAACAAAGTGTCTACTGAAAAATAATCAGTGAAATTCTGGTAGTTCTGTAGGGGAACCTGTGAGGAGAATGAATTCACAGGGGAGCTCCAGTCAGCAAGATGTGCAGTCCTCTAGCACTTAGCAAATCAGCTGACAAAGGGAGCTTTGAAAAGAAAATCAATTTAGGTAAAAGAACGCATTTATCAGAGCTTGATTAATGATGCAGATAGATCAGTGGGAAAACAAAGGTTTTCACCCAGCTGTTTCAGAGTGCTGGCTGTCCCCAGGACAGCTGTGTGTGTCAGGGTCTGTCCTGCAGCCCGGGACACGCACGGAGCACAGCCTCAGTCACCTGCCCAGCTTTGGGGTTGTGCACCCTTGGGGATCCAAGGGTTTGCATGAGGAGTCCATGGATGCTATCTAAGAAAGAAAACCAATTATCCAGCGGTTTAAATCTGCAATTACTGGGCTGTGCACCCACCTTGGGAGGTGTTTGCAGTGTACAGCTCAAACAGACTGCAACGCCCCAGCCTTACAGCAGAAGGAAAATCAGAAGCTGCAGGGTTAGGCACACAGCCCATATAGGAGATCCTGTGTATGTTTATGTTCTTTCTTCAGTTCCTCATTAGTCTTAAAACCGTGGTGGGTTTTGTTTGTTTTGGTTTTTTTTAAACCTGGTTCTCAAGAGTTTTGTGACCCCAAGAGTTTGCTATTGTTGTAAGGAAATTATGCTCTTTTTTTTTTTATGAGCAGAAGATGTTTAATAAATTGAATTTTAATGTTTACTATGGTCCCAAAGGTAGGTGAAACCATTACCTAATGACCATAATGATGAACAGATTTTATTTAAATTTGGAATAATATTTTATCTGCTACGCTATTAACGTTGATCCTGTTAAAAAAAACCCTCTATAAATACAAAGGAATAAATGTGATTAATGCAAGTAATATGAAGCTGAAAGTGATATAATCTGTTTGGACTGCAATTTACTTCTGTGCAAGTTTAGATGCTGAGTCTAGCTAGAAAAGCTTTCTAGTTTGTAAAAGCAGAATAGCACATTACCATACATTTATCTCTTCTGTTGGAATAGTCTTCCCTTAAGTTTATCTGGGTGCTAGAAAGGGATTAATAATTATCACAGAATGATCTTCCAGGGTTTAAAATTCATAGTTTTGTACATCAGAGGTTTGGTTGGTTTTTTTTCATTGAAGGGATTTCAAAATCTACATCAAAAATATTTTAATGATGTTTAAGGTGTATATATTTGTGCATTTTCATATATCATCACAGAGGAAATCTCCAACATTTCGTTTTTCTTGAAAGTTGGTTTTAATTGATAAAAATATACGTGAGGTTTATACAGCAGAAAAGCCAACTACTTGTGTGGTGTCAGTTCCCAAAAACTGCTCAGGGAGGTCTTGTTCACACGAGTTTCAGAGTTCCAAAAAACATATTTATGTACTTCCATGTAGGACAGAGCCTTGGGCCATGCCTGTGAGGTTACTCTGGTTACAGATGCTGCAGAAGAACAACAGTGCTGTAGATCTGGGCTTGGTGCTCTGGCACTTAGAAGACCTTCCCTGATCCCTCGGGCTTGGAATGCCAGAATGGTGCGAATCTCAGCTGCTCACACGGAGAGAGGATTTGCAAACGACCCTCTGTGCTGAAATCTCATTTACATCTTTTTGAGTGGTGCTTAGGGCTGGGTGCAGCTTTCACTGCTGTTGTAGGCTTCCCTGGTGCTGTTGAGGGAGCAAGAACAAGAAACCTGGGTCGTGGGGGCCTTCCAGGGTCCCTGTTAACATCTGGAATTGCACATGGAAGGAAATTGCAAGCCCATAGAGGCTCTGGAGAACAGCTGGAGCATGTTTCCCATAGTTAAAGGGGTATCATTATCTTGAAATACAGTCAAATTAAATAAAAACTGGCCTAAAAGTCTTTTATTGTTTCTAACCTTGGCTATCCTGCCATTATTTGTTTTAAAGCCATGATTTATGAGAGAATGAGGTGGTATCACCAAATTGGTTGTACTTCACGTGGGTGCTGCAGATCGCAGCCAGATGCTGATGATAAATCAGCATCTTAGAATGAAATTTTCCTTTTATCTTTTTTAGCTTTAGTGAACCTGGGTGCTGTTTGGGACAGGAGTGGTGGGGGCACTCTGTTAAAGCTTTATGTCCTTGTGGTGTTGGTGAAGGAAGCTCTTGGCTCTGAGATGAGGCTGCAGTGATTACCCACATCCTTGGAAGTCTGCAAGGGAGCACTGACCTGCACCTGACTTGTGCCTTGCAGACTCAAAAGCATGAGGCTGTTTACCACTTGAAGATGTGTTGTGCCATGTGAATCTGGCAAAAAAGCCCTGTTAGCATGGGAACATGGACCCCTTCATCCTGAATTTCAGGGGAATTTCTCATGGCAGCATTTTGGGGTGAAGCCTTTCCCAGCTCAGCACTTTCATTCAGATTTTATTGGTGTATCAATTAAGAAGCTACCTTTTAAGAGACTCTTTAAATATCCCTGTGAAGAAGTACTGACTGCTTATGAGGGTTGAAAATGTTGCAGTCCCTGGTAATCCTCTCTAATGTCCCCAAAATGTCCTGGAACTCCTACAGGCACTGGGAATCCCTGCGGGGTCTGTGTTGGATGGGCAGCCACAGGAGCAGAGATACTGCTTCTCTGTAAATGTTTGCATGTGTTAACCTGGCAAAGGAAGCTCAGGACATTCAGCTGTAAGGACTTGTGTGTTAAAACCTGAACTAATACATTGTCATACAGATTAGAATGGAAAAACACACAGCCAGATCCCTAATGTCTTTTCTTTACTGTGCACATTGACTAACAATTATTTTATGAAGATAGTACATGGTAAATATTTATAAACAAAACAGGCAAACAGTGAGACCACAGTGAATAAATAACTATAATATCAAAGTCCTGTTTCAGAATAACATACAATTGCATTGCTCACTATAATAAAGTTATTTTTTAATTTCACAGAGAGTTACACAGTTGTCAGTGTTCAGTTCCAGTGGGGTGATGCTGGATATGTTCTGGCTAAATTTTTGTTTAATATCAAGGTAGTATTCTTGTTCCATGCATAAAAGCAAGTAATCTCAAAATATAGATCTTTTTTGGGTATAGTAATTACTGCTTCTTCACCAACTGTAAGAGCAATTAAGCCCCAACTAATGAGCAGTTTTCTACACTATAGTTATTACGCTCTATCTTAATAATACTTATCTCATCAAATAGCTTTCTTCCTTTGGAAAAGAAGTGTCTAAATTCATTACATGTTTTACAGCTACTGGTCAGAATAACTTAATCCTTTTATCTTTTAAGGCAATTTTAGTTTCTTTCTGTTCTCAGGTGCATCTGGTTCTATTTAGATTTTTTTGCCCTCTTTAATTTGTCTTCTCTGGCCATCTTAGAACATAAACCTGTTTTACATGCAGGGCTGGAGCTGGGACTTTCATCTGAAATAATGACTTAATGCCAGGCAAGGGAGGTATCCTGCTCTGAGGGCAGTTGCCTGTAAAGTGTGAATTTCATTCTTTGCCTTTTAATCTAACAAATTTTGAGAACTGGCTTTTGGTAGGTTGGGGGGTTTTGGCATTCCTTTTTCTAATAATTTAAACTGCCATGTTTTGAAACATCTAAGCAATAGTTACCATAGTAGAAAGGAGCCCAGCACTGTATGGTTTGGTGGGGAGAGCGTGGAATAGAAATGGCCCAGAGGGGTGAGGCAGCCCTGCCAGGTCTGGGAATTTTTTTGTTGGTCTCACAGTATTTGGTGTTTTTCTTTAAGCCACAGCTGCTGGAGTCTTCTAATGGGAGGAAAATTCATCAGCTTCCATGCAAAAAGGCAGCAGTGGTTATGGGAGAGGAACTTGAATGTCTGTTCCAGGTATTGCTGACTGGAGGGGAAAAAAAGTCATATAAATAGACCCCCCTTTGGTCATATTTTTGTAATTAAATATAATCTTTTGGAGATGAAATGCCTAGTAGGATTGGGAATGCTGTAAACAGAGAGGCAAGTTCTCCATCCAAGGTGATCCATTTTTCTTCCCAATGTGTTGCTGCAGCCCCTGTGCAGGACCATGGCTCTGTGTGACATACAGGCTGAGAGGAAAAGCCCCTGCAGGGGTAGTTTTAACACACCATATTTTTTTTAGGTTGGTGTGTTTCTTTGTTTGTTTTTATTTTAGAAGCAAACACATCTTTTCATATGGGTTGAGAAAAAATAATCCTATGCTTTGTTGAACCATGTTGCCACAATCATAGTCAGGGGTAAATCAAGGTAGAGATATGAGGGAAATTGAAGTAAATCCTATGGTTACTTAGTTTTCCTTTTAAAAATTCCTAACAGTTTAGAACTGAATTTGTAGAAGCATTATTAAATAAACTCTGGCTGTGGCATGTTTGTTTTAGGACCTTGTTTAGCAAAGCACTTCAGTAAATGCATAATGTGAAGCTCATGAATGATATTATATCTGTGCAATGGATAGAGCACACAAGTGAGTGCTCAGTGTCCAAGATATGAGAAGCCCTTGAACTGGAACTATTCACACAATTAAAGTTAAACATTTGCTGAAAAGACATTGGATTATTCAGCTATTTAAAGTAAAGCATGTGCTTAAGTACTTTGCTGAATCAGAGCCTATAAAAAGAAATGTTCAGAAAAACATGTGAATGCTGAAAATGGAAACTAATGTCTAGTTAGCTGATATTGTGTGGCTACACAAGTGAGCTAAAGCTGGGTGCGAGACCACTGTTGGCTGGGTTAGCTCTGTGCATCTCACATCCAAACTCCAAGCTGTGAGCTTTACTCAGTGTTTGTGCTGGCTGCCTGGGGTGAGTAAAACTGAAGTCTATTCTAGGGCAATAAATCCACTGCTTAGTTTGCAAGTCATCATACCAGGAGCATTATGCTACATGATATGCGTGCTATAAAATGCAAGGCTTCTCTGAACCACTTAATCGAGGCATAAACTGGAGCTGTGAGGTAAACTCTGGAGGCTGAGTGTGAGTAATGATCAATAAGATGTGTCTCAATAACTCTTAAATTAATAAACTTCTACTACTGATTTACTAGCTTCTCTGTGTTAGTGGAGTTATAAGTGGTTACATCCAGAATTTACTTCAGAATAAGCCCTGCTTGCTTTTTTTGGTGCTGTGAAAACCTGAAAAGACCGGTGAGACCAGAAGTAAGTGACAGCTAGTATCAGTCACTGATAGTTTAAAAGGGACATAAAAGCATTGGTGCAACCACTCTCACGAAGTTTAACTATTTGTATGAGCTTCTGTCCCTTAGAAAATAATCCCCTCCCAAAGGTGTGCACCAGGGTGTGTTTCTGAGAGCAGGGGCTTGTACAGGACATCACAACTGAGAAGAAACAGAGTGCTGCATGTGCTTTTAAAGCAGTTATTGAAAAAGGCCTGGAAAAGAGACAAATAAATCCTATTTTATGAGAAAAAAAAACTCCACCACCTTTTTTTATTGTTAGATAGTATGAAGTTTATAGGTGTCACCCCCATTCTGAGATAAATAGCAATCCATGGATTTTCATTTGCTTATAAAGACAATGGAAGTGGCTCCGATCCAAGCACTGAAAGGTGTTTGGCTCTTGGACACCCAAGTGGATTCATGTGTATTAGTCCAGCTTCTGGTATTGATGGGTTTGGTTTCTTTTGTTATTTCCCCTGGATTAGATTCTTTTTTGTATTTGTCAATAAAGTCAGGTAATCTGGAGTACTGCCAGGATCAAAGGTAGGGAGATCGAACAAAACAAATCAGGGGAGATTGAAAAGAGATAGTAATTTTAAGGTTCTCATTTACCTTCTGGGTCCTGGACCTTTTTCTTTGTGTGTGTGTGTGTTTCCAGATTTTCCTCCGAAACCACAGATCCTGGAAAGTTTCTAGTTTAAAATGCTGAGCATAATTCATTCTCATGAGACCAAGACTTCAGTCGCTTGAGTCCACCAACTATGGCCATAATAAAGTCATTAAATTGCTTAAGACATGCTCTGTAATCAGGAAGGTTGTTTTTAATTATATATTTTGGTCCTTGTTCCTAAATACTGCTTCTGTGATTGCCTTAAAATACTTAGACTACTCCTAACTTATTCCTTTACATTTGTACTGGAAAGAAATTCCAGTCATGGACTGAAAACTTATTTTGAGCAAAATAAAACCAGAAAGTCTGTCTGCTCCTCAAAAGGCTACTCCTGGATTCAATGTAAGGTCATAGATACCACAGGAATACAAACAAGTGCAACAGTGCGTTGCTCAGCATAGCAGGAATTGATCTTTCCCCACAGTGAGCCAGTCAGCATCTGGGTTTTTGCAGATGAAACTAATAAGCGTTGTTGACCTGAAAGAAGAAAAGAACTCTTTTGAATATTTGTGTGTGGTACTTAGGCTGGATCTGTTGATCTGTTTCCCCACCCCCAATTGCTTTTTGGATGCTGGAAGTCCATTGACAAATTCCATCAGAGCTGAAAGAAGGAACCTAGGCTTTTGGAGGGTATCTGTGATATAGAAGAGACAGGATTCCTTTACATGTTTCTGATCCAAGAGATATCCTCTAATTAAGGCAATGGAGGGCCCTGTTTGGGTCTATTCAGTGTTCTCACTGAATCTCCAGCCTGGCTGTCTTCTCTGAATGATAATTCTGGGCAGTGTGTGACCTTCCCTCTGGAGAAAAGTCCTACACGACTGTCTTTACTTGATGAAGACCCTCTGCAAGTGTCTGGATTGGGAAGTCTGCATCTCCATCAAGGGAAGATGCTGTACTGCAGATCACCTGCAGTCTGCCACTGGAAGGCAAATAAGGACCATGCTGGACACCTGGTGAGCTGATGTAAGAAGTAAGCTGCAGACTGAAACCTGGAGAGCAATTAAACATGGGAACAACCTTTCAAAAACAAAATCAAAAAGCCACACACAATGACTACTCAGGATTTGAGTTCTTCAGTACTCAATACCTTTCTGAACAAGGTGAAAACTGTTTTTAAGGCTCTGAGAGGTGGCTTTATGAAGTGTAGTGACTCATGCTTGTCATGTCAGTATGCGTTATCTGACTGCTTCTTCTGGCATTAAAACCTGTTAGTTTTCACTGATACTGTAAGAGTAGAAAACCAAACAAAACCTGAGATTCCTTCCCCTGGAACAGAGTAAGCTTCAACAGTCTTTTGGACTATAACAAGGATTTCCTCAATTAAGTGAACTGTTTACAGACCTGGGTAACTATCAAGGATGCCAGGGGTTAAGTGAGATAATTTATTTTTAATGAAAATCAGAAAAAACAAAATCTGGTTTCTATTCTGTGTATTAATATGCCAGTTAAGCAACTGGAAATACTGTTCAAGGAACATCTAGTTCATAAATTAATAAGGATTTCAGGCCTGGAGTAGAGACTCTGTACAAACTGTACAGCAAAGGCTGCTCTGGTGGAGTGTGTGGTTTTGCATAACAGGTGAACTGAAAATGATGGGTATGACAGGAGCTATATTTAAATGAGCCGAGTTGAAAGCAGTGTAAGAATAGAGGAAAATGATATACACAAATCACAGTGAATTCTGTCCTCCACAGATCTATTTCTTTTGTCCCAAGCAAAAATTGCTGTGGTGGAACATGAGGAGCTAACTTTCGTGACCGAATGAGTCAAACCAACAGCCTGTGTTTGGCAAAGGAACATGCCTTGTGGCATGTGAAGAGGAAAGAAACAAATGTCTTCTGGAAAAAACTGAGGAGAAAGAAGAGTTTTGTTTTCCAGGACTTCAGAAGGATTTTTAAGGATTTTTTTCCTTATGTAGAAGGAAACTTCAAGATCACAATTTCCACTGCTTTAGGTCAATACAGTCATTGAATTTCTGAAAGGTCAAAGTTGGAATGAAAAACACTGTGAATGGGTCTTTATACAGCGAAGTTTCTGGGTTTTTGTCAAGTATTTTTGCATATATTTTGGAGTTTCAGCTACTGTTGGCTTAAAGGAAGGACCAGGAGAGTGTAGAGCAAGTGATCTGGTGTTGTACAGCACTGGCTGGGCTGCAGCAGCGTGGTGTGAGGATTTCATGCTTCCCAGCCTCTGGTACTAGAAAAATATTGTGGTGATTAAAATCATCGTTTAGGGTATGTTCAGATCAGTGCAGAGCCCCACAAGGCTGTGGTATCTTTATATTCTCAAGGGAAATATCAAACTCAGTGCCAATCTTGTCACATCAGTAACACCAGTCTGCCCTGGGGTTAGCCCAGCATCCCCACACTGCTCCAATCCTCAGTCACCATCTCTTTGTACCTTAGCCTTAAATACAGCAGTAACTTTACTCCAGTTTTACTTCTTGACATTAGTGAAATGACTTAAATACTTCAAGTCATGTTCCTCGGTGGACTCATTAGCTGGAGCATACAATAAATTTCATTTTTTTATTTAGGGAGTTTTCACTGCCGTTTCCCTAGGCTTAAAAGCACTCATGCTTTAAATAGCAATTTACCATTTTTTTAATTTGCTGTAAAACTCAAAATGCACTGTTTTTCCATACTTCCAGACACCTGTAATCTCAGCTGTGCTGCATTGAATTGTATCTCCTATTCACATTGTTTGGTTTTTTCCCCCATTTTCTTTTATACCGTGTGAATCCTGTGTCTGTCCTTGTTACATCAGGCTTCCACAGGGGACAATCAGGTTGATCTCCAAGCTCGTCCTTTCAGTGAGCATCTACTGCTTACCAGATTTCCCCCCTAAATAAATTTCCTACATGTTGAGCAGAAATGGTAAAAAATTATACATTTTTTGTTACCTCTCAAGAAGCTCCTGCCGGGATGGGCAGTGTGCTCTCTGTTAGCATCGTATCAGAGAGAGCTGCATTTTTCCTAAGTAGAGCTTTGTTATAAAGTTCCTATGACTGAAAATATTTTGCATGCTTAACTACCTGCTCGTGAATTTTTCTATGCCAAGTAATGTGTCAGGAGCTAGCAGAGCATAGTAAGTTAATTACTTGTGTGCATACTGTGAAGGAAAAGCAAACAGCAAGGCACCGGTGATAGGAAGAATGAGACTTCATTTCAGTCACCAGAGATTGTGTTGTTAATGAATCCACTCAATCAGCAGGGAATTGGTAATGTAGATAAGCCCAGGTATGGCTGTGTACTGATAGGAAGATTAGTCCCTCAACCAAAACATTGTTTTTTAGTGAGAGTTTGCTAATACTGAATAGTTTTTCAAAAGCACTGGTGAGATAAAGTAACAGCCAGAATAATTATGGCTGTCTCAAAAAGACATGATGATGCTGATGATCTTCTAATGTGCTCTGCAGACACCATATAAATCCGATATCTTACAGATTTCACAGTGAAGTGACACACTTCAGATTCCATGTTATGGTGTGTGTCACCACGGGCTGCCCAAACGCTGCTGTGACTGCAGAGCACAGGGAGCTGTGTTCAGAGCTGGCTGCTGCCTTCCCCACCAGACAGGGAGGGATGTGGGAACACCTGCCTTGCTTCCAAGCATCCTTGGTGGCAGCAAGGGAAGATGCTCCCATGGGAGGCAGTGGGAGCTGCAGGCAGTGAGGTGGAGGAACAGGTGATGCTCTTACATTGCCCTCAGGAAAACTCATCCCGGGAACAGCTGCATCCCAAAGCCTGCAAGCTGCACTCTGGGGTGACTGTCCCTAAATGAACGGTTCATGCGGTGCTGGAGGAAAGAACTTTTCTCCCAGCTAGGGTATCTTTTGGGTTTTTTTATTTAACTTGGTGTTTGAATGTGCACCACAGGTACTGTGAGAGCGAATCTCCTGCAGCACTCACTCTGACTCCATCCATCACAGCAGTTCTTCTCTCTGCAGCAGCTGGTTTTCCCCCAGAGCAGCTGCTCAGGTGTTTGTGTGCATTTCCCTGCCAAAGGGTAGTGCTGGCAGAAGGGAGGGGGTCTGGGGCAAGAGAGGGGCTACTGCTAGTGCCCTCCTCCAGCACTGACAGATTACTACCTAAAACTCATTTAGGGAGTATGGGTACATTTAGAGAGAATGGGTACAAGCAAATAAGATCCACATTAAGAACATTTGGTCCCTTTCACGACTTTGATTTGTTGGGTTTTTAGGCTTTGTTTGGTTTTTGGAGGTTGTTTTTGGTGGGTTTGTTTATTCGTTTTTTCCTAACTCTGGACTTTCCTATTGGAAAACTAAAGCTGGTTTGGAACAGTTTAAGCCATGTAGTGTAACATACTGGAAATGACAGATACAGAACAAAAATGAGGAAACCAGTTGTAAATGTTCTCTGTCAGCCATAGAAGCAGTGCCTTCTGATGGAGTACCTCAGGCTGGACACTATGGCTGCTTATTGTCTTCCTATTCATTCCTCTTAAATTAATGGTAGAAACATAGACTGAATATTAATAGAAGTTGAGGGCAGGGTTCATGAAGTGTCATTAAGGAAAAGCTAGCAATCTCCCAGCAACTCTCCTGGGAGCTGTTTTACTGGTGCATATTAGTGAAAGGAACAGCTGGATTGAGAAGGCTGTTGGAACAGAGATGCCGTTAAGAACTTAGTTGGGCAAAAGTTGATTTTCACCTAAAAAGGCAATATCACGGCAAAGCCAGTATTTGTTGGGATTTGATGAGGGATTCTGAGGACTCTAGTGTTTTCTGTGATGTGATTAGACTGTGAGGTCCTAATCTGGTGGCTGTCTCTGGTCAGGTTAGGATCAACAAGGGGTTTTGAAAAGCTGAGGGTGACATATTTCAACAACAGATAATTTTATCTTCCTGGCTTTATTTTTTAAATCCACTCTCTGCTTGGGATACTTCTGTTTTTTGTAAACCTGAGCCAAAGCAACAAGTGAAAATCATTTTTGTAGTAGGTTTCTTTTGAAATGATGAGTACTTTCAGCAGTGCCTCTGGATAGGCTTTATTGATATCAGCCCTCCCTCCCTTTATTCCCTTTCTATATTGCTCTGTGTTCTCTGTGGGTGTTTTATTAACTTGCATCCTGCAAAAATTCAATAAAAATATACAGTTTTTTCCTGTCTTTCCTCCTCCTTTTCTTTTTTTTTTTTTTTCATGCTGGCTTTCAGAGACAGAGCTCTGGGGAGGGCTTCTTTGGTTAGTTACGAGGAACAGATGGGAATCCAGAAAAGGTACTTGCTGTTCCTGTACCCACCCAAATTGGAGGTAATTAAGTTACAGTGATGCATCATTTACGTTAGCAGTGTCTTTAGTGAGATCAAGCCTATTAAGGGTGCATGTGAGAAGTAATAGGACTCAAGTCTGTGGTGCTTTGAGAAATAACTGGAACTGGGTTTTTTCCAAATGTGTTTGCAGGTACCCTGGCAGCAAGATCTGGAGTGGGACAGTTGAGTCTTGTACAGCTTTTTATCTCTGTAGCTCTCCAAGTTCTGAGCAGTCCTTGCAGCTGCTCTGATGAGACAGGTGAACTTCTCCCTTTCTGAAGGAAGGGAGTGAAATGGAGCACGTAGCTCCTGGTGGTAGGAAGGAGACAGAGAAGCAAGATGGGAATTTTAGATTTTCTGACGTAAGTGTCATGGCATATTACTGTCATTCAGTGTTCATGTCTGAGCCCCTGGGCAGGTTCAGCAGCACAGGAGCATTGATGCTTCAGCAGGGTCTCAGTCAAGCCCTCAAACAACTCATGGTTTCTGGTTCAAAAACCACAAAAGGGTTCCTGAGCCCATCATGTCTGTTCTTGCACATTTTCTTCTTGCCTCACTACTCCTGCAGCCTGAGGTCTGTCTCCCACAGTTTCAGCTCAGCAAATGCTCCCAGGCTGCTCCCCAGTTTCAACTCCAGATCCTGTGGGGACTTTCACCTGCAGTGCAGTGGTAAGATCACAGGCACAGAGTGGCAAGCTGACTGCTTGTCTTCCTGGCTTTTGCCTGCTCTGGGTGTTGGCAGTGGTGGCTATAATTAGTACTGAGCCAAATTCAGGTCCTCTTGCTTCCTTTTCTTTGATCAAAGTCTCGCTGAAGCCCCTGAAGCCTCCATCTGCATCCAACAACTCTTGAGTGGGAAAGTTTCTTGCCCATTTTCTTCCTCTTGTTTGCTCAGATTTATTTTCTCAGAGCTTTGTTCACGCTGTGCTTTCTCCTTGGAGTAACACAGATGGAACCATGGTTTACATCAACTTTATATGAGCTTGTGCTTTTTCATATGTTTAATTCTATGAAACACCAGACTCATTTCTTCTTTTATCTTTGCTCTCTGGAAGAAAAGACATTTCTTTTCTTTCTCATGGGAAGGTTGATCACCTTTCTGGTGTGTTAGTGCCAGCTCTGGAAAATGGCCTTGGAGAAGAAAGCATGAAGCAAGGTGTTACAGAGAAGGGGAGGTTGTCCCAGGGGGATGCATCTGTTCAAGTTTGAGATGTTTTATATTGTGTTTGTCTTACATTGTTCAGTTTAAGCTTTTTGAGGTAGAGCTGTTTGCTAGTGAGGTTTGGAAGAATGGAGCCCCTGTTCCTTCTGCTGCATTGGGCCACTGCAGCAGTATAACTATCCCTCCTGTCAAGGTCCATCATTATGCAGCTATTGTCCTAAAAATGAAAAAAGGATAGTTGAAAGCATGGTTCTCTTCTCCAGAGAAACTTGGCCTGGATGTGACCTGTCCAATGCACCCATTACTGAAATCTGTGTCTTCCTCCCAACAACACAAAGTGCTCTCGCTGAGCTACTGCATTGATTTGTAATACATCTTCATTCTGTAATTTCCATTAGGATTTATACTTTTAAAAATTATATTTAGGAAAAAATCTATTTTTATGTCTGTCCTTAGTCTTCCTAGGGCTTTACTGAACTAGTATAGGAATAGAAGAAAGGTAATTTACGATGCCTTCATATAAATTAATCTTCTGTTTTTTCCTTATATTGTAAGTTATCACCTCGTTTATTATATGCAGCTCAGGGTGAGCAGTTTTTAAAAGGCCTCTGACAGTTATGAAGTGAATGGTGTGAGATGTCAGATACATTTATTAAAATTGTAGAAAATTATAAAAAACAGAGGATGTAGATCCACATTGTCTCAGTCACTTGCCACCAGCAGGCACTTCCAATACCACAATTTATCCTCCCACTCAGTGAGTTCTGCATAATAATTTCATTGATATTGTTGTGCTCTGTGCTCAGTATAAATTATTTTGAAATATTAGTTGTAAAATTCAACATGTCATTAGGCAAGTCTATCTAGAGTTTATTGTGTGAGACAACCCTGAAAAAGCCCCAAACTATTTTGCCAGCACAGCTAAACTTAGTACTATTTTCAGTTTTGTGTGGTGGTAAATTATTCAGCTCACAAATGCTAAAACTTGAAATGTTTATGGAAAAGCTTGTTTTAGTAATTACACTTACTCCACTTCTTTGTGAGCTTCCTGCAACATTTGTGCTAAGGTCCTGGTGTTTCCTTACGTTGGATCCTTATCATACACTTGTGCCACTGTCAGGTTGATAAGTACAGTGGGAGCTTCATACAAGATTCATGGCAGCTTCGTACTTCTTTGAGGAACAAAATTGAGATGCAGAAAGTCTGTATATTAAGGTGGGGAGGACATGTAATAAAAAAAAATCGCTACATTTGTGACTGCATAATAGAGAATAGTTCACTAAGGAATATAAAGGTTGAAAACATACATTAAAAACTTCTCCAAACGTAATTGAAGGTTAGGAAGTTTAATTAAAAATCCAGCAATAACTGTAGCATCTGTGGATATGAAAATTTAAGGAGAACATGCACGTCAGTCTGTCTTTCAGTTTAAAAGCTGCAGACATTATAGGATAGTTTATATTTAGGAGCATGATTTAAAGCCTTTCTCTGCGATTGCCACATTTTGGCAGTGTGACAGTATCACTGACACCATCAGTTTTGAAGATCAGCTTTCCTTCCACAGCCCCATGGCTGGCAGTGCTGTGGCTGTAGCTGTGGTGGCATCAGTGCTTCTGTGCTGCTGCTGCTGGTGGCTCAAAGGTTATCTAAATCCAACCCCTTTTTGTTCCATCTTTCTGTATTCTGTGTTTGGTCCAACAAGTACTGGTTAAGATATGCCTTATCGGAGATTGTTCTCGGGGAAAGTTTCTTTTCAGATTTTTTGGCTTCTCAGAAAACTGTCCCTGGTTGTTTGCACCTCTCCCATGCCTTGCACACCTTCTCTGTACTGAGCTTGCAGATTGCTTAGACCTGTTTGTGTCTCAGCAAGCTCTTCAGGATCTTGCCCTTGGTATTCGGTCTCATTTTTCAAGCAGTAATTGGAATTTTCTGCAAGCACGAGTGTCTCATGTTAAACAGAGTGATGACAGAGAATAATAAAATGAAAAGCCCTTTTCCCCCAGGGCAGGAAATCTTTGTTCAAAGCAGCACTGTGAACTCTTAACTACAGGCTCTCCTTCTCCATCCCTTTGATTTTGGTATGCCATCACTTTAGAGCAAGACAGTATAATTTCAGCAACTTTTCCCCCTAATATAATGATTTAACAATGTGGCTGCTTTCTCTGCAATGGGAAGACCTCTGAAAGATGCTACTGATTTTTATCAAGGCTTTCAGGGACTTTTATACCTTTACCTCTGCAGCCTCATGCTAAATCAATCAGCAAGAGATATGTCATTCAAATCATTATTTTCAGCCTTGTATCTAAATGCAGTCTTTAGGCTTCATCCTACAGATTTCACTTTATTTCTGCTTCCCAGGAGGGGACTGGGGGTGAGAGGAGAGGGTAAAGGGAGGCTGATTTTTCAGCCAGTCTGGATCTGCAGTACATGCCTTGCCTCCTGTCACTATTTACATGGCTTAAGCACCTTCTCCGGTGCCTTCCTGGACTTACTGATACAGCTCCTTTTAAATGGCAAACAGTGATGACAAGATCTTCTGGCATCAAATAACAGCTTCAGGTTTTTTGGTCCCACATAACAGAGAGGACCCCCGGGACTGAGATTTCTGAAGGATCTTAAAATGCTTCACTTCTGTAGTGAATTTCACTGATATTTGTTTGTTTAAAACAATTTTTTCCTGTTTGAAAATCCAGCCTGCTCTTGAAGTTCATTACTTTGTAGCTAAGCAAGGGCACCTCTTCCTTGTTCCTTCTCTGTGTGGAAGAAAGGAACTGATTTTGTTTACTGGTGGTGACATTTCAGGGTTTCTTGAGATTTGGCTCGTGATGGAGCAGTTCAAGTAGGACAGAGACTTGGAGGCAGAGATTCAGATCTGCAGTGTTGCTCAGGTAAATGCTGGAATGCTTGGGCCGGTCACAGCTGCCAGTCCATGGAAAGGGAAGCATCTCCATTTATCCAGAGCCTGGAAAACTTACAGAGGTTCTTACCTGCTGTGGTCCTTGAAGTCTGTAGGCTGCCCCTCCAGAGCTGTGCAAGCAAAGGCTGGGACCTCTGTTTTTATTTGAAAAAGAAATACTGATTCATTCCATCCATCCCTAATAACTGGTTGGATTTTGCCCTAAGAGAAACATGGAGTTTTCTCCCATAATAAGATGATGGGATAGGATGTCTCCATGAAATGGCCAAGCTAATTGCAGAAATGAGGGGATTTGATTGCTTTGCAATCATTATTACCATTTTCAATCAAAAATGAAAAAGAGGCATTGAGTACAGACAAAGACTTGTCTGAGGTAATTCTGTTAAAAAAGAACCCAAGAAGAACAAATAATAAAAAACCTCCAAAATTAAAACCCCTAATTTAGTTCTTTCCATGTCAGGCCTGAGATTTAAAATCACATTTTTGTAAAAATGTTTAGAAAGCAAGTGAAATAAAAAAAAAGTTGATATTTCTGTCTCTTTACAAATGAATTATGAAAATCATATTACTCAAAAATTGCTAATTTCTGTTAAACTATATCTGTGTAAAGGTATATGTGTTACACAGCAGTTTATATCAGAGTAGCTGATCCATTAGTTAAAAAGTTATGTAAAATCAAGAAAATGCCAGTGTTGCTAATAACATATGTTTTAAGCAAAACCTGTGGGAGAAAAACAAAATATATGTGATTTTTTTTTAAAGTGGAAGTTTTTATACAAGCTTTAATTAGATTTTGGCAGAATACATTACTTTAATGGTTTTTCGTTAATGAAGACTGCTCATTGCTTTGTACAGTAAAAAGAAAAAAAAAGTAATCTTGGATTATATTTAAGCAGCAGACAGTGTATTAAAAAACTATTAAAGTTACTGCAGTCATTGACGGAATGATTTTGTGTAAGAAAAGAACCTAGGAAGTGTCAGGTAATTTCAGACAAGGATGGGTGATGCCATCTCTGGTGTGAAGTGTGGGTTGAGATGTGTGTGAGACCCCAGGTGTTGCTGAGCTCCCTGACCCCCGCTCTCCCTTCACCCTTGGGAGCCCTTTTGTCCCTGATTTCAGCAGAGGAGAATTCAATTCCACAGAGCCCTGGCTGCTCCCCCAGCACGCCCTGCTCTTGCTGCCGTGCATTTGGCTGACCTGGGGTGGATCCAGCTGATCCCTCCTGCCCCAGGGTGGGCTCTCAGCCCGTGGGTTCCTGGAGATGGGACTCTGCCTTCAGTTCCTGCAGATGCCAAACATTATCAGTTATCATTCTTTCTGTGCTGCCTCTGCACCAAATATTCCAGCTCTGGAATGGGGCTGTCTGATGTTTACCTTTGCCTGCAGGTTGTCCCACCATTGTTTCCGTGTCTCGGTGGAAATGTGTGTTATTTATTAACACAGGTGTGGGCTCTTAACTTGGTTTCTGAAAACCGAATTATTTATCAGCCTTAAAAGGCCAACTCAAATTCATTTGAAATTTTATTTGATTTAAGTCACCATGCTTGCTGTTGGAAAAATGAAATACAAATAGCCATAAGTTCCTGTGTTTCAGATGGGTAAATGTCACACACAGAATTACAGGATTTCTTTTTTTAACTAGGTTTAAGTGAACCAGAGTCTTTATTTAGTGTCATGTTTTTATTTAAAAGCATTTATTTAAAGTTCTAAAAAACAAAGAATTCAATAAAGCAAGACAGGTGTAACTGCAAATGATTAATGATATAATTCTCAGTACTTTATAAAGTGTCTAACGCTGAAGAGATTTATACAGTGCAGAATGGCAATTGTGCTTTGATGGAAGGAATAGGTAATCAATATCTGCAAGCTTGGAAAAAGTGTTCTATTTCCTCCTCTAATGATATAGGGCTTTTTTGCAAAGCAAGGATGTCTGGAGTATGAGACACTTGGAAGAAGAATTAATTTGAAATCTGTAGTGGAAGATCAGTTTTAATTGAAACTGCACTTGAATGTCCATGGAAAAAAACAGGCAGTTGGGCCTGAACCCTTCTGATGGCCACCTGGGAATTCATGAATCACACTGCACTATCCTTGATTACATTTTATAGGTTGTTGAGAGCTTCTTTTTTTTTTTCTTTTTTTTTTTTTTTCTGGGTAGCTATAATTTATTTCGTTTGGTTTCAAACTCAAAAGTTTTCCTCTCCCCTCCCTGGCCTGCCTTCCCCTTTCTGTGGTCATTGTTAAAGCTGGGGCAGCCCCAGTCCTGCACTGCTGGGAATGGAGATGTTGGGCTCGTGGCCTCTGTATCTGTCTCAAGCTGCAGCAATAATGGTGCAGGTCATATTGCATGTAGTCATTTACATATCAAAAACCTGTGAAAGAAATTAATGGCAAGCCTAGCCATTTATAAAGTCCTGGGCTGATTCTAACCAGCAGGTCTTGAACCTCTAAATCGGAGCTTAGCCTTATGACTGTAATTTGTGATGTCAGGACTTGGAGTCACAGCACCAGCACTAAGCTGAGGTTTTGAATTGCTGAGAGAGTTTCATTGCATTCGATTTTTTCTTTTCTTTAATAATTCAGCACGAGTATGGAAACATTTTATGCATGGAAACTTGTACTGTCACATGAAGAAAGCAGATACTGCTAGGCTTCATTTTGTTAGATTATAGATTTACAAGCAAATGAAGCTACTGTGTTTATCGAAAGAGATTTATTGCTATTAAATTAATTCAAGCAAGTTAAATTAAGAAAAAAGAAGCAGACTTGTTTTTTTAAATGAAACAAAGCCTTCAAAAGTCTGTGAAATACTACATTTCAGCAAGAGTCAGATCAGGTACCTAAGTCACTTGAGGTTTTAATTCAACATGGTGGTTTGTTTGTTTACCCTTATGGCTTATTTTATTCATTTTGACAAGGCAGTTTTCACTGCAAATAGGTTGAGAGCTGGCTATACTTAAAATAAATAAATAAATAAATAATTGTGACAAGATGCATGGAAGAAACCCTACAGTCTCTGTTAAAATAAATCTGCCTACTTTAAAAAAGGAAAAAATTCTTCATTGACACTAGAATACTTAAAAAAGAAAAATTGGAGTGCACAGCTCCTTTTGAATGCACAGCTGAAACCACTGCGATAGCCTCTGTGGGCAGAGTGCTTTTGAAAAGCTCACCCCTTGTTTATAATAAAGCCAAAAAAACGAGAGCTGGAGAGTTTGATTATGTGTAGTGCTAGATATTTAAAGCAAATTCCCAAATTTCATGGGGTAGATGCCAGGTTATATGTAAAGTAAATCTGAATTTCCAATTAACTCACTACAAACCAATTACTAGGAGCATCCTGATTGGAGAAGAATAGCTGTGTTTGAGTGGAAGACATTTGGTTTCCCCAGTGTAGGGGTTTTATTAATTCTGTTCTCCTTGGTTGTGGCACCTTGAGAAATAACTGAAAGCAGCTCTTGCTGACAATATGAGTTGAACCTCGAGATAAACAAAACTGATTTTTAACCTGGGCAGATGATGTAAATGATTTTTAAACGATATTGCAATTTTGCCTAATTGAACTTGAAAGTAAAATTTTCTTATTGTCATTTGGGTACCAGACAGCATTTGTTTGTGGTGAGTATAGCAAAATCTTGCTATTGATTAAGTGTCCTGCATCAGCTCATGAGAAGAGAGCACAAATACACTTTGCAACTGGACAGATTAAAACCCAGGGGCCAAAGAAACTGGCCTTCCCAACTGCTGGGTTTGGGTGGCACTAATTGAATACACACATGCTTCTCAGATGCAAGGGTAATAAATGCACATTGGTGCATCATTTCCTGCTGGCTGTAGTTCAGAGGTGTGACACAGGTGTGACATCAGGGCTCTCAGGAGAGCAGCGTTCAGCTCTGGGTTGTAACTTGGTTTTGGTAGTTGAGCTTGGGCAAATTGCTTCCCTTCTCAGCCATCAGTTTCCCTGTCTTCACATGAGAATAATGTAGCTGCTTCCTGCTCTAAAGCACTTCAAGAGCTGTGAGCAACAAGTGCTTTACAAGAAATCTATGCTGTTATTTCAGGAGCTTAAACCACTGTTTGCACTCATAGGAAGATAAGCTCTCAGTCTCTGTTAATACAACTTAACTGTTGGAGAGGAAGGTCGTAAGAAAAATCTGGAGTTCATTTTAGATCCTCCTAAGTGTCGTGCTGTGGGTCCCTGGTGTTCTAGTACATCTCAGGGTCCTATGTGGTGTGGGTGACAAGGTCTTTGCCTCAGACCTTTTATTTTTCCATATTATTTTAATTGTTCATCAAAACCAGAAAACTCTTGTAAGAATAGCAACAAAATAACTTTACTGTGTATTCCTGACAGGTTATTGTCCTGTTTACTTCTTCCAGAGTAATTTTTTTTCCATTGTTGTTTTCTTCATATTTACTAACATTTAATTTAATTCTTTCTTTTAATATTTTCTGGCTTCAAAACCTCCAAAAGAAATGAGATCATGAATAAAGATCATATTATCTAAATGTAGTATTGCAAGAATACAAGTTAATGTGTGTCTGCTACATTATTTGACCATAATGAAAGGATAAACTATACAGTAATATATTAAGGCTGGAGCTTTAGGGAAGTTCCTGGAGCAACATGGTAATTGATAACATATGCACCAGAGGAGCTTGGGAACTGCAGAAAGTTTTATAGAATAGTTGTTTTTGAAAAAGGCCATTGTTCATTACTGCCAGAGGCAAAGCTGGAACACGGCACAAAGCCAAAGGATTTCAGTCTCCTCGTAAGTTTACAAGACTTAACCTCTTTCAAACGTGGGAATTGTAACTGTGGTGGAGTTACCTGGGGAGCTTAAGTGCTTCTTGCTCACACTTAAGAGTTACCCAGCAGTGTTGAGGCGCTGGGATGTTGACATTGTTGTTTTTTACCAGGTACCTATGGTCCTGAGCACTGGGTGACTTCCAGTGAGAAGTGTGGGGGGTCCCAGCAGTCCCCCATAGACATCATAGACCACCTGGCCCACGTCGGAGATGAGTACCAAGAGCTGCAGCTGGATGGTTTTGACAATGAATCTTCAAACAAGACTTGGATGAAAAACACAGGAAAAACAGGTATTTTCTCTTCTGCTTGTCTCCATAGCCCGACTGCAGTCAATTAAAAATTCAAGCTGTGTTCCACCCTCCTCCTTTTTCATTGTTCTGTTGTTTGGGTTTTTTGTCTTTTTTTTTTTTAATGTAATTTTTCAGTAGGAGCCACCTACCTCTGCCTCTGCATTCTACAGATTGATTTTAAGGTTTTTTTTTTTAAGGGCTGCTTTTTTAGGTGGCTTTTTTTTTTTTTTTTGTTCTCAGTCTAAACTAATTCTCTTGGTAGTCAGTTATTCTTCAGAATAAAAGGCAGTGTAAGAGTTTCAAGGTGTAACCTTGAATTATCAGCTTTGGGAGGCTGTAACACCTAATCCAAAAGAATGCTGAGATGCAGGGCTCAGGGGAAAGGAGAGGGGAAGTCTTAGAAATTGGAAGATTTTAAAGAAGAAAGAGCAATAACTGCTCAGAGTAGTAGGGGCTTATTAATGTGTTTCTGCTATGATTATAGCACAGTGTTCTTCACTGAACTGAATCCTTTTCTGCTCTGTCTGTTCTGGCTTTTAGAGAAAAAAGAGCAGGCATGAGTACTGCTTATTTTTACCAAAACAGTTCAACGAAAGGTCAAGGTTGATTTATATGCAAAGCTGCATGCATTTGATTACTCTTTAATTCTAAAAATGTAAAAAGCAGAAATTATAAGGCCACCCTCTTCATTTGACAAGGTCAAGTATTTTTAGGGAATTGAATTAAACCACTAATTAATTCAATTTTATTTATCGGAAGTATATTTTTATCTTTATTAACATCTGACATGCATCTCTGTAGTGCTCTCTGTGCCATGTCCCCTGTCACAGGTTGGCCAGCCAGACCCAGGGCACGTACCTGCTCTGGAGTTGGTGGCTCAGCTGTGCACACAGCCTGACCTCAGATACACCCATCAACTCCAGGGCACTTTGCATCTGAGCCATGGCCTGGAGTCCAGCAGGCACCTCAGATCCAGCTCCAGCAGTTCAGGATCTTAGCATGAGTTATTGCCCCTCAGATGAAATGACATGGCAGACTGTAGCCTGTTTTCTTTCACTGCAAAGCAAATCCAGTTAACATAAACCACCACCAAGCATAGCTGGGGGTTTTGCTGCATTATTTGGGTTTTTTCCCCAGTTTCACTGAGAAGTGCTCCTGTTTGCTTTGAAATCCTGACTTGGTTGCCCTTGGTAGCGGCATGAGGTTCAGGCAAGGTTGAATGCTATGAAGTTTGGTGCTTAATAATCTACTCATGTTATGCACCCTGCCCTTTATGGTCAGAGAGGCTGTTTGTGGTAATCAGCAATAAACATAATTAGAAAGACCATGAAAAAGTGATGGTGCAATTCTTGTAAGAAGGATGTTAATGCTATCTTGTACATGTAACAGTAACATTGCTGCACGTACAATAGGAAACCATGCTAGAACCATAGAATAATTTAGGTTGGAAAAGACCTTTAAGAACATTGATTCCAACCATTAGCCCAGCACTGCCAAGGACACCACTAAGCCATGTCCTCAAGTGCCACATCTACACATCTCTTAAATACCTACAGGGATGGTGACTCTAGCACTTCCCTAGGCAGCCTCTTCCACTGCTCGGCAACCCTTTTAAAATACTTTCTAATATTCAATCTAAACCTCCCTTGGCAACACTGGAGGCCATTTCTTCTTGTCCTGTCACTTGTTGCCTGGGAGAAGAGACTGGCCCCCACCTGGATGCAACCTCCTTTCAGGGAGTTGTAGAGAGCAAGAAGGTCCCCCCGAGCCTCCTTTTGTCCAGGCTGAGCCCCTTTCCCAGCTCCCTCAGCAGGTCCTCATCAAACCTGTGCTCCAGACCCATCCCCAGCTCCGTTGCCTTCTCTGGACACACTCTAGCCCTTCAACGTCCTTCTTGTAGTGAGAGGCCCAAAACTGAGCCCAGTGCCAAGTGCAAGGGGACAGTCACTGCCCAGGTCCTGCTGGCCACACTGTTGCTGGTACAAGCCAGAACCTTGTTCTGTTGAACCGAAAAGTGTCAGCAGATTTTCTGGTCTTGGCACAGTTGGCAATGAAAGCTGCAGCTTCAGTCTTCTCTGCTGGGTGATTTTAGCACTGCTGCTATATTTGATTTCCTCATCCTTTGGGGTATGGATTTTTGCTGACAAATTATTGCTTCTCAGAGCGACAGTAACTGTCACTTTTCCTGGTAACTTACGGCCTTTTCCTGGTAACGTGAAGACTCTTTTTGCCTTGCTGTCAGCCCTGATTTCTTCTGCTGAGCTCCTAGCTCCTCCCTTGTTTTATCAAGTCCCATTTCTTTTCTTGGTTTTCTGACCTTTCGAAGAAACTTGCCTGGCATTAATTTTTAAGGTGGTAAGTGGTAGAGCAGCAAACCAAGTAGGGTGTTTTGGCTTGTGGGTAGAAGATAGAGGCCGACTGTGCCATAAATCGCAATGCATTTTGGCAGCAGAGTCTTGGAGCAGATGGCCACACAAGACCTTCATATTGCAGACTGACAGAGACAGTAAACTAAATAACTCTTTAAGAAATGGTGATGGATGTAGAGGGCATTTCTCAGCAATTAATGACTGGTTTAAAGAGACAAGGGTCCCTGGGAAAGCTAAAGGCCCTTAACCTTAATGCTCATTAACTGGCAGGAAATATGCTGCTTGGGTTATTGTTATTGCTGTAGGACCCAGTAATTTTTTTTTTTTTTTACAATAGAGCAATGAGTTATTTTTAGGCTCTGAAAGGTAATTCTGTTTAGATTTGTTCTGCTCTTTCTTACTTGTGTCCCCCTCTCTATCAGGTAAAGAGCAGACAATGTACAGAAAACAGTGTTTCATTCAGAAAATATCAATGGATTTTTTAGGTCCCTGTCTTGACTAGAAGTGCTTTTGTGCACAACTACATTGGCAAAGGCACTAATGGGGGTTCAATTTCCTCACTTGAGTAGATGGCCATAGTATTAATTGCTAGAGATCACTTGGAGGATATACACATTTCATAGTTGTATTTGCATTAATTGTGTTCATACCAAAAACTTCTAAAATCAGGAGAATTCTGCTTAGAGAAACTTACTAAAATTTGTGCCAGAAATGTGTCTTTGTTAAGTATCTTTCCTATGTGATGTGTATCACTGTGGCTGGTTCCATCAGAGCTGCTCTGCAAGAGCAGGGGAAGAGCTGCTTTGAGTCCAGGTTTACTCCTCCTCTCACAGGGGTGATGGGCATCCAACACCAGCCCTGAACCTGAAAATGACATCGCACAATCGTGGTCCTGGTGGCTGCACACCACTTTCTTTGGGTTTTTAATCTCAATTATATAGTATTTTAAATTAGCAGGCTTTGGGAGTTGATTCCTTGCACTCTACAGAAATCCTGGGATAAAAGCAGTGGCTCCCAAAGCCCAGTAAAGTGATGTTTGGTTATTTCAGTCCTGAATACTTGGGGTCACAGAAAAAGGAGGGAAGCTCCTGGCAGTAAGGGGATGCTGCTTAGCTGGGAAGGTGATGGGAACATGTGTCATACAGCTCAGCAGTGTAAGAAATACTGTAAAACGAACAACTAGATGAACATTCCAGATTGTACGTCCTCCTAATTATCCTTTTTAATTATTCATCTCAAACAAGTAAAATGACCCCTGACAGAGCCATAAATTATTTGGGAACTATCAAATATTTATTAGATGCAACTGAATCTCCATAGAGGTTTTTAACAGATGCATGCGAATCTGCTTTGCTGTATTCCTCATCTCTTAAAATTTCATCCTTGGAATTAGTAACTAATTGAATGAGATTTTTCACCATTTAAAATACTGCTGAGCTCATTGAGATTTTTTTAAGGGCGGTAGAGAGCTGTGGTGCTTTCAGTCACTTAGCTTTCACAGATTTGGTGTAGGCAGTGCCTACCAGCAGTACCCTGGCTGACACAGGCAGTATCCTATGGCCAGTTCTGCACCACACATCCCCCTACACAAAGCACTTGGATACAAAGGGAGTGCTGAAAGAAGCAGAAATCATGGAAGAAAACAGCCCCATGATTTTGCTGGCACAGTTTAGAAACATCTGAACATCTCCTGCAGTTTGACATTAAGATGGTTTTGGCACAAACCGTTTAAAGTTGAGCTGTGTGAAAAAATTGCACCTGAGATGATGCTGCTGTATCTCACTGTCAGGGGAGGGCACAAAGCCTGGCCTGCAGCAGAGCCTGCACTGAGTCACCAACAGAGAAACAACTTTTATTTCACAAGTAACTTTCTTTTGGTTTATTTCAGCAGTGAATAAAATCCTCCTTCTTACATAATAAAATTGGATTTATATTAAGGTTCCTGTTGTGATGACACAGTTGGCTTTAGAACATGGAGAAATCCTTCTGGGTTTTGCTATTTCCATTAAAAAAGACAAAAATCTCCAAAACCAACCCCACAACTTAAATCACAGGATTCTAGGCACTGGTCTGCAATGACTTGTACAGAAACAAAATTCAAATTTTAGTTCTGTTTTTGTGACGGATGAGAAGAAATAATTTTGTGGGGAGCAATTTTTAGGAATGGTGTTTATTAAAATCAGGAGATGCTGGAAAGGAAGCGGGTATTGTAGTGACAGAAGAAGAAAGGAATTTTTTGAAAACTGGAATCAGTTCTTGGTTGGACCACAGGCTTCCCCTGTAAAATGTACCAGCTTCCACCATATGATTCTGCCCTCTGTTTGGACCTATGCCTTTTATTATTACATAAAATACAAAAGCTTTTGGAAGTGAAAAGAGAATACAAAGAAGATCTTTCTGACCCTCATTGAATCACATAATAATAATATCAGAGTTACTGTAATAAAACCCAGTTCTTGTGGAGGATGTCTCATGAGTCGGTCTCAAAAATGTTATTGTGACTCTCCCCATTTTACAGAGTGGAGGAGCAGGGAAGCTAAGGAAAGCACCCAGCATGTCCAGCAGTAGAGGTGGGACAGGGCACAGGGATCCCCACCAACAAAAAAGAGAAAATCCAAAAAACAGGAGACCCGTTCTTTTCTTGTGATCTACAGACCTTGAGGGGTTTATAAGGGCAGGGACCATGGTCAGCCATTACTCTCTGGAACCACATTAAAGAGGTTTTGATGTAGTTTCCATTTAAATTTTAATCAAAATCCAATAAGGAGGGCAAAATGTCCTTGAGAAATTTGGACTTTGGGATTTTTTGTAGTCTGTGTAACTTCATAATCACTTCCAGAATTAGCCAACATTACTTGCAGACCTCTTTTTTACTAATCCCTGTAAAGAGGAAAATGATGACTCAACATTTTACATGCATTAAGAGAAGTATTCTGATATAATGAGCAAAAACTGAAACTGTTTCAGAAGAGCTATGCTGAGTTTCTTTCTTGTTGTTCTGTGTGTGCAGTTGCTATCCTGTTGAAGGACGATTATTTTGTCAGTGGTGCCGGGTTACCGGGCAGATTCAAGGCAGAGAAAGTGGAGTTTCACTGGGGTCAAAGCAACGGATCCGCTGGCTCTGAACACAGCATCAACGGCAAGAGGTTCCCCGTTGAGGTGAGTGGAAAGACACTTGCTTGTGTTCTCAGAGAAAACGAAATCAGAATGTATTGCTGTAGTCCGAGGTAACTGTGAAACAGGGCAGTGTTTCTTTCAGTGAGCATATCACTTTGCAGGCCCTTCCGGCCCTCACAGCACTCTGTCCATCATGTCCCATGTGCTTCTGCAATGTCAGCTCCAAGCTCTGCTTTGCTGGCCTTGCCAGCTCTCATGTTCCATGGGTTACGTTGCAAACAGCCACTTTTCTCGTTTCTCCCATAAGCTTTCTCTGTGTGGGAGGATCTGCTTACAAATATCTGCCGAGTGACCTCGTTGTCCTCCAAACCTTTCCTTTCCCATGATGCTTACAAACAACCAGCAGCAGTTTGGGAGCCATCGTGCTGAGGCTGTCAGCAATCGGAATTGCTTCCTTGCACACGCATGGCCTGGCCTCTACCTGGATTCAGCTGCTGTCCCTTGCCTCTCTTGGAGAGACAGGACCTCTCCATAGATCCATGCAAAAAACTCTATGTTTGCTCTGCCTGTGCTGGAGCCAGCTGGGCCTGAGCCAGCCCCAGCCAACAGCAGCCCAGCCATCCCAGGAGCGATACGGCACAGTGCCCCAGGAACGCGGCCGTGGCCAGAGACAGCACCAGGCACCTCTGTGCAGCTGGCTGTGGGGACATGGCTTCAGATGGCCCAGGTCAGGGCACAGGGCCAGGCACCTGAGTACAGGGACGTGCCTTGGGAGGGCCCTGAGTGCTCTCAGGGAGTTGGGTGCAGTTGGGTCTTGGCTTGTGACCAATAGCCCCAGGTCACTCTTTCATCACTGCAGTGTTTTCTGTGTCAACAGAGTTTGTTGGTAGTTTTCACTCCATAGTCAAGGTTTTGCATGGTGAGATAAACAAGAGGTTATCTGGGATTTCCTTTGCCTGTGGGTAAGCAGATGTGCAGTTCCCACACGTGGCATGTGGCTCCTGAGCTGGTTGCAGGGAGCTGCGCTTGCTTTCCCAGAAAGTTCATGGATGAGCAGAAGTGGTGTCCTGGGACTTGATTCACCCCCCAGCTTGCCATAATTCATCACATGTGGCTTTAGCCAAGTCACGTTTATCAGGAGGTGGGAAGAGGCTTCCAAAACTCAAAGGGAGTTTGTAATAGACTCTGGTGCATTATCAAAACCTCCAATTTTCACCTGCCTGTTCAAACTGCCCCATCACACAAGAATTAGAAGCTGTTTTTTGTATCCCAATTATGTACCTGTATGTTAGATTTTCTGAGAGGCAGAGATTTTATTTTTGTCTTCTTTTTAATGAGCTTTTCCATTATCATCTCCTTGATGTAGCTGTGATTTCTCACAAGGGGCCACCCCTGAGCAGATGGAGCAAAGGCTCAAACACTGTCATGCTGCCCTGTCTGTCTCAGTTGGCAATACTGGTTGTAAACCTCAGGATGATGCACTCAGGAAATCTACAGAGCCAGTCAACTCCTCCTCTGAAATTTGGGGGAGTGGAGGGGGTGAAAAAACCTCCTCCTTGTTTGTGTCAAAAATAGTATTTCTACTTCAGAAACCCTTTCTTAAGATTCCAAGGCTATTTGATGATGGCTTGATGAATGGAAGCTCTTGTACTTTGGAAATAAGCAAGTTCCTAGGAAATAATTTTCCTATGGTCATTTCAGTTGTTTAGAATATTAGCTTGAAAATTGAGGGGAGACTGCGTTGACTGCCTTTAGGAATTTATGTTGCTTGTTTATGAATGCTGAGCCAAATAAATTGCTGGATCAGATCGGCTTAGTGTTAATCCTAATAATTTCCAAGTGATTTGTGTTTGTTGCAATGACATGGACCTCTGGCCTCTGGCCTTCCTTGGTATGATGACATTATAAGAGTTCCCACAGCCATTCCTTTCTTTTTTTTTTCTTTTTTTTTTTTTTTTGGTAGAGGAAGAACAGTTTCCAAATCAAGCCTTTCCCTATTGTGCTGCTATCTACCTCCTGTACAAGAATTCTGACTTCCACTCATGTGCTGCAAAGGATTTCTGTGGGTGGATTTTGGAGGGTCCAATAGGTATAAGGTGATAAAATTGAGTCTTTATTGCTGATAGATTTCAAAACCAGTCTAAATAGTTAGGATTAGACTTCTCAAACAGTAACTGTACATGTATTCTCAGTAGGGCTTTTAATTTGTAATGCTAATTGTGGTGCAGCTTTCAACTGTCTGATGCAACCCCAATTGCCTGATGCTGGGGAGGTCTGTGCCAAAACCACTCTACTTCATTTGAGAAGTAGCATTTCTAGGGAGAAAGGGTAAACCAAAATTCTATCTTACAGAAAGCAAAGCCTAAATCATTCTGATTATTCTGAGCCCATGGACGCAGGAAAAGCTTACAGGAGTGTGTAGGTGTTGGCATTCCAGGTCTGCAGCAGTTACAGTGGCAATGCAGCAGAAAGGAAATGTTTTCTAAGTCTATTTTGCAATCAGATGTGGACTATGCAAAATCCATTAGTTCCAAAGCACATCCCAAGGGAACACAGATAGATCAGCTTCATCCGTAGAATGAGGTCTGTGCACATTAAGTTTAGAAGTTTTTTCCTCTGGGAAACAAAGTGCTTGTTGGTAGTCTTTTTTTCTTGAAGAGGATACAGAAACTAATTAGAAATGTCACATGTAATATAGAGCATTATTGTTTGACCATGTTGTTTGGTTTTTATTATTACAACTAATGTGTCAGATGGTAAGGCTGTCTACATTAATTGGTTTCCTTCATTGAAGCCCATCTGGATCATATTTTTTTATGATTTATATGTTAAATTAGTTAGTAAGATATATGAGAACATCCTTTTGTTTCCTGCTTTAAAGGCATGTTGGATCAAAGGCGTATTATCTTGCAGTACTTTAATGTAGCATATTGTGACTTCTTTTTAAACTATGGCACATGTAATGGTATTCTTTCATTATGTGGTCTTGATTGCTTATTTATTGATTAGATTTTCCTTAGTGATACTTGATCTTTATGAAGCCATTATGAGTTTGGCTGTCTCTGAAGCAGCATTCATTAGCAGAGATGTCCATGTGCTTCAAACTTCCACGTACATCCAGATTGATACCAGGCCTGGTCAGCATTCACTAGAAACTTCTTTTTCCACTTTCTTGCCACTTTACAAGCAATATCTGGGTGAGGCCAGGAAGTAGTGCTGTGATGCTGCATTAAAGTGATACCATTATGTATTGCTGTGTGAGTGGAGTGTGAATCCTAATGAGGACATGGGCTCTGTGCCAGTTTAGAAAAAGGCTCTCTTTCTTTTTTTTTCCTTAGAGTTAAGAAAAGTTTTTAATGGTGCATTTTCTAAATTTTAATGAATTGCTGACTCCTTTGTATTTTGTTATTGTTCTTCTCCACTATAATTCCTCAGGTTATTTTTTTTCTTTCTGAAGCTGCAGCAATATAAGTGGACATGCAAATGCTAGAAACCACTTAAGTGGAAAAGTGACAAAATTAAAATAAAGAAGATGAGCTTCCCTCAGGCCAGGAGAGAACCCGGGCTCCCCCCTCATTATAGCCAAGAGGAGTAATTGCAGCACTTTAATCTCCCGTGCCACCAAACTGGTTCCCAGCAGCAGGCAGGGCTCACTGTGCTGGCTGGCTGCTCCGAGGGAAACCCAATGCTTAATATTTCATAGCAAGTGAGGAGCTGACGTGGCAGTGCTCTGTGTGCTGCTGGAGTGAGGTACCACCATCCCAGCGTAACCATGGGGTTATTTTTTAAATTTTTTCTTAGCTGCCTCGTAGTAATTTTCATGCAAAATGCTGCTTATTTCTGTGAAGAGCAGAAATCAGAAGAGTGATTTTAATCATGGCTGTGTTAATTTGATGTGAGCTTTGGCTGTTTATGAGCATTCTCTTTAATGGTGCTAATTGTCAGTTATAATGTGAACACCATTATACAGTACTATACAGTAATTTATTTAGTAAATGAGTATCTTATTCCAAGGACCATACTGCAATATGCCATAGAGACCTCATGCTTTTACTCTTACATGAGCAAACTTGCACTGTTTAGGCTAAATTGCTTCTGAAAGAGCAATGTGATTTCATACCCACAAGTACCAACATGCATGTTTTTGGAAATCTCAAGTTCTTTTCCATTAACCAAAAAAAAAAAAAAAAAAACCAAAAACCAACCCAAAAAAACCCCAAAAACAGACAAACAAAACAACCAACCAAACAAAACAACCAAAAAACCCCACCACACTCACAAACCATCCCAGCAGAAAATGAAGAGCTGACACCCTCTTATGTCAATTAACAAGCTTTTACATTGTTTATGTATTCACTTTATTAAATTATTACTACAAAACAATCATTTGCATTAATAATTCTTGCTGCTCTTTAAGTGTGTTTCTTAGAAGACTTTCCAGGTTCTAATGGTGTTTTGGTTCTTGCTGCTTTGATTTTCTTCCTTTTCTCTTTCAATCTACATGCTGACCTCTGTGTGGTCCAGATCTACAATTAGTTGCTCTAATTTGAATGCTCAGATAACCTTGCCAGAGTTTATCACTGTGTGCTGTTCTACCTCTCATTATATTACTTAAATTCTGATGGTTTGTATTATCACAGGCAGATGACAATCAGTGTCATAAATGTAAAAGAAACGAGTGGTATTCAGTGCACAAAACCCTTTACTACAGGGAATAAACTGAGACTAGTTACTGAGTTTACTAGGCTTTTTTCTTTTTGTTTATCCTGAATATTAAGACTTTCTATCACACCTGGAATCACCTACAGTATACATCCAGCCTTCTGTCCACTTATGAATGGCAGGTAATATTTACTTCATACTGTTGGAAATGGGACCATTTCTGTTCTGTAGTTTTACTCTTGGTGCAGTTGTGAGTCTCTTCAGATTTGCACACACTTTATGAAATTAAATGATGAACATATCACAGCATGTTCTCTTCGTGTACAGGAGAGAACACCTTGTATTGCAGCTGGGTTTATTATTTCTGGCATCCAGCATATCTGGTAATTGTAATTTTGCAAAGATCTCTGGTGCTGATTTCAAGCACAAGTGAAGATTAATTGTGAAATAGGGAGCCAGTGTTGGGTTTGTTTCCTTATATTTTGTTTACCTGTTGCTCTTCAAATTTCCATACCTCCATCTGGCAGGATGTAGCAAAGTAGAAGTCAAAAAATGATAGAGGGACCTAAAGAGGACCATTGGGAATATATCACAGTGAGAGAGTATGACGGTCTGAAGTAATTTTAGTGTAATATTCTCTCCAAGGACCAAATCCACACTTATAAAGGGATACTTAGAGCTCCCAGTGACTTTGATGGGAGATGTGCTGGTGAAACTCTGAGTGAGGGTTTGGCTCCATACTCATGCTGTCTGTGCTGTAGAGTGTCCAGGGAATTTAGCACGCTCTGCTTATTCCATCTGCATTCCTTACAGCACCTCTGACTTAATCATTCAGACAAGGAAGTGGCTTGGGGATTTTTGCATTTCTTTTTCTTCAANTTCTCTCTCCCCTTTCCCCACAGTCTTCAAGGGTCTAGATAGCCATAAAATACTCTAAACATACAATGTGCTAGAAAGCCACATCTGCGTCTTTGTCTTATCTAAAAGGCCAAATCTACATCTCTGTCTTATCTCCAGTAAAGTAAGATTCTATTCCCGAGTCTCTAGGCTTTACTCCTTTTTGCTCTTCACTGCTTTTAAGTCTTGTTCAAGTTTCTCATTGTCAGGAAAGCAGTGTGTCATCGTTTTAAAAACATAAAATGGATGGATATATTGAACACATGGTTGAGTTTCCATCTTGTTTCACTGTGAGTAACGCAAATTAAACATCATCTTATCACTGTCTGGTTTACTGTTTTATTTTCCTTAGTGTAGCTGGTACACTGCCTCCTCTCAGTTGTCTTTAGAGTCTCCCATATACTGACAGGAGAGTCAGTTGAGACTTTAATTAATTACTTTATTGTAATCAAGGTTCCATTTTAGTGCAGAATGCTCCATCTTGTAGTAGTGAAATATTTAGTCTCCATCTGGCTGATCTTTTCTGTGAATGTCCCATGATAATTAAGAAGAAACAGGAGAGGATGGTCTGAAATTAAATATGTTTAGTGGAGGGGTTAGTGTATCCTGGGACTGTTCGTGTAGAGACTCAGAAAAAATTTAGGAATGGAACAGCAGTTTGGTTTTATGGCTTCATCTTCCTCCTGTCTGCCAGGCCCCAGTAATTTCTAGACTGAATTACAAATGTTACAATGCGTCCAGAGTTTTATTTTGAAATAACTATCCAGTAGCATGAATCAGAGATAACCCTTTTCATTGTGGCTGGGAATGTCCTGCTTTCCCCAAAGGATTTTGACTGACTTGTTGAAAAGGTCAGAGGCAGTAGCACTACACTGCAATTACAGTATGTTAATGACGAGCTAAGAGTTGTACATTCTTCTTAACATAAGTCCCTGATTTTCTACATGATTAATTGGAATCTGGAAAGACTGACAAGGAGAAGGAGGATCAGATGGGGTGAAAATAAGAGATAAGAGGCTGACAGCCAGCTCTTGTTGTAAAGGAGAGTTATTTTGAATAGGAGAAAAAATCAATACAAAGGTTGGAGGATTTTACAGAGTTGTAAGAGCTACTTTAATGAAAGGTAGCAGATTCAATAGGATTGTTACTTGAAATGTAGGATTGTCTGAGTTAGAAAAATGGGACTGTCTCTCCCCAGCTGTAAAGGTGAGCTCTGCATGCTGAGCTTCCTGTGTACTTAGTCCACTGGATTTACTGGCATTTGCTCTGGTCACTCAGTGTCACAAAAAAAGGGGGGGAGATATGTAGGGGAGCCTACTAAATTCTGTTCTTCTGGAAAAGTTATTTGATTATGGGAAGAGAAGGAATAGGACAGCAGGTGGTAGCTGTTTCTGCTGCTTCAGCATGTTAGGTAGCTGCCATATGAGAGTGTCTAGCAGTCTCCTGCAAGGAAAAGTGGTTCATTATGAGGAGGTGGCTGCATTTTGCCCTGACTGTAATGAACAGGCCAGGACTTTGGTCGACTTGAAAGAATGTTTAGCGTGAACTGTTCTCTTACACATTCATGTCAGCTTCCTTTCCCCAGCAGTGATGGTGAGAGGTGAGTGCAGGTAGGGAGGCTGTGCACTGAGGCTTTCTAACCTGGGTTAGAGTTGAGTTGAGGTGAGGAGTCAGCTGAACCTCAGCATCAAACACATCTTGGACAGAAGCACTTAGTGTGGGCAGAAAAGGAGGCTTCAGCAATGCTGCAAAAGAAACTTGCTCCTGCAGCTATTAAAAG
Organism: Leptocoma aspasia; assembly: GCA_013399835.1. NCBI lineage: Eukaryota > Metazoa > Chordata > Aves > Passeriformes > Nectariniidae > Leptocoma > Leptocoma aspasia. Next base: position 113,256 of record VXAX01003850.1, read on the forward strand.
GGCTGTTTGATTATTCTCAGTAGGAATGGCCACTTCAGTCTTAAACAGGGAGTCAAGTTTTCAAGAATTGCACATAGCTTTTGAGTTTGGGAACTTAAAAGCCAGAAGGCATTTTTTTCAGGTTCCAGTGCACAGCCATGAAGCGTGTGAGGCTTACAGGGAGGGGAGCTGCAGGTCCCTCAGGTGTGTCTGGGCAGTGGGCTCTGAGCACTGGGACAGGTACACACTCCATGCTGTGCCAGGCTGGCTGCACACGAGGGTCCTGGCATGTTGGTTAGGAGCATGTGAGGCTTGATAAGTGCTCAGCACAGCCCCTTTCCATTGGGCGAGTCCAACAGTCTTTGGGACGTCTTCCCCTGGAGATGTGTGACCCTTCATGATAATCCCAATAGGCTCTCTGGAAGTAACAAAGAGGGATAATATTTAAGGGTGTGAGGGATAAAAAAAAACGTTGCACAAATATGTTAAGAGGCGATAATGTTTCCTTGGCAGACAGAAAGATCAAAACAAAACCTTAATGTGGTTAATGGGCTGGTTGGTAGCTGTCGGAAAGTATTTCCCGTGGAAGCCATTTCACTGGGACTCAAACAATCAGAATAGATTTCACTAATGTTAATCATGATTTAAGGCAGCAAGCAGGAAATTATTTAAATTATCTATTATACTGGTGCTTTACTGATTGCATTTTACTTCTTTTGGGTTTTGTTTGGGGTTTTTTTCCTGAAGAATTCTAAACAGTTGCTATAATTTTGTGCCAAGAGAATAAATTACGTCAGACATGTTTTTTGCTGTGAGAAAATACAGTACATTTATTCAGAGACTTTTTTTTTGTCATTTTATCACATGTTAAAGAACTGCATTTTAAGGGATGACTACCAAAAGCTTGAATAAACCAGAAAGGAAGACACATCTTCTTGTCTGGTTATTTGTGTATCCAAAAAAGCTTTTCATTAGAACTGATTTTCCAATGCAGGTCACCAAAAGGCTTTTTAATTCTAAGGGGGAACAGCTGTGAAGTATATTCATTGTGGACAATGCTGATCAGTAGTATCATATTTACCTTCTTGCCCTTCCACCTTTGCAGTTTCTTATATTGAATCTAAAAGCTCTTTGGGATAAAGAATGTCTCTTTGCTGGTTTTGTGCAGCACCTGCCCCAGAGGAATTCTGCTCTGGGATGCAGCAATATGAGCATAATCCTTGTTATTTTCCCAGTTCAAAGGCATTGTATTTTCAGACAGGATGGGAAGGTTAACTAAAGTTGAAAAAGGATCTAAAACACAGCTAGAATTTACTGTCTGGTGGAAATGAAATAAAAATCAAGTAGCTGGAAACAAGAAAAAAATGTATGTATTTGCTCATGCTTTGAGACTCTCGTCTTTCCATAAAGAAAAAACAATTTGGTGAAAATAGTTGTATCCCTGAATATGTGTCTTCTTGCTTCCTGTTTCTCTATGTGGCTTAATAAGAAAAATCCATTTTTCCCTAAATAGTTGGGCTTTTCAGCACATTCCACGAAAGGCCAATAATACCCCTTTCCATCACTGTCCCATCTAGGCTGGCTGTCTGCAGGAGGGGCTTTCCTTTATCCTCTGGCTTCAGAGAGGAGGCAAAGTGGGCTGGTATTTCCAGGAAATGCCTGCAGCTGCCTTCAGCCCTCACTGCCTTTGTTAGCATATCCCACAAAGACACTTGGCTATTGTTGGACATTGACCATTCAGTAGAGGTTTTTTTAATAAAACATAGCTCTGATCTACACATGTGCAAGAAATACAAATGTAGGCTTCCCACTGGAGCTAGAAATACCATTACCAGGTGGGAAAGAGCTTTTCCCCCTACAGTGGGCTAACAGTTTGTTAATGGTTTCTTCAAGCACAGAAAATGGCACCTGGTCTGCCAAAAGAGCATTAGTTTCTCCAGAGGGTATTGTTAATTGTCCAGGAAAAGAAGATTGAGAGTGTTTGCCTAATAAATCAGGGATGAATCACTCTTCTCTGGGACTTGGGGCAGATTTGACTTTTTTACTTACTCTTGAGGACCAAATGCAGTGTGGAGAAGCAAACTTGCTCACCCCACGTGGTGAATGTAATTTGAGAAATAAAAACATGCATTAGTACAACATCTATCACACATTTGTTATGAGAGGGAGAGAGAGAGCTTAGGGATTTGATCATGCCATAAATGGATGAAATTTCTTTAATTTTGTCATTTTTGCCCTTATATACGTTTTTACTACATTCTGTTTTGAAGTTCAGAACTGCAATAGTGCTTGTGTTTGCTCTTAACCAGATTGCTGTAAGGGTGATTTTAGTTGATTTTTATACCTACATAAAGCCCTTCCATTCCCTCAGGGCCATGGTGCCTACAAATAAGATAAATTCAATACTCAATGCCTGCATGCAGTGCTCAAGGGGTTTTCAAAGAATAGAAGGTTTAGCTTTTTAAAATGCAAAACTACCCTCAGATGAGTTGTCAAAATTACAAAATTTGTTTCAAAAGAAGAGGAAAGCCTCTTTTGCTTCATTTCTCATCACCTTTGTCTGAGTGGGCAATTCTGTACTCCTTTCTCTGTGGTCTGTGTCCTCCTAGGGCAGGTTAGTGCTCTTGAGGGAGGGGGTGGCTTGCTGGGAGTTGAGTGACACATTTGATCCTGAGGTGGCATGTTCCAGACAGGATGATAATATCTCTTATGAAAAAGAATTGTCATTACATCCAGTTCAAAATAGGAGATAGGTAACATCTCCTATTTTAACAAGACAATTTATTTTTTATTTCATTTGAAATTCTTTGCTTGAGACCTCTCATTCTGTTTGGGAGGCAGGAATGTGAGCACTCACTTAATGAGCTAGATTCAAAAGAGGAAATTTCAAAAGAGTAAAAGCCAGTATTTCCTGAACACAAATTGAGTCACCCAGTCCTCAAATCCTTCTCTTCAACCTCATCTAATATTCCCCTTGCTCCCTGTTTAACTAGGAAAAATGCAAATACCTGAAGTAGAGACCTTCCTACATACCAGTCACTGATGTTAAAGCACGAGCTCTTTACTCAGTGGTGCTGGAAGCTACAGGCTGTTGTTGCTGGAATACCATTTCTGGAAGCCTGGTAGCCCTCCCACTGAACCATATGGTGATTTATCAGACAGTTTAGCAGTAGCAAGACCAAGACCCAAGTTGGTCAAGCCTGAAAATGCATATTCCTTATGTTGCTTCTGATAATATGTTTCTGTTCTGTTCTTTTTGTAGGATTATGAATGTGTGTTTTGAGCCGTGTGTCCCCTGGAAGGGAATTGCTGTATTTCCAGGGCATGGGATTAGAGTGTTACAAGTTAGTCTTTCTAGAAACTGAAAGCATCAGTTTCTGGATTCTTGCAGCTCAAATGGCTGTTGTGTTGGTCCATTTTAAAGAAAAGAAATATGAAATATATGAAAGCTCAGATGCAGCTCGCAACTCTGAGGAGTTTGAAAATGAGACCATGTCAGAGGAAATTAATATTTTCTGTAGAAAAAGAGCAAGCTCTCATTTTAAAGAAAGCTTCCTATCAGACAAGTTTTGGTTTGCTTAACACTTGCCACACATGATCTCTGACATAATATTGCTGCATTATTAGCAGAGTTAGTTCAGATGTTTTCCCATCATACTTAAATGAGGTAGCAGTGGAAAGCATTCTGGTAAAACTACAAGGAATAATTTGGCAGCAGTCAGAAGCTGGAACTGAAGGCAGTAGGAGAGTAATTAGTAAGGATAATTGTCAGGCCTTGACAACCTGGTGTGTCTTTCTAGCAGTGAATGGATTCACCTGACACCCAGAGATAGCCATCTGATAATGGTACCCGTAAGATCAATACATCGATACTTCATCCTTGAAATGGTATTTAAAGTCCATTCTTGGATTAATTTCTTTACTTCTGTAAAGTTATAGCAATCTGGGATTTGAGATAATGTATTCATTACAGCCTTATTGGACCTTCTTCATTTGCTGTATTTTAATGCATCTGTGGTGATTGCTGAACAAAGATGCCTAGTGAGCTTAATCTGCTTATGCTTTAAAAAGAAAGGATGCTGAGGAGATTAAAATGGGGCCTCATACTGAACAGGTTCAAGAGTTTGCAGTGCTCACAGTGGCAGGGAGTTTTCTGCAGGAGTTATTTCTAATTTGGAGCTTCCCTGATGCTGGCTCTGCTGACCTCATGGAGAGGGGAGGAGCAGGAGCTGGGCACAGCTGAGATTATGCTTTTGTAGATTGAGATGGTGCCCAGGCTCTAATAATGCCAAATTGTTGCTGAGTTAAACATGATGCTGCTTCTTTCTGTTAATATTTCCTGCTGGTCCACATCTCTTCTCATTGTGGAGAACTGTTTGTGGGATTGTGGTGCACATCCCACGACCCAGAAATCGTGTGTGCATGGTTGAAATAATGCCCATGCAAATAAGTAACCTGTATATAAGTATGGCAAGAGATTTAGGTCTGCTCCTCTGAGTATACTCACCAGATTTCCCCAACTGCATGTGTGTTGGGTGAATTGAAATGGACTGGAAATTTTATTTTTGATGACATCTGCTGTGAAGGACAGGAGACATTCAACAGGACAATATCACTTCCCTGACTGCACCACATATATGTGCCATCTCTAGCAAGGGAGAAGCCCTCTAGAAGGGAGAGGTTGAAAACAACCTCTTTATCTAGCAACATTAACAAAAAATCTTTTTTTTGATAAAGACTGTAAAGATCAGTGGCTGCCCTCTGAGTGCCTGAGAGGAATTATTTGTACCTCTGCCTCTTATTGTTGACGCTTCATTGCAGGGCTGTTGCTGTCCCTGCTGTGCCACCACCGGCTTCACTGGCAGGTGGAAAATTCAGCACTTTCATAACCAGTGGGTTTTGTTCGTTTTAAGAAGATTATGGAGATGAAAGATGGAGGAGGAGATCAGAACTGGCAGGAAGCTGTGATTTGAATAGGACCTTCAATTTGACACATGTTATGTCCTTAAGAGAGGAGTCGGTGCCTGGTTTTGTTGACAGGTGTGGCGACAGCTTTGAGGGATGACAGGCACTTCACTGAATCACTAAATTGATCTGATAATCACTAAGTGAGTTTGTGAAGAGCAGGTACTACGTGCCTTCTTTGGCACTTGGTTAACTTAGCTTGTTTTAAATGTACTAGGAGGCTATAGTTGATTTTTCCTTTCTTTTCTGGGAAGAATGCCACATAGAGCCAAATAAAAGAAGCCATGTCTTCTCTTTGGCTGTAAAACCAACCTGAGGATGACCAGACCTCGTTTTTACAAAGGTGCTGTCCCAGGTTAAGCTATCTCCATTTTCTCCAGACAGTAGTGACCATCATCAGCCACAAGTGTTTGTCCTCTTGCTGTGGCTGCAGCATTTCACCTCCACTGCCTTCCCTAGGCAGAGGGTGTCAGCTTTGCAGCAGCCTTTGACTCGCTCGGAGCCTTGCTCTCATTTCCAGCTGCTCATTTCCAGCTATCCTGGTAACCCGTGGAATTTTTCTCCTTTGGAGCACAAAGAGGAGGTTATTCCTGCCCTTGGTGGCATGGTGGCCCTGCCCCACACCAGAAGGGCGGGCAGGTGCCATATCCTGGGGTGCAGATAGCAGTGGCTGGAGGGGATCTCCCTCAGGTGTAACCTTTGGGCTGTTTGTGAGCTCATGGCTGTCTTTGCAGTTGCCCCCCCATTAGTTCTGCTGTTTACTATGGAAACTTGACAAAGGACAGGTTTGTCCAATTAAAATGTTCTGCCTCCAGCATCAGGCATATGGATTAGAGTTTATGTTGGTTTGTACTGGAGTTATTCAGAAGGGGAATTTTGCTTCAGGCATTTTCTAAAGGTGATAGAATTTGTGAAAGTTCAGTATGGATTTATTTTATGATTCCCCAGCAATGTCTGTATAGTTTGCTTGGGTTCAGGTAAAAAACATTTCTGGTCAAGGTAACTATGACAAATCAGATTTTTTTTCTTATGTACATTCATAGTTGTCCTCTCTTCTTAAGACATAAATTGAATTTGTGTTCTTCATACTGTGACGTCCAAATGATTTCCTCTTCAACAGAGAGCACATAACAAAGGTTAAAAATTATTTTTGCAATCCAAGCATTTAAGTACACATTACTATCTGTTTTAAGGATGGATAATCAATGTAAAAAATGATACTTCCGTGTATTCCTAATAGGTCACTGTGTAAATATCCATAATGGAATCGATCCCCTAGGTTATGGCAACCATAAGTACAGAAGGGGTTTCACAATTAATGTATCAGACATTTGTCTTTCCTACTTACACGCAAAATGATTATTTATTGATTATTTTCAATCCAGGTTAATGATGTTGAAGAGGTTTCAGTATCTCAATTTAAAGTACTTAAAGTGTGCTTCAACAGAAATATCATATCCCTTTCAAGAAGTTGTGACTAATATCTGATAAGTGATTTTCCTCTGCATTCTCTCTCATTTATATATACATATAATTCATAAAATAAGGATGTTTGCACACCTAGAAAGTGGTGGTGCCATGTGAATGAATGGTCATGTAAAATGATTGTATTTTCCCTGTTACCTGAAAAGCATGTGTAAAACCAAAGTGTATGCTGAAAGACTTACTTGCATAAAGCTCTTTGGCAATAATAACGAGCAGAGGGAAGGATATTAGAGTGACTTAGGATCCTGTGTCCCATTTGGAAAGGGACCTGGCACATGGCTCTGAATAGTTTCAGGTCAATACACGGAGGGTTCCTCAGTTCCCAAAAGTCAAGCCCACAAGCATCAAGGCAATTGTTAGTCCAGGAAGAGCTTGTTCTTTGCTCCTGGCCCCATTGGTATGTGTCTGTGTAAATACCCTGCTGGCTTGTAGAAAGAGGTCTCTAAAGAGAGGAAGGTGCCTGCCAGGCAGCCTGTCCCACCACAGTCAGAAGGGACAAAGGACTGGCCAGTTGAGGCAAGGACAGTCTGTTTTTTCTAATAAAAATGGTGGACATTTTCTTCCTCTGATACACGATTCCAAAGAAACCAAGATCCAGAAAGTGAGTCCATTTCAATTCAAGAGGGTGTTGAGCTGCCTCAAACCCCTGAGGGTTTGCCTCCACTTGTCCTGCACACAGGCAGGAGGAGGAGGCTCAGTGGAGCTCGGGGAGGTGCAGAGCTCCTGAGCTCAGCCTCACTGCAGAGCCATGGATGTGGTGGGAATTCCCTGCTCCGTGGGGAGGTGGTGGCCTCACTGCAGAGCTGTGGCTGTGGATGTGGTGGGAATTCCCTGCTCCCTTCGCAGGCAGGGCTGGTGTTTGCTGCTCTAAGTGCTGCTTGTGAGCTCTGAGCCTAGGGCTGACATCTGCTTTGCAGTGAAACTGACATCAACCCTCTGTGCTGCTTTAAATTCATATTCTCCTTGGGAAAAAATTAGTATTTCATTGAAGGTTTGATTTTTTTATTATTATTTTTTATTTTTTTTTATTTGTGAGTCTCCTAGTCATTTTCCTGATGAGGTGTCAGCCCTTTTTCCATGAGTTTAAGCCTACTGACAGTGGACTGACTTTTCTTAATTATCTTTTCCAGACCCCTTTAAATTAGTCCCCCAGGGGTCTGTGAACCTCATATTGAAAATGACAGCTTTAACATTTCCTTGCTAAATACATACAAAGAGTTGTCCAGGGATGCTGACTCACATAAGATTGTTAATTCCCCTGGAAAAGAAAATAATCTGATTTTAGGTGGCAATACATCTGAGGGACTGGGGCACAGTATGGAGGAAGAGGAGAATGGCCATCAGATGTGACCATGGCTTTGTCTATGCTGGAAATAAAAGAGTGTGGGAGGGGAAAAATCATTTGAAGCCTTTGAACTCATGCATAAATGTATAGCTTTCAAATAGCTAATTTTTTATATCATAAAAGAAAACTGGCTAGGGCTGGTTCCTTTTTTATAGCCCTGTCATAAACTCTGAAAAATTAGGTTTATAATTTATGGTCTGAAACCACCTTAACTATTCCAATACAAACAGCATCACTGTACTGCAGTTTATTTCTAAAATGCCTCCAGTGAAAATATTGCAGTGCCATAATTAACTAATACCAAGATCCTGTTTGTGTCACCTTCTCTACTTTCCCCAGAATTATGCAGTTAGTATAAATCCTCAAGGCTTGGAAGGTGGCTTCAGAATAATCTTACATCACCATGTCAGTTAAGACAGTCACTAATAGTGTTTCTGTGACTCATAGAGTCTGTCCCATCACTGGTTGGATTTATAAGGAGCGAGTTACATAGTTTTTATCTATGTCTGTAAATGCATGCATGTGTCTGGGTATACAAAAAAAAAGAAGTGAAAAAGAAGTACAGAGGAGAACAGTGTGCCTGCTGTCTCCTAATTACTTTGTTTTTTGATATCTCAGCAACATTGATCTTTCAAAATGATCTCTTGCTGGTGGCATCAGTTTTATGTTGGAAAATATTCCTGCAATTCTGGCAATGATAAACTAATTACAGACTATACATTTTTAATGATTTAATCTCCTGTCATATTCCTAGAGAGAAGTGATCCTGATTCCAAACAAATCTCCCATGCATGACCAAACACTCATCATGAAATGTATGGTTTTCATTAAACCCTGTTGTTAATAAAGGCTTAGAATTGTTTTGTTAAAATGGGGAGAGGTTGGGGAGTAAACGCATGCTGAAAGATTACCTTAATAATGCTGCAGTAAGTGTTTTGAATCACACAGAGTTCCCAGCAACATTCCACTGACATGTGCCTCCCATTACAGAGGGCTCCTGACAAGGCACGTGTAATGCCAGAGCCACACGTGTCAGAGGGGTTTCCATGGGTGGTGCTTAGAAAGATGCATTCCTGTTCCTTGGTCTGTGCCATGAATCCAGGTTTGTGTCGCTCGCCCCATCTATGTTAGGTCTAGGTTTAGGAATTACGATTAGTCGAGAAGTAGGTGAGGAAAACAGCTTCAAGAGATGCCCTTTTTTAAGATGCTGAGGTCTCTGCTCTGTGACTTGCTGTTACACGAGTGCACTTTATACCCTTGTGGCACTTTGGCTCAGTGCTGTGTGCCTTGGTGGGGATCTGCTTTTTAACTTTGCATAAAGACTAAAGCAATGCACCTTGGCCTCTGACTGAGGTCAAGAGTGGTGCTGCAGTGGGGGAACATAAAGCAATCATCTCCTTTGCATCTGCTGGAGGGACTGGATCTGTAATGCCCTTCAGCAGCAGCTCCTGTAATTGGGCATCAGATCCAGAAGTGAAAGAGGGTCGTGATTCTCTTGAGAGCACAGATGTAAGAGGTGCTGGAAAGATGACAGAGAAAAACAATTGTTAGAAATTTCTTTTACCTATGGGAGAAATGTCAAGTAATTTCAGTGAGCTGTAAACATCCCTGCCATTTTTGCTTGCTTTCAGGTGCTTTTGCCCCTTTCCCAGAGAGCTGTTTTGTTGATTTTAATGACTCCAATCTTCGGGAAGTCTGAAGATAAGAACAGCATTTAGAGAAGGCATTTAAAGCAAATTTTGGTGTACCTGCACTGACTGTGTGCGTGCTGCTGCACTGGTAACAGTGTGAGTCAGATGCACACGCATTCACATAGCTAATAGAAAACACGGCCTAGAATTACTCAGCCTAGAGAAGTGAGCATGGGGAGGGTGAATTAAGGTTCCTGTGAACTTTTTGTGGTTTTCCTGGCACAGTGATGGTGAAACTATTATTATGAACTAGAACTCCAATTTTATTAATGTTCTGAAGTGTGGAAGGAAGCAACAAATCTGATTTAAGAGAAGACATTTGTCTTGGCAGTGTGATTTACTCCAGGGTTGTAAATTTGACATGATGGAGACTAAAATGTACTGAAACTTAAATTTCTCCCATATCTCACTCAAAGTCAAATGATTTAAATAGCAGAATATGAGAAATGACATGTATCCTTGGACGCAAATATATTTTTGGTGCTGAAGATTTTAATTTCACGTCTGAAGAAATTTATCAATTTGAGGATGAAAATTTTAGGAAAACAAAGGTCAGAATTTCCAGACGTGGTGAAGGGATGCCATGACAAGTGCATTACTGTCTCCTGCAGTGAAGGTTTCCTGCCTGGTAACCTCCTGTAATGGGTCCAGTACTGATAAAACAGGTATTATGGCAGGTGAAATCTGCTTTGCTGACACAGATCCTGCTAATGCTCCTGTCCTGCCATGCTCACCATGCTCCCCTCTGGCACTGTGCCTGCCCTGTCTCCTGTGCTGTACAAAAGTATCCAGGACAAAATACTGTAACATTTTAAAGTACAAGGTGTTAACACACCCAGACATAGCTGGGGTGGGGGATTGAGTTAGTGTTGCAGGCAAAAGGCCCCCAGCACAATCCAGCACTGAGCATCCTGCCTGCTCTCAGTTTGGGGGGAATTCATTGCTGGGATTTTGTCCTCTTAGGAGCTTGGGTAGATGGACCAAACCTTAGTCCCTGCTTGGGACTCTTCACTGTGGTTTTCCACTTTGTTCAGTAATGGTTTGCACTGTCCCGAGGGTCACCAAACCCTTGGGATCATTTGCCCTCTGAAGCGACCCTGTCCTTCCACTGAGGATGAAGGGAATTAATGGTGTTACTCCACTCCTTGCTTTCATACATGTCAGAGGTGCCTGAAGTTTATTTTCAGGCTTTGACCTTTTGGTAATCAGCAGAGAGATGCTTATTCCCTGATGAGCATAAACTTAACCCAATGGCTAGATGATCAGTCTGGCAGAGCTCTAATTCTTCTATTCATTTCCTGAGTAATGCCTTTTAAAAATCCCCATATTCTGGAAGTAAAAACCAGAGCTTAATATTTTTTTTACTATTTTTTAAGGTAAACTGGTAACTTTTATGGCCTTGCTCTGTGATTCCATGAAATGGGATTAATTTCTTAGCGGCAGTGGACCTGCTCTGTCAGTTCAATAAAAGTAATGTGGACAATTTCAGTCTATTACTTTTAAATTAACTCAGCCCATATGACTCTTCCTAATACACTGCCACCTTGTGAAAAACAGGGTTGCGTTTTATTGATTCATGTGATAGATGAGAATATTAAGTGTTCCCTGGCAAACAGCACCCCAAACAACACGAGGCTTTTAGACATGCCAGGACTGGGGAACTAATTATGCTGAGACAGAAGAGGTTATTTTACTCATATGCTGTAAAATGGAAAAAATATTAAAGTAACTTTATAGCTTAAAAAAAAAAAAAACAACTAACCCAGCACTTCTCCTTCATCCCCCCCCACAACCTGGCTGTTATTTTTTTTCTTGCCATATTTTCAATCAGTTTCTGAAAATGCAGAATTGAAGAAGGTCATTGGAGAGGGAATAAGAAAGAAATGGAAGCAGGAAAAAGCTCAAACCAGTGCAGGTACAAGGAAATGAAAAGAGGCCCTTGTAACATAGCACACCTGAAATGGCAGTGTGTGTAGTACCCTTTTTTCCACAAAGTCAGAGAGATGAACAGGTATTGCCCCTTCAGAGATCCAAACTTTTCAAAAAGATTGCTTGTTAAATTTTTACTTGGTGAAAAATGAAGTCTGAAAAAGCTGGTGTGGTGATCCTTTGAGGACATTCTAGAATAATTGTAATAATGCATTAAAATGTCACTAGGGGAAATGATTAATTGGAATTGCCTTCATTTTTCTCCTCCATTTGCTTGCGTTCCTGTCCTTAGTTCCTCATATAAAAATAAAAATAGTAACATCCAGGGCTAGCACTATATATGAAGTCTTTTATAACTGCACAGTGACATATGTGAAGCCTTGCTACTGACACTCATGGAGTTACATGCCTACTACTCCAATTGCTTTATTAATGTTTTGGCTTTCAGTATAAAAGCTAAAACACCGAAAACCACTGTAAAATTCTGATCATGGCAATGACATTGATCATTCTATAAGAAAAACGTGGGGGATTGTTTGCTGGCTGTGTTGGTTTGTTCTTTCCAGAGCAGAGAACTCGATTTTCATTTATTTTTCTCTCGTCCTCATTTCACAAGGACTAACCCAAGCCAGCACACTGTGCAAAGTGAAGATCAGTGGTAGAGGTGACTTTTGTTCTTGAGCCTCTAAAACACAAGCAAAGTGGGAGTAAATGACAGATGTAACAGAAGCAAGAGAAACTGGGAGCAGGACGTTTATTTTCATGAGCTCTTGCCTGTGCCTGGTGGTTCACTCCTCCAAATGATGAGCTTTAAAATAGGCTGCTGGGCCAGCATCCGAAAGTTGACCTTGTGTGGGTGCACTTTCCCTCTGTGTGTTTTCCTACATAAAAACTATGTGGTGTTCAGGATGGGAAATTCATCCAGGTTTTTGGGGTTTTTTTAAGTGGTTTTTTATTTCATCAAAAGAACTCAAGGAGAGGAAAAAGCAGCATTACAAATAAGTAAAATAAGTAATCTGATTTTTGCTTTAGGTATGTTTCTCCTCATTTTAGTTTGTTGTCATTCAGTTTGATTCACTGAACTGATTCAATTTTAATGGTTCACTTATGCATGCAACTACCTGGAAAAAAAGATTAAAAAATGCCCCTAAAGCAAATCTTACAGAGATTCTGGTCAAAAAAGGATCATAAATAAGCAGAAGTAAGAGCAAAATCTAAAACAATATGGCACACATCAAGTAAAAGGAAAGTACAATATGTGAAGTGCAGAAAATAAACATGAGCTACAAAATAGAAGTTAAAAAATAGTACCTAAGGTAAAAAATCAAATTCAATATGTTTTACAATTACACAGGAGAATGAGTTTCTTCAACCTTTAGATTCTTTCTTTATTCAGTTAATTTAAAGACAACAAGGCTGGAAGGGTATCTCTTCCAAGGCACCAGCAGTTTTGTAGAGCCCTTGCTGAATGCTGGAAAATTTAGCAAGGAGGAAAATTGCATATACTAAGAATATAACATGATGAATATGTTGTGTCACATACATACCATCTGTGAGTTATTCTGATAGACAGAACAGCTTGTCTGCCAAACCCTAAAGCATGGCTTTGATTATTGCATACATTGTAAAATAATAATCTTGGGGACTTTGGGTGAATGGAAGTACGACCTTGAGCTTGTACTTCAAAGGTCATGCCATCGAGGTCTGTAAGGGTAACTCTGTACTGCTGTAATTAGGTCTTTTGGTAATGGATGCTGTAGAACAGAATTTTCACAAATGAGGCTGCCAGCAGTTACCAAGGAGAGGAGAAAAACTTCAGGACATAACTCCTAGAGAACAGGGACGGTGGGGTGTTTTTTCCTGGTTGTAAAAGAAGATGTGTTGTATCCAGCTCTTGTTGCTGAGGGAGAGTAATGCAAAGGGGAGTTTTGAATTTTCGGGGGTTGCACCCACTCAAGGAGAGGTGGCCTGTGCACAGTACTTTGTTGTTTACCTGCACAGCTCTGTAAATAATCTCCTTTTGTGGTGGTCACAGCATTTCCCACTTCTTGGCCCCATTGCAGGTGCTTACATGGTGGGAAAATGATCAACAACTCACAGATTTGGTCCTTGCTATTCTGCTTTTTACTACTGTTGAAAGTTAATTTCATATGCTATCATTTACTTAAAGTTGTTAAATGGTAGCCTGAGTTTTAAAAAACCCTCATTTTTGTGCAATAACATGATTCAGCTGCGATGGCTGCTGCAGTAAATGTCTTATAAAAGAGGTCCCTTCCTGAGCTATAGTGCCCATAAATATTAGCTTTATTTTTATAAGTAGTTGCTTTTTCAGCAGCAAAGTAGCTGTAACCATAAAAATGCTTAATAAGAAATGCTTTCTCAGTTGCTGTTTATATGTTTAAACATTTAAAAGAACCATTTTGTGTTTCCTGAATAGCCCTCAATATTAAACCTAAGTTCTATGCAATTGTTTTTCTGTAGTTTGGGGATTTTCTGCAAAATTACTCTGAGCATAAGGCTTCCTATTTTTTCCCCCTTTTCTTTTTTCTTATATTTTGAAACTGTTGAGCTGCTCTGAGTGTTGAAGATCTAGATTTTGAGAATGAAGAAACTTGAAGGAGGCTTCATGCACATTCTCTCTGAGCAAGCTGTTCTAACACAGATGTCACCAAGTGGAATCGTGGTGGTTTCAAAACATTTACTCGCTGTTCCTAACTGGTACCTGTTCTGAGTCACCCTGACTCGCTGTTGTGGTTTGAAAATCACGTTTTTTCCCTCTCTTTCCCCCTTTCCCATGTTGCATGAAAATAATAGAGAAAACCAGTTAAATTCAAGCTGCTAATTATATGGAGTGACATATGAAAGGTTCAGGTGTTTTAGGTGCTTTTCTCCAGCAAGAGGAAACAACAAAAATCCTGGCATGTTGAATCCCTGTTTCCTTTCTTAGTTGTTCCATGGGTGGAAAATCTCAGCACCTTTCTGATGCTCTTTGATAGGTATAAAAAGCTGCAAGCATTGCTCGTGCCTCTCTGGAAGCAGAGCAGAATCCTTTTAAATGATTTGTGACTCATCCAGTAGCACTTTTCCATATTTAAGAGCTACCCAAGCCAGGAGAAACCTTTTAAGCATAGCAGGCTTCAGAGTGAGTAGAGGCAGCCTTAGTGAGGCTCTGTCATTTGAGTCCAGTCCCAGGATGTCTTGTGCTTTGCTGGAAAAAAAGGAAATGCTGTGACTCAGTCCTCTGAAAAATTATATCCAACCCTGTTCTGTGAGAACCTCTGTAAGCTTTAACAGAGAGAGAAGGAAATTACTCCTAAAAGTTTCATTTTGTGTGTTGGAATTGTTTATTTCAGAGTCTGCATTGAAAGGGAATAAAAATGGTCAACAGCTAGGAACTTATCACTTGATAACCAGAAGGCACAGTGAAACTGCGAAACTCATTTCCATTGTCTTTTTGATTAGATCCTATAAAAATCATGACAATGAACATAAGCAAGCATAATATATTCTTTCATTATGCTTCTATATTTATTTTGTGTAATAGGCAGAAAAATAACCATGTCACTAGCAGTTGCCCTTTTTAAGAATATTATTGTTGATTGAAACATTTTGAACAACATTTTGAATCAACATTATTGTTGACTGAAACCTTTTAAAACTATGTATAGATAGTAAATTTTCACTTCAGAGGGTTCTGTTTTACATATTCATATTTTAAATCAACATTATTTTCATCAAATGTTGTGATATTTTCTAAATAATACTTTACTTTTCTGAGTTTCCTTCAGGCACCCAGGGAAAGTTGGTAGCTGCGCTGAACAAGAGATGTAATCAGAAAAATTAATTTGTGATGTGCTATTAGGTTTCATTTTGCACAACACCCAAAAGACCAGCACATAAAAGCTATGGTTGCTTACATGTTCCATGGTGAATTTTATAGGATCACATCAAATAGTGTAAATGTAGGTTTTGTGGTTTCACGGATTCCATATTCTCCCCCTGATTTTTGTGCAGGGTGCAGTAATTGCCATAAATTCTGCAGAGGATTTGTGTTCAGCTGTATTTTCTGTTGTAACAAGGGGACCCCCCTTGAGTGCATTTGCCAGCAGTAAGTGTTGGTAGCAAGTCCTTAGGGGAAAAGTTGCTCCTGAACAGGAGACCAACTCTTAAAATAAATAAGCAGAATAAGTGCGTGCAGAAAAGGAACATTAGGGTCATATAGCATAAACCAGTATGAAATGTGCTACAGCTGTACCTCCAAATATCTTTTAGATGCTGCCTTGGCCACAGTATGGTGTAAATGAAAATAGTGGAGAAGGTTTTACATATTCCAGTTGCTTCATCATGGGAACTGTGAATTTCCACAGATCCAGTTAAAGTTAGATCCGGTTACAGCGGACACCAGTTCTGTGGAAGACCATGTGTTAGGAGAAAATGTTCTAGTCCAGAATCAAAAATCTTTCTGAAACTATGTCTTAAAATATGCACTAAGCTCCAGAATAGCAGATGCTCTATGCTCCAGATGCAGTGTATGGGAAGAAGTCTGCATTTTTTTGGTTGCTGCTAAAATAATGTGTGTTGCCTTTCAGATTGGAGACACTTTGCAGTTCAGGAAGAAGTTCCCCAGATGGAAGGATGTGAATTATTTATGCAATGTTTATCTCAGGGTTTACTTCCCATCACAACCAATTAAGGCTATTTCATTGCATTAAAACTAACATTTTCACATTGGGGAAATCATTTATCTAAGGAAAGCTTATATATAGTATCCACTCCTTAAAAGCTTGAAAGCTTCCATCAATCATATAGTCTCAAATTCATTTAAAAATGTACAAGATGGGAAAGTAAAGATATTTTCCTGTGTTAGGCCTTGCCAAATTGAATTATAATTAATTGAAATTTAAGAAATTAAGGTACTATATTCATGTTTTTCTTCCTACTCAGTAGGAAACAATGGCATTCAGTAATCCCCTATCACCTCAGTGTTGCAGTCACTGGACAAGCCTCAGCCCATTTTAATCTGTATACCTAGAGCAGAGAAGAAGCCTTTGCTCCCACACAATTGTCTTAAGACTTTTCTTGTATCAGCAAAGATTGAGATCAAACCTTACAGAAACAGAATTATATTATGAAATAAAATTGTCTGCTTGGTCCATAACTCTGCATTTAAAGTGGCTGTATTTGTGTGGCAGTGAAGAATTTGCTGTAATTCTTGTCTTTGTTCCTTTCCTGCTGCCAGAGTCCATGTGAGACTTGGGCAAAATGCACCAATAGATAACTGTGATAGCCAAGGCATTAAACTGAAAGGTCAGCTTATTATTAATTTTAGAACTGTTTTCCAGTTGATGTACAGCCAGGTCTCACCAAAGTTTCTGCAGATCAGATAAGACAGGCTTGTGTAAGGGCTGCTCTAAATGAATAGCATCAGTCTTGGGGAAGTGAGAAGGAGAGCCCATTACTGTCACTTGACAACTTCATTTCAGTCCTTACCCCCAATAATTATAACTCCTAGGAAAGCCAAATTGTGGGATCTGGGGAGTTTAGGTCTGGTCAAGCAAATCACAGGTTTTTTAAAAAGCCTGGACAGACAAGGAGGCCAATCTGTGAAATATGCTAGGAAAATACAGACAAAAATAACTAAAATATCAGGTATAGAGCTTTATCTGGGTGTGTGATGAGTTTAAAGGTACAGAAAATGCTGTGGGTAACTTTCCTGGTAGCTCTTTTTGAGGTCTGGATCGACAGTATCACAGTAAGGATGCTAAAATACAAATTTTTTTTCTTGTGGTGGGTGGGATTCCTGTATAATCTCCATCCTCTGTGGGGACAGGCATTAACAAAGGTCTTTGGAAGTCATTCAAGACTAGTTTGCGAATAGCTAAAATTTCTTAAGAGTTTTTTAAGTAGACTGTAGTGCTCTGACAATCAGTTAGTGCAATTTTATGCATTTTAGGGGTAATAAACTTTGGTTTTTGCAGCATCCTGCTGAAAATGAATCTATTGCTTCCCTAAGCTTCTGGGTGTATGTGTGTGTTTATTTATGTGGAAGCCCCAAATCTTTTAAAAACATATGTATGTAACTATTTCTTAGTGAGATGTGACATGCATGTGATAAAGGGCATGTAACAATGGGGGAAATTCTTTTGTATAATGGATTTAGTAAAATGCCTGATATTATCACTATGGAGGTAAGTTCATCCTTATTTGTGCCTTGCTGATATTAACGTGGAGAAGAGCAAGGTAATAGTGATTACAAACTTGGATTTGTACGTGACTGTAATCAGGTTGTGATATGGAAGGAAGGAAGAGGAAATCTCCCCTAAGTTGGCTCCAGTAGTTTATGTTGTGCTATACATGAGATCTTTGAACCACCTTCCCCCAGAAATGTTTGCATGCCTAGATAGGCCAGAGACAATCCAAGGAACTCTTGCCTCTTTGTTAAGGCTCTTTGAGCTCAAAATACTGTACAGAAGTCCTGTGGTTTGCTGGCTTCTGTGATTGTAGCATCTTTAGAACCAGGCTTCATGTTTGCCAAGGTTGGATCCTGTACAAACAGCAAGCAAGGAGGCTGCTCCAGGTCTGAGCAGTGTACACATGGGTGGCTTCAAAGTGAGCCTCCTGCAGAGAGCACTGCCTCTCGCTGACCTTTGATTTTGTTCTCAGCATCCCACTTCTGAGGTTTTTCCCTGTCTAGCACAGGACTGTTTTAACTTGTCTTGTCTCTGTGTGTGTGGCTAAAAAAGGAGCAACTACCTGATACAATTAAGAACATGTACCTAAACTTACTGATTGGGCTGTGTTGCTCTGCTTGTAACTCATCTGGCACTTGTCAGGTTGCACTGGTCAAATGCTTTACACTCTGAAAAGGTAATTTAATAGAGACAAAATTTAGTATGTATGTCCATGAATTCTCCTGAATTTGTCTAGAAGATTAAATTTGGTATCATATACTTATAGATAGCCTGATTTTTTGGGTCTGGAGACCGTTAGTGTTACCAGGTTACCATGTAGATGGGAGCATGGCTTCCTGAGGAATGATATGAATATACAGAAATCTTGGATCTGAAACTTCACAGGGGGTCCTGAATTCAGAATAATAAAGTCACTATATTTTTTAAGGACATGGACTTCCTCCATATCCTCTCTCACTGAACCACCACTAACTGAATCCTAAGATGGCATCAAAGGAGGGCTTCATGTGTATAAACTCATAGCAGAACACACCAGAGCTGTGTCCCAGCAGGTCTAAATACTTCTTGCTTGTAAAATTCTGAAAATTATCTTATGCATTTATTAAATCTCAGTTAGCTTTGGGATGAGAAGACAGAGGAAGTTGCTGCTTCTGTTTCTCTTTACTGACCCACAGAAACTGAAGCAAGGTGTAATACAGCTGTTCAGAGGTAGACCTTTCACAGGTCAAGGTGGTGGCCACTGTCAGGTCCAGGACACATGATTCCATCATGTGACCATATGCTCTGGAGTGACCACATCCCTCTGATTCTCTCCCTGTAGTGGCCACAGAAGTGTTTGTGATTGGACTTCACACATACACTTTTTTTTCCCAAGTTTTCAGACCTTTCTTCTTTTCCACAAAAGGGTTTAGCAGAACAGCCACGTGACTTAGTATTCAGCTGTGCTTCAATTGTCAGTGAGATACTAATGGAAATTTATCAGATACTGAACCCAAAGTGACATATATATATATATTAAAATGCTGTGGGTTAATGGTAACTTTTTCTAATGAGGAGGAAAGTACAAGGGAAATTTTTGGCCAGCAAGTTATCAAATCCTTCATCTTGTTTTCAGTCATCATTCAAAGTGGAATTAAGAAAAGGAGCATTTCATGATGCACAGATAAATTGTGACGAAACTATTTGACAGTTGGTGGCTACAAATTTGCTTTATTGCAGTAATTTTAACTCTTGTTTTCTGTGTTTGAGGAGATGGCCTCTATTGTTGATGGCTGCTTTTGAAATTAAATCAAGATGTTGTGCACTAGCATGAAGGTAAACACAATCTGACATGGTTTGCTTTGGAGAGCTTATAATCTCTAAAGGCTTTGAAATCCCCCTGAGACATGAAGAGATGTCAGGATGAGGAGACAAGTATTTTTGTGCATTTTTCTTACATGATTTTACTCTTGACTGTGGAAAGACAACCTTTTCTATGGAGCAGCATGCTGAATCACTCCATTCATAGACCTCTGGTGACCAGGGAATGCAAATTTCTTTCCTGAGGCTCTTTTATTAGGGGTAAGTAGTATATGCAAGTGGGAGGAGTTTTAGGAAAAGCATCTTAAGGGAGCATGCATAAAGGCCAATGTTTTATATGATCAAGAGGTCTGCATTTTCCTGATATTCTAGAGCTTTGTGTGTTATATAAAAGCAGGTTTGTCTGAAAACTCTCTCTGTAGACATGCCTTGATTCACTGAACTTTGGACTGAATGCTGTTTCTGTTCTCTCTATTTTTTTGCTCAGCAATTTTTCCCTGGAATGACAGAGGGATGTTCTGGGGGGACAGAACAATTGTTCCTTGCCATCTAATCTGTAAGGATTTCAGCATCTCAGGAGTTCCCACTCAGCTATCCCATGCAGTTATTCTTCCTCTGATATGTTTTGCTAAGACAGCTTTCCTTTTGAGTCTCAGTGCTAATTTTGCTCATAAGGAGTCTTTGCTGATGTCTAGAACAAATTTGCATACCCTGCTTTATTAGAGCAAGCAGGAGGAGCTACCTCATAATTTTCTAAGGAATTCTCTTTGAAGTCCAACTAACAGGTGAGGAAAAATGTCCTATTCCTCATCCACATGAAGACTAAAATGGAGTGTCAGATATTTATCACCATCTTTGCTACATTTCTGAGAGATTTAATAGTGCCCAGAATAATAGCTACGTGCTATTTAAACTGAGGCATTATTTAGCAATTGGTGCTGTCTCAAGAGGATAATTACTCAGAAGTATCTATTTGAAAATTCATCTACTGCTAGTTGTATAAATGTCTACAGTGCCTGAAGTATTTAAATACTGAGAGGCTTTATGATTAAAGTTACCATATTACAATATTTAACAGAGTGGTGGATTTCTATTAATATTATGTGTGCTTAGATTCAAATGCTGTATTCTCTCCGTGACTCAGGGGAATCTGCACCTACTTGATAGCATTCCCACTGAGCAAAAGAAAGTGGGTACATTATGTGCCCTACAACATCCCCAGGTGCAGAAACGAGTGCTCTCAAGTTGAAAAAGGCCCAGGTTATCTGTGTGCAGCATTGCTGAGGTTGGAGGGGATGTGACAACCCCTGAAGTGTCTGCTGCCCATGCTGGGCATGATGATGAAGTGCTTTGTGAAGGGAGGACAGGGAGTGTCTTCAGTGTCTTCAGTGTTTGATCCATACTTGTGAAACTAATGGGGCCTCTCTGTAACTTTGCTACTTAACTGCAAAGGCACCTGAATGTGTGTCTTTGAGCAGTCGAGAACCCAAGTGAGCAGCTGGGTTTTGATCAAATTAGTCAATGCACTCTAAAATTATAAAGGTCTGCCGTCTTATGCAGACACACACACAAAGCAGGATCATATAAATCTCATTTTCTAGTTTAACTAGGTTAGAAGACTCTGACTTTGCACATAGAGTAATGAATATCAAATTAGTTATTGCCACTCACGGAAGTGTTCCTGGAGTCCTTACAGAGCTGTCTGAACATGTGAGCTCAGTGCTCAGCAGCAGCAAAAAGGCAAAGAGTAAGATTCGAAAATATTAGGAAATTAGTGCATGGAAAAATTTTTACTCCGTGGTACATATGAATTGAGTGGTTCTGACTGCCCATCCTAAAAAATGCTGAGTATGTCCAAAAAAATAGGGGGCCTTCACTGACAAGAAAAAAAGATAAATAGTTGTTGTGACATCTGGGCTTGGAAAAGGTGACTCTGGGTGCATGATTACACAGGGCTGTGAAATTTCAACAAAGTTAAATAAATGCTACTTGTTGTGCTTCCCAGTATAGCTAAGGCTCTGAGTCCAGAGAGACAGAAGGTGCACATGCCACGGAAAGGAACACTTTTCCAGCAGTGTATCGAAGGGCACAAATTGTGGAACCCCTTGGAAATGAATTTCCAGCAGTCAGCAGTAAATACAGGTTGGAAAGAGGATTTTACAGAGCTCTGGACACACCAGTCAAGGATGGTCCTTGTGTAGCTTCCAGGTCAGAAAGGCCTCTGAGGCTTGCTGGAAGCTGCAGGGGTATAGCAAAGGGAACAGCTGCTCTTTGTCCATGTCTTGATTTACTTTTCATTAGTGCCTGGTGCCTGAGACAGGATACAGAGCCTGATGCACCTGTAGCTGTAATCAAGTGTTTCATGAGGGCTCTCCAGAGCTGTATTGCTGCAGCCTGGAGTATTAGACAATATCCATGGCCACACTGCTCTACACAGGATCTGTGTGGAGCATTGTTAAGAAATTCAACAGGAAGAGGGAAGCTTGAAATCATCTAAAACCCATCAAAATACCTTCTGAGCTATGTGCTTAGATGAGAAGGGAATGGAGCTGGAAATTAGCAGATCAGGCTGTATTTTTGTAAAAGATTGGTGCACATAATTGATAGATACACTGGTGCCACCCACAGCCCTTGGCTGGCAGTCTGTGTGATGGGAGATCTGGGGAGTGAAAGGGCCAGATGACAATTGGAGAAGGGAAGGAGATAAACTGAAATACTTGAATTTTACAATCTCCAGAGATATCAGGACCCTGTAATGCCAACCCAGCAACTACTGGATGTTCAAGGAAGCCAGTCATGATCCAGAATGTGTTTTGAACTGCACAGAGTAGCATGGCTACCAGAAGCTACCAGAGCTGCCGATTTCAGCAAAGTCTTAACAGCCCTTTGGTGTGAGAGATAGGGATGCTGTCTTTTCTTTCTTTATCCTTTTCTTTCCCCCATCTCTGTTGTTCTCCTTCCTATCTCTTTCCTCCGTCTGTTCGGTACAAGCCTGGCACAGTGAGCCCAGACACACTCCCTTTCACAGTGCTGCTGTGATCCTGAGCCTGGCAAGGCAGGGAAGAGCTGTGTCCTGTGCCACCTGGCAGGAGTTACCAGGTGTTGAAGTGGCTGATAACAGCCATTTTCACTGCCTGCTTTCCACAGTAATGAAGTTGCAAGTATCAGTCGCAGAAGCTGAGTTATCTGGCTGTGCACTTCTTTTCTTTTTGCTGTTACATGGTTTTTTCCTGCAGAAATTAGGACTGGACTCCAGACCTAGATGTAGCCTTCTCTCCTGTTTTTCTGAAGAATGTTTTTCTCCACATTTAATACCATTCATAGATTGTTTTTGTAAGAAAAACCCATTTATTTACAGAGATGGGGATAAGGCATATGTGACACTAGAAGACTCAATTGTTTATATTTGAAATGCTTAATCTTTTTTCTGTACTGTTCTCAACTTTTCTCCTATATCTTCAATTAAAAGTTATAAAGATGTTTAAATCATTAGTGTTGCCATGGAGCTGAGCAGCCTTGGGTCTGTGCTCTCAACTCAAACCAAGTTTGACTGTTCAGCCTTACAGACAGGGTCATGTTCACACCTTAACCTACAACTCTTCATACTCTGTTGTGTTGACATGAGTGAGCCAAAATGTTGGATGTTTTTTCCCCAGGAGTCACAGGCCCTGCTGCTGGGGGGCAGGCTGAGGCTCTGGGTCACTGGTGAGTACTGGTGTGTGAACAAGGTAGCTCAACTCTCTCAAGATCAAGCAGGTGACGTTGCAGCTGTTGGATTCAGGTCACGTTCATCACCTTTTCTCTACAGCTAGAGAGGAGAAGCATGCATCTGTTAAGTGAATGTGGAGATCATTGAGTAAATACAGGCTTTCTTATGTAGGGCTCTAATTACAAACCTGCAATATTTCTGTCATAAATTGACCTAGCAGACTTCTCTTAGTGAAGTGTTAGCATTAGCTGCTGACAGCCTTTGGAGAGTGTGTGTGTCTGACAGGGGATGCTGTGGAAGGAAACTAGAATGTTGGATTAAAGAATGAAGCTAGCCAAGGTGGAGGAGGAAAGCTGAGCAAAAACTGAAGTAGGACATGAACTCTCTTTCAGGGACAACAGACTCTCACCCTTGCAGCAATCACTGCTGCTCCTGAGGCATTGACACAGGAGTCAGGAGGTGGTGCCTGGACCTAGTTTAAGAGAAAAATACTGCAGTGGGAGTATGACCTTTGAAATCTGCTGGGGCAGGATGTTTTGTGCATCTGGTGAGGAGGACCGTGTGGTTCTTCTCCTGAAATGCCCCCAGTAACAAACATACATACTAGTGATGTTCGCTTGTTGAATGAGGAAATTGTTATTTTTCTTAAAAATGAACATTTTTGAATAGTTCTCTGGCTATGCACTCTTAGGTGACTGGTTATGATCAAGGCTGTATGGTTAGAGCACATTTGCACGATTTCTTGTTACTGTGTATTGTTAGCTCTAAAATTCTCTTTGAGATACCGTTCTGGGTTTAATATCCTTTCAATATTTGAGTGCAGCATATGCTCACCTTTTCCTAAGCCTTCACTACAATGATAGGAAAGTTTAAAATTTAAATTAGGCTTTTAACTTTAATTCTGTGTCTTGAGCCATGATGCATGTTTAATAGATGGTGTTATATTGGAAAGATCTTTTTGGCAAAATCTTGCTTACCAATAGTGAGATTTATGCAAATAGTTTTATCTCAGATTTGTGACTCATAATACATCTTGTTATAAAAAGGTTAAATAAAAGAAATACAACTTTTACAGAACATAGGCTATAAACAGACTCTTCAATGAAACAGTGATTTCTAGGTTAATATTTGAATTTTTAACTTCAGTGCCACATTTTTAATATATTTCAGGTTTCTTGATCCAAAGCTTACTTTATATTCTGAAGGTGTGCGATTGCTGTAATCTCAAGAGAAGATAAGCATGACATCTGGTTCACACCTGTGGTTTTAGGGATAAGAGCATAGCTGCTTTATGTATTATTCAGGGCACTCTGTTGAAACTGCAAGGAATTTGACTCTTCAAGGCCCTTTGTCGAAAGGTTTTTGTACTTGTCCAAAATAAACATGAAATATAGAAGTCTTCTCTCAGTAGGTATTGAATAGACTATTTATTCCAACCTGCCTGCTGCCAGGAGGGAAATCAGTTATGCAGGTTAATTATCAGATTTATGATAAAGACTTTACTTGTGCAACTGCCATATTTCAAAAGTTCCACTGGGGCATTTCGTGCTGTGAGAGAACACCACCAGGAGAGGTGAATGCACCAGTAGCACATACTGGTGTGGATTTGTGTGGTACCTGGGCAGCTTGGGGCAGCTCTCCCTGCTGTGTGAAGGGAGAGGCTGCACCAGTTTGGGGTGTTCCCAGTTCCTGTTTGTGTTTGCCGGCGCAATCCAAATGTCTGGTGCTGGTGGTGAGAGGAGTGGCATGAGCAAGAATTAAATTGGTTGGGCACCTTTACAGCCAGAGACACCAAGAGTCTGGGGAGAAGCCAGCAGCTGTTACACTGAAAACAAGAACTTCTCTGGTGTCCATTACACAGGTGAATTGTTTGAGTGTGAGAAGCTGAGGCAGAAGAGATGCTTTCAGAAATGCACAGGTGTGAGCCAGACTGGAAATGTGACTCTTGGGCATGCACATCGTTTCTATGATTAAAATACAGTCGAGGGAAGGGATGAAACTGGCACAAAGCCTGGTTGAGCAGGGACACAACTGGGCATGCCTCCCACCAGGAGTGTGTTCTGAAAGCTGTCCCGAACCAAAGGCTGTGAGATTTGGACTCAGATGCCAATCTAATGGTGCTGTTGTGTTCTTCAGGACTCCAAAGAAGTTCAACATTCTTTTCTTTCAACATCAATGGGCCTGTAAGAAATTGGAAGTGTTAAAGCTGAGAGGTTGTTTTAGTTACATTATATAAGGTGATGCCACAAGGGAGCAGCAGCATCAGATGCACCAGGGGAGTCTCAACACATCATCTGCAGACAGGTATGAGCCAGGGAGGGGTTGAGAATCAGAGCTGTGTTTCTGTTTCATAGAAACACAGCTGTGATTCTCAATAGGCATGGAAGAATAACTGTGACGTTTAGCAAAGGACCATTACAGAATGTGTTTGCAAACGAGTTTGCAGCTGTGACAGTGGACAAGGGTTTAACTTTAAAAGGCTACACAATTTCCAGCACTTTACTTTTCTGTCAGTTTTGCTGCTTGCCTGACTATTTTGCTTCTTGCTGTGCTGAAGTCTAGTTCTTTTCGATTTGTTAGTGTAAATCCAGAATCATGTCCTTAACACACTGGCACCATTAAGATGGTGTACTCAGCTACTTAAGAAAAGAACTTCACACATTTCTTAACACTGCACTCCAGATGTGTGCAGACTTCACTTTCTGCTTGGTAAAATAGTCAGAGGGTAAGGGTAGAGAAACTTAGAAAATTAGAGATAGAGTACAGAGATATTACATGTAAGGTTTTCCAGCGCTGGGGAATTTGGGTAGGCAGCCCATGGTGGGGAAGGATTTCAGTTTGAGATATTTTCAGGAGATCCTGAGTTTTAGAAAGGATATGGTGTACTCACTCCTTGCATATTAAACCCTTTTGAGAATCTTGAAGTAAAACACCCACATTAAGCAGCTGCATTGGAAAAATCCCTCATGTTCCAAAGGGACAGTTGAAACAGAATTAGTGCTGTCCCTGCAGCACAGGCTGTCACACGTCTCTCCAGTAATCTGCAAGTAACTACTGAGAGCAGTGCTGAGCACTCTGTTTGCTCTGCCTTTGGCATTATGATGAGGGTCTGGATAGAGGTGTATTCTGCAAAATATGAGAAAACCCATTATTATTTTTACCCTCCAAGTAAGCTCTTGTCCTGGCCTGGTTCTGCTCTTAACTGTCCATCTACTTCACAGTTGATAAATAAAAATAACTCTGCAAGTGTACAGCCTGGAGGATTTCACATCCCCTCAGAGATAGGAATGGCCTTTCGCCCAATAAAATGCTGCTGAAAACGTGCCCCATCTGCTGCATAGCTTTGAATCCAGAGTGAAACTATAAATACCTCAAAATTTGTTCTGAGGCATTTGGAAGTTCATTAAACCTCTTGGAAGACCTTGCCTTCTTCCACTAAAAAAANGGCTCCAAATTATTCCTACAAAAAAAAAAAAAAAAAAAAAAAAAAGAAGAAGAAGAAGGAAAACCTATCATCAACAAGAAAAAAGACCACACACAGAGGACATTTTGAATTCCACAGTGCAAAAAGAGGAATTTGTGCTAAGATATGAGCTCTCAGAGGAGTGAATACTTCTGCTAGTGCATCTTTAAAGTGAATGGGATATGAAATTTTATTAATCACACATGTTAGGAGAAGTATGCTTTTGTGGGGTTTATTCTTCAAGTGCATCTCCTTTGTTTATCCTGAAGAGCGCTGGAGTATTTTTGGAAGGAAATCCCAGTTCTCTCCATTCTGGCAGCACTTCTTGGTGTTTAAGAAAGTAAATGGATTCCTGAAAGGTGACCTGAAGTATGGGCAGTTTGGGTATTTTGAAGTTTAAAACTCTTTAGTAGTGTTGTTTTTTCTTTTAGGAAGGCCATGGGAAGTAGATGAAGAAGATACCTAAAACAGCCACTTTTGGGTGGAGTTTAAAGCTATTCTGTTCATACAGTTAGTCCATCCAGCTTGTTTTTTGGTTGCTGTGTCATTTGATGCTTAGCCACTTCCTAAATTGCCTGTTTCAGTTTTTCAGCCATGACAGCAGCTAAGTATTGCCTCTAATTTTTCCATTTGTGCAGTTTTAGGAAGCCACGTTTGCCTCAGTGTTGTGTGTTCCTGCTGGAATATGCCACCATTAGACAAAGCCACTGTGAGTGAGACTCAGAGCTACTCAATAAGTACACAAAAAAAGTGTCTGTTTTGAATGGTTTGGGTTGGAAGGAACCCAAGACCAGTGAAAGACACCAGTTGGCCCTTGGGTGTGAGGGTGCACTGCCCTTCATCAGTTGAGTGCACTGAATTTCTGCCACATCTGCTCGTAAAAGAGATGTGAACCACATGGCACAGAATGGTTTGGGTTGGAAGGAACCTAAAAGACCACGTGATACCAACTCCCTGCCTTCCACTAGGCAGGGACACCTTCCACTAGATCAGGTTATCCAGAGACCTCTCCAGCCTGGCCTTGAACACCTCAGGAATGTTAGGGATGGGAGCACAAACAGCTTCTCATGACACCTTCCCCTGTCAGTTACGAGCTGGTTGAAGTTGGTACCAGTATTTTAAGTATTTTTATTGTTTTCATGGACTTCTTAATCTTTTCAGGAAGGATAGAGCTTTGCCTTTTCTAAGCTTTTCTTCCAGGCATGAGGGCAACAGCCACAGTGATTTTAAAATTGCAGTGAAGGTTCTCCTGGAATCACATCATTCCATTTCCTTGGGCTTGAAGTGAAATACCGTCTGTCGGGAATCCTCTGATGGAAGGGTACAAGTGAGCAATACTGTGTGGGGCAATCTTTTAGCCTTTTTTTATTTTTACCTCCTCTCCTTGGATCTCTTCCATCCCTTGGACATGTGGTTCACATCCCTTTCACAAGCTGACTGAGCACACTATTGCACCAGTTACTACCCACGTTTCCAGAAAAAGAGCCTCCTAAATTTGTGTGTCTAACAAGATGCTGTGATGTATCTGCATACACAGGTATAATTACCACAGGATGAAGATATTTTAAACATTTTTAGGAGATGAGCTGGAAAGGTTCAAAAAAGCCTCCTGCTTGTTATGCTTCAGTTCTTGCTTATGTCTTAGTATTAAAGTGTCAGTATTATAATCTCCTGTGTTTGGAAGGAGGTCAAATATGAAACAACACTTGTAACACGGAGGAAGGAGGATCAGAAACAAGAGACATTGCACTGGGAGGTAATAACCACAGCTTTATAATTCAAGGGTCTTGTGCACTGTGAAAGAGAAGACTTACTGCTGATTTTTTTGTTGGTTTTGAATGATTTATAACATTTCACTTGCGGTGGAGTGTTGCAATCTATGTTGTCATGGAAATTCTATTGAATTTATAGTTCCATTTATCCAAAACGATTTTCCAGACTTCATTTCATGGTGAATCATATGGCTGTTACTTGGAGTACAAAGCAATTGCAAAAAAGTTTCGTGTTACGGAAAGCGGAAACACTGACACCGTTATTTTCATATTACGGTAATACAAATGAATGCAACATGCAGCTTTTTAGCATCAAATGGGCCTTCCTTGTGTAATGACTCACTGTGTACACATGAGATGGATTTTCATGTTAGGGATGGGAGCAGGCCTAAGGGGTGTTTATTTCTGGCAGTAGAAATCAGGGAAGTTTCTGGCTTGGCAAGTTCCTTCTCTCTTTACATTCAGGACGTAACGCTCAAGAGTGATGTGGCTGTGATCCAGCAATGCCTGGGAGCCCAGGGTGATCCCAGGAGTGCTGGGTTTCCTCCCTGTTCTACTGAACTGCCACTGGACAACTCACAGGTTTAAATGCTGTGCAGACTTATGGGCAGAAGGTGCAACAACTACCACCCTTCAGGTTGAAAAAGACTCTGAAATTGCTTAGTCTCAATTTAGAGCATAGGTACACCTACTGCGTTGTTTGGAGACAACAAAGCAAGAATTCATGCTTACTGTTAAAGAAGATGAAAGGGAAATTTACCATGCTTCTGAGGGATATGAACGTCTAAATTGACTTAAATTCTGGTATTTCACTTGCATGTTCTTGCTCTTCCTGTTGTTTCAGCTCCTTTCATTTTTTTCAGCCTAGCATTGTCTTCATTATCAAGTTGCAATTACATTAGGACAAAGTCCCTGTCTGACTCTTTGTTTTGCAATTTTATCCAGCACACTTTTAGGCACTGTAGAATACCAAGTTATGGCATTCAAAATACATCTCTCTACCTGCCTAACTGTAGTTAAAAATTCACTGATGAATAATAGACTAGGCAGGAAAAAGATGCCATTATCTGCTCCTGTTCAACTTTATCTTTTCAGAAGAATGCAATATACTCTGTGTTATTACATCAAGCTCTGGTAGGAGAACTGGAAAACATCACGATTCGCTCTTCCCCCTGCCTTTCCTAAGCAGATTTTGAATGTGTTATAAATGATAAGTTTCATGGATTTTTAAAAGAGAATATAATGAGAAGTCAAACGTTAGACTTTATTGCCCCAGTGTACATCTCACACTCCAGTAAACACACAGACTGCAGGACAGTTATTCTGAATTTTTAGTGCTGCAGTGAAGATTACATTATGTCTGTAGAAAATTTTTATTCCAGCCAAATGGATCACATCATCAAGTTCACTGGAAATCTATGCACATATTTAAAGCAGAAGTAAGTTACATGCGAGCTTTCAATTAAGAAAAATCATGTATGATTCATAATCTTAGCAGAGAATGTATTGTTGTGCAAAAGGTTTTAAATCCAATTGTAAAAGTGGCTGAGAATAATTTATTCTTACAATGTAAGCAGCAAAGACACTAATTAAGAATTAGTATATTCAGTGCTTAACTCCATCATTTAAAGCAAACATTTCAAAATTTTTGTTTCACCACTCTGCAAAGAGTTGCAATCTACCTGTGCTGCCTGGGTGTTGTGCTCTTCTGAAAATAGTCTCTAAAGCAGTACATAATAATCCACATCACTACTCCCTCTGCATGTTGCTACCTAATGCATCAAAAAATGGGCTGGTCTAGAAAACCTTTATTTTTTATGCTTTTTTTTTTATCATGCTTTAAATTGCATGGTAGTCCTTGGATTGCTGGAAGGAAATGAGCAGAAAGATAATTCTGATGATCCTTTCCCTTGTACCAGAATTCCTGATTCTATTGAATATTCTGTACTCCACATCTGTGACAGCACAATGAGCCTTTGTTCATTTTTTAATCTAAAGAGAAATCTGCTGTAGGAGGTTGCACAGGGTGATAGCAGCCCAATTTAAAAGTCTCAATTATTTATTTTTAAAATACTTGGCATCTGTCTATGGAAAATGTACTTGCTTGGTTTCCAGTCTCTTAGAATTGCTTTGAACTCACATCTTCTGGGATCTATCAAATGCTTATTGTGGCTTTTCTCTCATAAGTGCTGAATGAGTTTGGCCATGGCAGTCTGTATTGGATGTAAACTTTGTGTCATTGTAGTGGGGTAATGACAGCAAAGAGATGTCATGCACGGGAATGGTGATTTCTGTCTGGATGCCTGTCATGCCAAGCAGAGAGACAGAGCCTTTTATTTGGGGATGGGTGGCAAGGAGAGGCCATTCATTGGAAGCAAGCTCAGTTCTTGCAAGGCAGTGACATTTCATAATGAGGGTTTAGTCATTCAGAGGCAATTGCACTTAATAAAATCAGAACTGGTCTCTGGTGGGCAGTATTTCTCAGTAATACACACATTTTGGACAGCCTGTCCTTACAACATCAGCATGGTGGCAGCCCAGTTTGGCATCAAAATCTAAGCACAGAGCAGGGCTTTGCCAGGTCTGGGTAACACCAGATTTCTGTAGAGGCTGGAAGACCATGGTTGAAGAAGGGTGTTTCTGCAGGGAGTAGGTTGTCCTGGGGAGGAGGCAATTTCCTGCTCCCAGGGCATAGTGGAGGGGTAGGAGCTTGGAGGCAAAGGCTCTCCAGGCTGGAGAATCGGCCACGTGTTGGATGTGCATGGTGTATTCATTTGTCTAAGTGTTGTAGGCTGGGAATAGACAGACCTGCAGTGCTTGGAAACTGTAATGGTTGGCCACTGGATCTTCACGGACAGCAGAGACTAGAAAACATGACATGTTTTCTCAGGATGACTGGTGATTATCTCCTGGGTTATGGCAGAGTGAGGGCTTTCTCCCTAATCCTCTGTTTTAAGGCACTTGTAACAGTCTGAAGATTTTGCCCTCAGTGATATTTTTTCAGGCTTAAATCTGCTGTACAGCAAATCTCTCAAGTTTGAAAACAATTCTTTTATAGCGTGAAGAGTGTCAAAGCATGAGGTTTTCCCATTAAAAGCAAGCACTTGCCCTCTCCCTGCCTTGGTAAAGCTCTGTAGCTGCAGTAGTATTAGTGGTAGCTTTTTAGTGTCTTCCTGCAGGAAAAGTACCTTTGTTTCATTAGGGATGGTTTGTCTCAGCTTGGCTTTGCCAAAATACTGAAAATTTCAAGTTGCTGGGACACACATGGTTTTTATGATACCTCTTTACAAGGTAAATGCAATTACACTGCCGTGTTGCACATCTGAGATTAAGGAAGGCCATGTAAGCCTTTCCCAGCCTTGTTAGCTGTAATGGGGCTAGATGTGAAAGCCTTGTAAATCTCATATATTGTGCCATAGAGAACAGGACTCTCATGCCCTCCTGGACCTGTGCCACGGGGAAGGCTCTTTGGAGCACAGTCAGCAGGGATGTGTGGAGCAGAGCGTTCTGACTGCACACAGGGAGTGTCACAATACAAAGGGCATTTCAGGCTTTGCTGCAGGATTCTCAGCCTTTAAATTTTTTAATTTTGGAAAATAGAAGCTGTTGTGGAATTACATGCAAAAATGCTGTTGTATGGGGCTGAAATCAGTCAGTGCCACAAATAAGGTTAGTTGTGTAAGCTTGGGTGATTCTTCATTCTGCATTTCACAAATAGCATAATATAATATGATCCAAATTTTCTTTAGCTTAAAAGCCTCTTTGTTGCATTCTGTGCTGCTGCTTTTTACGTCCCAGGCAGACACAGTGGAAGTCATTTATATGCAAAGTGCCCCATATATTGTATATACTAATTATATAATAAGGAGTAATAATGAAAATTTTCTAGCATGTTTAGGCCACTTAAGTATGCGGTGAAATTAATTTTACAGTTAACTGTCTTATTCCCACTTTGTACATAAAGAACCTTATCCCACCCATAGAAAATATTAAATTAACTATCTGCTGATAAATGGATTCAATATTATGTATATTATGAATAAAAGGACAAAAATACATTGGATACATTTGCATTTTATTGTAAATTGGGGAAAACTGATGAGGCTGTATTATGGAAGAGAACAATATGTGATCACATAATTAGAAAATTGCCATAATGCTAATGTTCAGCGGTGTCCAGGTGTGGTTTTATGAGCAGCCTGAACCACGAGGCTTGGAGGGTGTAACTTTACTGTCTTTTTAATGTTGTTTTTGCAGAGTATGTATGTGTAAATTACATAATAGCAATTCCTCAGATATTGTATTCCTAAAATCTTCCTTCTAGCTGTATGAGCACATAAGGAAGCTACTGTATGGCAGATGACAATAATTTTTCATACAGGACAGTTCCCCTTGACGTGATAGATGCAGAGAGAGAAACCACGCGCTCTGGAAAAACACCAGGGAGCAGTGGTAAAATGCTCCAGTGTGTATGGTAATCAAGGCAGAGTGTGGTTCTTGATTAGGCTGTGAGATTGAACTGCTAAGATGAGGGATCTGAATGAAAAACTCTTTTACCAAAGCCCTTTGCACTGGTATGCGAGAATGTATTGTAAACATTAATTTCCTTAAAATGCTGTGAGCAAAATTGATCCAAAATGATTCTGGCATATGCTGAACTCATTCAGTGATGCTTTTCTTCATAAACTCCTGTGAGGAATATATTGTGAAATGTTTTATGTAAGGTATAGATAATTTTAGACTTTATTTTAAAGAGGAGCAAAATGTAATTTGTGAGTGTTTTGCCAGGTTTGTTCTGTGCTGGCTAAACTGAAGTTTAAACAATTCTACCTGAAACAAACTGTTTCTAATTTCTACATCAATGAATGGCTCTACCTTGCTCTGCATTTGTTCAATGCATGAGTTGTCAGAATCTGGAGGCACAGCCACCTTTGTGAGATATTGTCAGCATCTCTGTGTGTGCTGTGAGTATGCTGGGAATAGGACGGCCAAGGAAGGGGAAGAAGATTGCTTTCAAATTTTATAAAGCTAGTGTGAGTGCCAAATTTTTTCATTTCTTTGTGGGCTATTTGGTGTGTGGCCTTCCTCCTGCTGAAAAAAGTACCTCTACCTCTGAATGCTCTGACCTTCATGTTGGCCTTTTCCCTATGTGGTGATGTTTTTTTAAGTGTATAATACTGGCAAAGCACCTATTCACTACAGACAGTATATACAGTCAGAAGCCTGGGAATCAGTAAATGTGAGTGGGAATGTATCTGTGCAAGATAAAAGGGTATAAACTCTCTTGGCATATACAATATACAGGAAAAATAGTGCATTTGTGAATACAGTAGGATGTGTCATGCTGCACTGTTTTGGAAAAGCGGTGTTTGGGTCCTGCAGCCAGACTTGCTAGAGGGAGCCATGGTCAGACCAGCAGTGTGCTGGGAGGCATGGGCAGTCTCAGCTAGACCTTTCTTCTCCCTCAAACTATGTATGAGCTGTGTGCCTATCTCTTACCATCTTTGTAATGCTGTGACAAGGGCAGGTACTGGTGATGGGCAGTAGAGTGACTGCCTAGATTCAGCAAGAGACTACTGGCAGAGAAGTCAAGGGGTCCATTCCCATTTCAGGATGAGATTTTTTTTTTTCTGGTATTAATGAGCACAAGTGAGCATACATATCAGCCCGCCAGTGCTGGTTTGGGTTGTGAAATCCATCTGGAAGATTCCTTGAATGGCCACAGGAGCGACTGCTATGGAGTCCAGTCCTTGTGCTTGTCTGTCACCATTGGGCATGTGGTTTTAATTTGTGTTGTGTAGGGTACGTGTACAACAAATGCTACGAACACTGAATTTATTCTGTGACCATGTACACACCTGCATGGTGTAGTGTTGAGAAGGGAGCATTGCACGCTTTAAGCCAGATCCTTCAGGGCAAATCATGGCTGATAGAGATGGACTAACACTAGGGGCTTCTTTTGGAGTGGAGCAGTTGAAAAACTACTGGAGAAGCAGCAGTGGGTTCAGGCAGCTGGCAGAAGTGGGAGCAAGTGTGACCTTAACTGATAGACCTGAATATCAGAGGCTCATAAAAATGCATTGCTATGGAGACAGACTTTTATCTTACAAATTACTTTAGGAGTAAAGGAATAACTCTAAACATCGAAATCCTTTTCAAAATTCTCTATGGATTTTGAGATAAATATGTTTAGCACATTTAACAGAGCGGGAGATGAGCCTTCAATGTGCAAAGAAATGAAGAGATGCTGGCAGAAAGCACGAAGTTTAACATCTGAACAGACTGACCTTACTGTTTACTTTTGGATTTGGTATTAAAATGCATTGCATCAACTCTGTTCCCTGCTTACTGTCCCAGCAGGGCAGTCATGCTATTAATCGAGATGCTGGTTAAACAATATTGTTCAGCAGAATTCCTTTATCTCAGGTTCATAACAGTTGGTTTACATACAACATGTACGCATTGCGTCATG
Source organism: Leptocoma aspasia (assembly GCA_013399835.1). Lineage (NCBI taxonomy): Eukaryota > Metazoa > Chordata > Aves > Passeriformes > Nectariniidae > Leptocoma > Leptocoma aspasia. The sequence goes on from VXAX01003850.1 coordinate 148,057, forward strand.
TGAAAGCTGTATGAATCAACACTAATGTGATTCTGTTGTTGTTTTTAATTTTTGCAGATGCAGATTTACTTCTACAATCCTGATGACTTTGACAGTTTTGGAACAGCAGTTCTAGAAAACAGGGTGGTAGGAGCCATGGCCGTGTTTTTTCAAGTAAGTTAAAACAAAGGCTATATCCATAAACCAAAGTGTTCACCAAGTACTATCTAATTCATTGAATTATTTCAAGCTTAATGGATGCATCTGTTTTCTTGTTCCCACCTGTCTAAGTGAAAGATATTTCATATTGTCTATGTGTGATTTAAAATGTAAATAAGTATATTTAAAAACATAATGAAAAATTTTGCCTGGATTGTTCTGACTTTATAGCTACTCTACAGATGCAGATTGGAGAACACATTTATCATGGAACTTCCTTTGCTGCTGAAGCACATTGCTGCAGTCCCTGGAATACTAACAAACCAACACCAACTGGTTTTGTTTAGGGAAAACTTAAAATTCAAATGTAGCTTGAGAGAAAATTAATCAATATGTTTCATCAATCTTATCTGCAGCAGCTTCTTCTAAATTGTCATAGTAGCAAGTTCTTGAACAGAGCAGGTTTCCAAATGAGTGGATTTATGCATCTACTTGTTTGAAACGCATCCTGAGAGATGCAGATCTGGGGCTGCTGGGTGAGCTCATTTGTGGTTCCACCACTGGTGCTGGGAGTGTCACCTGTGGCAGTGGCATTCAGCAGTGCGAGCTCCTTGTCACCTCTGGTCAGAAACGGGGCCTTACCTTTCTGTCGTGAGGGTGAATTGCAGAGAGGGAGCTGGAGCCTTTCCACACCACCAGGCTGTCACAGGCAGAGAAGTGGCTAATGAAGATTTGAAATATCTTGAGGTCTTGCTTTTCAGAAGAGAGGAAAGGAGGGAGGAAAGAGCAAGGGAAAATGCTGATCCTTTATGAGGTTTCACACTGGTTTTTACTGAGGAAGAAAGTGATCTTGCTGTTATCTTTATGAAGCCAGATAAAAAGGAATATGGAAGTACTCATATGTAAATACCTCCCTTTTTCTTATGATGTTAGAGTGACAAGCCTGACTCTGCTGCTCAAATTAAGTAAGGTTGTCTTTTTGCATGACACTGATTTTGATCAAATGCTTTGATAAAGAGAAAAGGACAGATCCTTGTATTGCATAAATTGCTGTAACTCTGCTGACATCAGGATAGTGGAAGGAGGCATGTTAAATTCATCACTGTTGGATTGTGAACATTTCATATTAGGGAGAAGTAGGTGGAGCTGTGATAATTTACAGTGGCATGGCATGATGATGATTCCCCAGACTTATTAATCTCAGTGTACTACAGGAAGCTTTGGGCAAGTTGAATTTGGCCATACAAGACAGAAGTTTAGAAGCACAACAACTAAAGGCTGGTTCATACCACAGTGAAGCATGTGGGTTTGGTGTGTGCCATGTCAGAAGGAGCATAGGTTTGTGCCGTGGTGTGCACCTTGTGTTGTGGCATCATCTCTCTGGAATTTAACTGCTAAATTACCCTGATCATGCCACATCAGCCATGTGAAGCACTGCCCCATGTCACATCACTGTATTCCCTAAAATCCTTTTTTTTTTTTTACAGGATCTTAAAATCGTGGTGGGACTGTGTTTGGTATTCCCCACCTGCAAAGCCAAGTGCTACACTTACTCTAAGTGTCTCTTTGCATAATTCCAAGGGAGCCATTAAAATAACCTAAAATAGTGTGTTATGCTGTTAAAAACCCCATCTTTGATTGTCAGTGACCTCAGGCTTTTCAAGACCCCAAGTGAGTGTTGTGGTCCCCTCAGGGAAGCAGAAATTTACGCTATTCATCATTTCCAGCCATGCAGGCCACAGGACATGAGGCTGTAAAGTCTGGATGATGGTGCAGCTGGGCTCCTCTGCTCTGGGAGCTGTGAAATCTGAGGAACACTCTCTGATCTTTTCCAGAGAGTGGGGTCAAGGTAATTCTTTGGCAGAGTGACCCAGGGAAGACCTGTTTTACGGCTGCAAGGAAATGGTTGGGGGGCAGGGAGGGTTTGGCATATTTTCCTTTTCCTTTGGGTTGAAATGAGAAACCAGTGCTGTGTTGTTAAACTTGTGAGTGTATCAGGTTTTCCTTCTGGGCAGCTTGGCTCCAAGACAGAGAGCAGTTGAGAAAGATTTGTAAAACCCAGAGTCCCCAGTCTAGAAGGGCATGTGCTGAATTCTGGCACCTGTAAATAAACTTTAGGGACACCAGTGTGACAGCTGCTGTTTTGGCCATCATGAGGATTTTTCAGAACTAGTCCCATAGGGCTTGAATTGTTGTACATAGGGTTAACGTAGGGTTATTAATGGATGATGATGATGATGATCCTTTGCAGATCCCAATTGTGTTTGAGCAAGGTGCTGTTTTAGCCCCCTCAGCTCTGTATCATGTGCTGGGCTTGTTGATCTATGACTTGGGAAAACCTTTTTCTTGAGAAATATTTGGTGTTCCCTGAGCCTTGCTCCCCAGGACTCCATGCAGATAAACTTTCCATGGCTAGTGTTTCATGCAGCTAATTTAAAGTTGTCTTTTAAAATTGATTCCTAGTGACTTTTGAATGAAATATCCCTAAGATGTCCATGGTCACATTTTGATTGGCAGCTTACGTTGTTCAAGTACTACAGCTTTCTATATTCCAGAGCTTTGCTCCCATCTTGAGCTCATTTACCTAGAACACAGCTTTTAAAAATTGTAGCAAGAGAGCTCATACTGTTTTTTACAAATGCATTGAAAACTGTATCATGCATGTTTTTCGATGTAAATATTTTAACATAAATTATTGGATACATTTGCCATTAAGACTTGGATTTTTGCTAATGTGGTAATGCTGTGTTGGAATGAACACAACAGTTCACAACACTGGCTGAGTTTATAGTCTGGCAGGTGTTTTTTGTTTGACTGATGTTCATAAATGTTCCTTTGAAAATCAAGTTCTCCAGTGAGTGAACATTATAACTGAACTATATAATTATTGGTGAAACATTAAATAATTAAGTACCCTCTTTCTTCCTTTTTAAATAATTTAACTTGGACTATACAAGAATTTTCCTTATTGAATTCATTATTTCAGGGGCAATTTCCAGGTAAAGTACATTGGTTCTGAACTTGGATAATTGAAGCACTTGGAATTTTGTTGTAATTAAAACTGTGCTTTTCTCATTACTTTCATTTTAAGCTCTGTTGATAAATGCTATTTCTGTTTGTGTGCTGCTGGTTAGTTGATCTGACAAAAAAAATTACTAAACTAAGAAACAATTCTTGCAAATACAAACTGCTATAACTGCTCATCTCTGTATCTCATTGTGGGTAGACACTGAGAGGGTCTCACACAAAATAGCACTGTGGGGACTCTATAGCAGGTATTGTTAATTTGCCAATGAGATGAGCAGGCCTGAAATCTCTAGCTGGATTTTCTTTGTTGTTAAAGAGAACTCATTTGTTATTTTAGCAAAAAATCAAAATCCCCTGGAGGCAAAGGAGAGAATGCTGTGACAAATGAGACCTTGCCTTCTGACAGGTTTTTCAGGAGAGCACATTATGGCCATTCCTTTCAGTGTTGCAGTGATTTGGTGTTTCTCAGAGTGAAGCTGGTGCTGGTGGAGATGTTCAAATGGACAAGCCCATCACCTCCTGCTGGGAGCACCCTCTTGGCTGGCAGGAATTGCTTCTGGATTTGCAGGAAGGGTAGTGATGGACCCGGCTGAGGGGCTCTGTTTGTGGCAATCCTAAATGAGCCTCTGATGCACGTTGGTTCCACAGCTGCTGGAACACATGTAGCAGGTCCCAGTCCAGCCAGGCACCCCAGGCTTGATTTAAATGATCCTAACTTGGGTAGTTGGTGTGCATGTTTCATCCCAGCCCACGTAAGATTCAGCTTGTAGTTAATGATGTTCTGGCTCTGGGCCTTGGTTAATTGTCAGGCTGAGCTGACTTTGGAGCAAACCAGGAGTGGAAGGCAAGGCCCAGGTCTCTCATGGTGCCTGAGTCATCCCTTCATCATACATGGGATACATATTTATAAGTCACATTTAAAATGAGTATTTACTTGGATTAAATGCACTCAGACATATTGCACAGCTCTGTTTTAACCGTCTAACAATATAATTTATTGCATACTTCACTACTTGCTTTATTAAAGCCAAACTTGAAAGTGTTCAAAACAAACATATTGCTTTTGCATTTGAAATATTCATCTTTTAGTCCTGCAGTAGATTCATTATGGCAGAGAATACTTCATTCCTTGATTACTGCTGTGAAAAGGCACAATACTGATTCCCTAAGCACTCATCAAATATTCGATAGCTCAGAAATTCAGGAGGAGGTGATGGAATTCTTGTTCCTACCGGGAGGGCATATAAATCTATTTTATATTTGCAGAGAAAACCGTCAGTGATTAGTTGCTGTGTCTCAGGTACTCAAACAAATCATCTCTAAAGAAATTAAGTAAAAATGAATTTTAAAATAACTTTTAGCAATGCTTTCATCATTAAAATTAGCTCCATAATGATGAGTGATGTTGATACCTCGATCACTCGAGAGCTTCAGCAGTGCAGAGCTAGATTTTTAAAGGTAATTAGGTACTTGGCAGCAAATGTACAACTAGCAGTATTTTTAAAAGTACATGGAATAAAAATCAAGGGTTTACATGTCTTTAGCTGAGTTGCCTTCCAATGCTGACAGGTCTTTGTAAGTTTGTTGAAAAAACTACTCTGTAGCCCTTTTAACTTGTAGATCTATGTGTGTATTATTTGCATATAAATGTCTTTATATTTACTAGTTACTCATGTGTCCAGAGATTTGTTCTTCAGTAAAATGCACGTTTGTGGCCTTGCTTTTTGTGAGATTTTTTTGGTAGTAGTTGTTGGTCTGCTTCATCACATATGATCAATCACTTATTTTTCACAGGGGCCTAAATGAGCTGAACACAGAATAAATTGGTGGAACACCGTCAAAGCTATTGAATATTTACCAGAAATATGCTTTTTAAATGTGTATTTCTCAAACAACAGAATTCAGCTTTTAGCTTCCCTTGGAAGCCTTTTTGCTCCCTGTTTCTTCCCTTTCATGAACTGTTTCATGTGTTTGCCACCATAACAATATAGATTAGGGAATAAGTGATTTAAATACAGTGACTGTTGAGAAAGCCACATCCAGTCAGAGACAGGGTCCCATGTCCCCATCTCAATTCCTGAAAATTCCCTGATTCTGCCTCTCCCTTATTCTAATGCTTTTTGAAAGTCTGAGCGAAACTAATTTGATTTTGACAATGAGAATGGAGAGAGAGGTGTGCACTTCTCTTGGAACATTATATCCACCTACATGAAGCATAATCAGTACTCCAGTGTTTAGGCACTATCTTAAAGGTGATTTGCAATAGTGAAAATAACACATGGCATAATTAACATGCAGAGCATCATCCAGAGTCATTGAGAGACTTTTCATTTATTTTAATAGGCTTCAGATAGATGTAAAGAACTTAAAATTGAATTACAGTATTAATTCTTTTAATGGTTACATTAGAACCCATGGGGTTTTATTAATAGTAGCTCACGAATACTAAAACTGCTGTTGTTGATTAGCAGTGTTATTTAGTATCAGTACAGGTATATTTTTATTATCTTCATACCATGAAGATACGTACAGCTCCTTATTCAGTAGCTGTATACCAATAACTCTCCATGTAGGTGAAGACAAGCAAAGCAATTTGAAATGTATTCTTCTTTATTAAGTCCAGTTTCGCAGCATTTTGAAATGTTGCAGTTGTTTGAAAACATTAGTTGTTACTAATAAAAGCAGTACTAGGGCCTTTAAATGGTTTAAAAATAGTATAGAGGTACAAAGTAGCTAGTGTGACACACAAAGACACAGCCAGAGCAGTTAGATGTGGCCACTACAGCACCGAGAGTACGTTTTTCTGAGAAACACCTTGTACAATAAGTGCCACAGGGTGTAGTGACGTATGAAGCATCTCTGGAGCAGGAAAAGATTCTCCTCATTTTCCAGCAAATAAGTGGAGATAAAATTGTCAAAAGTGATTTTGCGTCATGGAGAATTTAAATACAAAATTTTGAGAGTTTCTTAGGGTGGTTTGAGTAGAGTTCAGTACGTCAGTGGCACAGACCAGCCTCCAGAGGTGTTTTTTGGCCAAAATATGCCAGTTTGGGTGCCTAATAACAAGTGCTCATGCTGATCAAACAACTTCCTCTGAAACCGTTTTGATTGGAGGAGGGTTTGGGTAGAAGATAAAAATTCATGGAAACTGTTTATAAAAAAATATCTTCTACCCTTTCCATTAAAGAAAACAAAAATATTTTTTTAAACTATGCCCAAAATTCTGATTTTTATTTCAACTTATGTTGAAAGTTTCTTAAGGAAATATGAATATTTTTTGAATATTTTATGTAAAATAAGAAAGGAAAAGGAGAACAGATGGGGAATAACTCTGAGAGTAAAATATATATCTATATATCTCCAATTTTGGTGCTTATTAAATTTCCAGTGCTTAACAATGAGACTTTATCTTTATTCTGATCCATACCTCTGCCTAGATTAGTCATGTTTCAAATTACATTTAATAGTAAAACTGCTGTTTATGACAGATTTTTTTTATTTTGTTTTTAAATTAAGGTTTCTTGCAGTAATGTTCCTCATCCTTTATTTTTGGTACATAAATGAGAAGGCTGACTCTTGAGAGCACTAGGCAAACAATCCCTGATGAAGTCTTGAATTTAGCAGAGAAGCTTGAAAAGGTTTTTAGTTGTGGAGGGCGATGCAGTTGTGAGAAGGGCGGAGCTGCATCTCTTTCTCAAAAAGGAGGGCAGGTAAGAGGGTAAGGAAGGAGCAGACTGCAGGTGTGAGCCCTGGGACCTTACTGTGAGCAATTTGGAGAGCACAGGGAGCTGGAAGGGGTCTGTGAGCTCAGCAGTGTCCATCACTAAGTGCTGCTGGACTCTGGAAACTCACTTTATAAGTGAGCTGAATTGCACTGAAGAAACAGTGGCCCTTTAATGTCACTCTATCGAGCAACACGAAACACAGAGACAAACGCAGCTACACTCAAGAGAAGGCAAAGAAGAGAGAGACTTTATTTTGGTTTTCACATTATATAAAGTTTTGGAACCGACTATCGATTGGAAGGTGAAGTTACCACCTCTCCAACGACACTGGTCAATGACAAAGTTTATTAAACCTTTCTCCTCCCAGGAGAAGGAATGAAAACAAAAAGACAGTTAGAAAAACATGTGCATGTTTACAAAAAACAGCGTGAGAAACTCCATCACAAGAATGAAAACATCAGAAGGCTGAAAAGTGAGAGTGACACTTTAACCTGTGGGGGTCTTTTGTACCAGATATACTGCAGTTCTCCAAACTTCCAGTGCGTTGACAGCAGCACTGAGACACACCTTTGCTGCTGGGTCACTGTGCAGAGCCTGGGCTCCTGGGGTTCCCTGGTGTCACATCCCATGCAGGCACAGGCAGAGTTTCTGTCTGTGCAGGGTGCTGTGGGTTCAGGCTCTCGCTCACATGGCTGCACACTTGTCATGGCTTGTCATGAGAAGGAGCTCATGTGGCTGAATCTGTGAGTGGGAAGAGCAGAGGTGTTCACACAGCAGCCTGAACATCCTGAGCAAGCCTGCTTGGAGGAATGAGGTACGAATGTGTGAGCGAAAGGGGGGCTGGGTTTGGAGGCACAGACTGACAGGGCGGCTGAAACAGATCGTTCTTGGAAGCAAACACATCGTTCCACTTCTGCTTGCCTGTGTTCTGCCAAGAGGCATTTGCAGTCTCTAGATCATGATGGCTGCAACCTGCTGTGTTGAAACTTTTCTATCCACAGGCTGACTGTGCAGTGTAGAAGGGTAATTTACCTTATGTGCACTTATCTTCTTCAGTGCCCAAGCACTCGTCTTCCTTTCCCTTCTTCTCCTCACTCTATGAAATTGTTCATGGTATTTTCCACTAAGGCAAAAAGTCTGATGACCTCCAAAATGCAATACTTTCAATTAAAGCATTTTTGTTAGATTGAGTTTTAAAGGATATGGGCAGTACTGAAAGCAGTGCCATGCGGTTCTTTTTACAGTACAGAGCAAAATACCAGAACACACTGAGAGTCTTTGGCTTTTATTTTGTTTTTAATCTCAGACATATCTAGTGAAATGAATTTCCAAAGCATCTAAAAAATCTAATTGAAGGTAAAAATTAGAATTAGATCCTTTTTCTCCCCAAACGCACTGTCAATGCTTTCTTAACTGCAAAGTCAGAGACCACAGCTCACAACTTGTGCTGTCTCTGGTTTAGATGCAGCAGCAAGGAGGGGGGATAACAGTGGGGATGGATTACCAAGTGACTTCTGCTTTTTGTGATAAATCACAGTCCTTTGGTCCAATTTATTTAATGGGAAAATCACAATTATTGATGTTAGGAAGGAACTTCAAACTTTTCTTGTTGTCAAGAGGACTTGGACTCCAAAGTTCTGCAATGCTGCAAATACAAAAAATGCTCTGCACATTTTATGGGGTCTGTCCTCAGTGTCTTGAGCTATCAGTCATAACCATTAATGAGAGCTGGTTGTATGTCTTGCATGGGAATAGCACATGGGAATGTGCTCTTCTGGTTTAATGTTCATTTAAATGTTAGGATCACAATCTTTCAGTTTACAGCATTGTAAATGTTTTTGACCTGAAGGTTTTTTGCTTTCTGAATGATTCTTAATTGATAAATGTATTGAGATTAATCCCAAACGGGATGCCATTATTAACTTGCTTCATTAAATTACATACCAACCTGTTAGCATTAATCCTCGTAACTGTCCCCTTACATTTTCGTGTTTTTACTTGAATTACTTGCTTCAAGAACTTGATGAGCATGCATTTGTGTATTCTCTTCTTCCCTTTCCTTTCTCTCACCCTTGATGTTCAGAAGTGGAATCAGTTTAGGAATATTTATAGTGTCTAATGTCAGCTTCTTAAACACAGTAATTTACTTCTCTGTGATTTAAAAATATCCTGTTAAAAAAAATAAAAGGCAAAACAAAAAAACCCAACATTTTGTAGCCATGCCATAAAAATATGTAAATTTATAGAAAATGTCTTGTGGAGGTTTCATTACTAGACTCCTGAAAATGACCCTTAGATGTGTAATATGTAAAAATTACGGTTGTCAGCCTATAATCTCACCCCTTCTGTAGTTCAGGAAGATTGAGACTCAGGAAGTCTACTGATTATAATCATTAGACTAAAAAACAAATTAGTTCCCTAACTAGAGTAGTAGTTTTTGCATTTTGGTCTCTGTTGTGCATTGTTGGTGCATCACTTTGTCACTTTTCAAACATCATGGAGCAAACCTAGAGCTCGGACAGCGTGGAGGGACCCCCAGCCTTCTGCAGGCTCCATCACTGCTTTAGGGAAGGGACAACAGCCCCTCTTTGTGTCTCTGAGCATTGAGAAGCCATCAAATGTGGCTTGTTTGTAACTTTGTGATAGCAATGATTGCTTCATTCCTGTCCTTCTTACATGTCCCAAATCTGGTGCATTTTTAATTGACCTTTTCTTTAAGAAAGAGAGAGAGGAGCTGTAAATAAAGAATCTATTTTTTTTGCTATCTAAGTTTTCTGAGAGTTTTGCTAAAATTAATCTTAGTTACAGAATCACAGGAGATGTAAAATATACATTGATCATTGATCTCCTTTCCTCTCCTCTCTCCCAAGCAGAACAATTGCCTCTGGGAAGTCCCTGTTTTCTCCCAGTTCTTAGACATCCAGCCTGGATTCCAGGAAGATAGTTTTTTATGCCTGTCTGCCCACTTCATTTTAAAATTCAATTTGATTTTTTTTTTAACAGGCTCTGTGTTCATGTAGCTCTCTGACCCATTTGTCTCTCAGAGGGCTATAATATCAAATGTATTACATGTGGTTTACATTCATGGGACATAGATGGAGAAATCTAACATTTCAGCCAGGAAACTCCAGTTCTCCAGTCCACAGTTGCCCAGTTCTGTGGGATTTTGAACAGGATTTGTGTAACCCTTAGCAAAGTTACACCTGTTTTTGCCCTCAGTATCTTCCATGAAACTGCAAAGTCTTCCCATGTCTCTGGTTACCAGTTAGTGTTATGGCACATTTTAAGCAAAGGTGAGCACAGGATCTATACATAAATGATTGCCTAGTTTCACTTTGTGCCATAAAAGAGAGATTGGTTGTAAAGTCTGAATATATAAAATAGATGGATAAAATTGGGGCTTCCTTTCCCTTTAGATCTTCTGGCTCAGATGAAAAAGTTATTAAATACAAGCTGTTCTGCCTGAAGAATTATTACTGTAGTTCTCAGCTATAACAGTGCCACGTTTCTCCTTGTATTGGCAAGAATAAACAATACAAGCCTCAGACAGAATTTCCTGGGTAGCATACCAAATGTTCTGGAAAACCTTCTCGGACAGCAGCTGATACATTTTTAATACAAATAAAACATAATTCTTTAGTCTTGTTCCAGTTTGATCCCTAAGGTGGGAAAAGTATACGGACTATGCATAATTGATGTATTTGTTTGAAGTGTTTAGCTGGATACTCCATTCACAAAGTCTCTTTTTGTTAATAGGTTGCTGTGAGATGTAAGAATCACTTAGGGCTCTCTTTGTACAAATAAATGGAACGTGTCATTTTTTTGTACAGTCAGTGAGGTGGTTACACAGTCATCCTGACTGTGTCTTTGTGCTGCCCACACCATTCAGCCTTAGTCAAATCACAGAGCAGATCTGGCTGAAATGTCAGTATTTTCCCAGATCAGAACTGATGGGAAAGCATGAAAGCATGCAAGGGAGAGAAGAGGATGGTTGGAGCTTTCAGGGTCACACAGATTGGTGTCAGTTTGATGTTTCTGTAAGCACCACCCCAGTTGTTACCAATGGTATGTGTGGTTTCTTGTGCAATTCCTAAACATTACACATGATGCAGAGCAAGCATGCAGGAAAATCTCTCTCAGTAATTTAATTATCATCTGTCCTAAATTACTGTAAATCCAGTGTTAAAGGTTACTGCCAGAGGGCTGAGTTGTTGCTGGGTTTTGTCGTCTGTAGTTTCTGTGCTGCAGGATGACTGTGGGAGAGATGATTACTGAGGGCATTCTGAGCCCATGATTTTCATTCCAGAGGTCAGAAAAAAGGCAATGAAAGTAAATCATAATCTAGTCTGGTCCCTTCTTGATGTCTTTGTACAGATGTAGACATTTGTATGTATAACTGATGGTTTAGCTGATAATGCTGATGGCAGATCACCCCCAAAATAATTCTGCAGCTGAGATGGCAGTTTGCCCAGAGCAATCCTGGTACCTGATGTTTTACCTCCTATGAATCTAAATCAGAAATCTTCAAGTTTATGGGATGGAGTTGGGGCTGTGTAAACCTGGGAACCCTTTTACAGCATAACTTTATAGTAGCTTTCAGATGTATCTTCTACATCTGGGATTCACTGAAAAGCACACTAATTTGACTAAGGTGATGAGTTCCAAATGAGCTCAGTGGTTCTGGTTTGAGTAATTTAAACCTCCCTTTCTTTAAAGTTCAGGTGTGCTGGTATCAGTTTCCAGAACAAAACCAGCACAGAAGCTGGGTTGTGCTCTTATGCTCTGCTGGAGATAGGTGAGAGTCAAGAGTGCCAATCACCATCTTATTCTATGCAGAAAAGTGAAATGTGTTAAATAAAGTTTGCTTAAATCTGTTCAGCACCTCTGAACAGTGAGTTTTGATGGAGCGGGATTTTTCCTATGAGCTTATGGTGTTTGCAACTGCTTCACAGCTCTGAGGAGCCAAGGAAAAGCTGTCTGGCTGACACCATCAGAACAGTATTTAGCTGCTGATTGTAACTGTACCATTTCTGTGCATCAAAAATGCAGTGAAATGTGGTCATTATCACGTCTAAAGAGACTTTCTGCAAAAGGGTATTGGTTTTGCAACATCTCTGCTGTATTAAATGAAGCCTAACTGGAGATTTGGCAAAGGGTTCTTTATGAGTGAAGTAAAATGATGTACCACATTAGAAAGGAGCTTTGTTATTAGAAAGCTCAGTCTTGCTCCTGATGAAATGGATTTTTTTCACCGTAAAATTCATCTTTACTTGCTGCAAGAATATTGCTAAAAGAGATTAACTTTGGATCTCAGTGTATTTTATAGTGTGTCTCATGTTATTTTAAGGCTGTAAATATATTAGCTGATCTGTAAGCTTCACTTAAGTTACTGCTTTCTGGGTTTTGAAGAAATGGGATCATGGTTATGCAGGAATGAGGAAGATTGAATTAAATCACCCCTTTTGATATTTATTTTCCCTTGGGATCATGATATGAGATCAATATTTAAAACCAGCTTTATGGGTAAGTGTTGATTAGAAAGCAAAGCTCCATAACCTTAACAGCTAAGCTAGCAATTTTTTTGGTGAATTTTATCTGTGGTTTGTACGGCATTATCCATATGCCTGTGTAAAAAGTAAGAAAATAATTTTTTTTTTTTTTACTCCTTTCTCCCTCCTGCCTACCTTGCTACCTGGCAAACCTACTTTATCATATCCAGATCCTATAAAAATATCTAACATAATTTGAAATGCTCTTGTGTGAAACATGATTAGACTGCATCAGTCACCTTTCAGGGATTTTTTTACTCATCATTTTGTATTCTAAACTGCTAAAATCACACTCTTTTATATCCTCCTGCATTTCATGGGAGGCATGAACAGACAGATAGTTCCCCATCTTGGGTGAACCAGTCTTATTAAGTGCTCTCCCAAAGTGCATACCAGTCAAATTAAGCTTTAGGTTAACGTTTTGGAATGCTCTCCTCTTGCCAACTCATTACTAGTGATATGGCAAAGCAAACTGTTGCCTTCTGCTATTCCAGCTATCTACAGAGATTTATTACATTTCAGATAATAAGCTTACCTTCCTAATAGCATGCAGCCCACCCCACCTTATGGCTTGACTTGCCTCTGCTCCTAACTTCAGCAGAGAATTAAAGGCCAGAAGTAAAGCTGGCTTTTAAACCTGTCTGGGTAGAGCTGTTTGGGGCTCCCTGTGTTGTGGATGGGAACATCCATCATTTTGGAGTCTGAACTCACTCATTAGCTAGACCAGCTCTGCACTACCCCTCAGGCTGATACCGGTCCCTCTCTATGGACAGATGGTGGTGGGAGAGGAGGGTGATGCCTGGGCAGGTGGCACCACCTCAGTGTGCTGCAGGGCCATATGGGCACTCAGGTTCTAGAGAAACTTGGTCTGTGCATGCAGTACAGCTGGCTGCTACCACACCTGTCTAATAGAGTTGTTGAAAGACTGTATAAATTCATGCTGAGCTGTGGAGATTATCTCTGTCAGCTGTTCTTGTGTCAGAAGCAATTTTTTTAAATGCTGCATTTGTGTCCTAAGTGCCCAGCCTGTCTGCCTTTTAGAAAGTGCCCTCTTCCTTCCTTCGTTACTGCTTGAATTGCATCTGAGACATATAACTGAGTCATACAGTGTCTTGCCCCTAAAAATAGGAGATTTTTTTAATGCCTTCGTTATCATGCCATATATATTTGCTGCCCTCCTCTAAGATCTCAGTGTAAAGGGAGCTGCAAGTGCAGGTGCATCCTACCAGTGTGCTGGGGGTACAGACCAGACTCTGGGGAACATGGGATGCTCCAGCATGAAGCTTTTGGGCTGTGGTGCTTCTCTGGAAAGCCTCTCATCCTCACAGCAGCCAGCAGTGCAGTGCTCCTCATGTGCTTGTTACAGCTGGGCTGGAATTCCAACTGTGTTGGGTCTCAGGCACTCTGGGCATGATTGGCTGTGCAGCCTGGCAGTGAAGATGTCCCTCAGTGCCAACCCTCTGTGGGTTGCCTTCACAGAGCCCTGGCTCTTGAGCTCCCTCCATAACAATCAGGCTTTTGGCAGGGAAAAACCTAATGCAGGTTGTGGTGTCAGTCGCAGGTGGTTGTATGAGGGTGGTGACATCAAGAGAACATGCAGCCTGACAGATCTTAAGAGGAGAGATAAGAGACTTTTCAAGAGGTTGACACCAAAACTGGGGCTGTGGCAATGGATGAGCCAGGAGCCTGGATGGTCCAGCTGACCTGCCCCAGCACTGGTGATCACACCATAACCACTGTTCATGAGCTGTGGACACCCGGGAGTTACAGTGCTGGATGTGAAAAGAAAGAAGAAATAATAAGGAAACATAAGGAAACACCTCAAATTAATAGCCAGGTTTTCTGGTGAGCAGATTCAGAGAGGAGGAGAGGAGATGGAAGAATCTCCCTGAGAGCATTCCTGTGTACATTCACCTGCAGGAAGCATCTTCACTCCTCTGGGTCAGGCTAGACTTGTTCAAAGAGCACCTTTTGTTCAAACCCTGTTTTAAGTTTTGTTTTAAATCCTGTTCAGTTGTATTTTACTTCTTCTCTCATAACTTTCCCTGAGATTTTTAGATTTTGGCAATTTTGAAGTTATACCCTGTGTAGGGGGAGAGCTTCCTGACCAGAGACAGAGCTTGAAAATGCCCTCCATAGATGGGTCATGCTCCACAGGACCACAGGAAAGCTGTAAGAAGCCCATGGAGCAGAGGCATGAAGGCTAGAGAATCCTGAGGAGTTCTGTGGCTTTAAGATTATCACCTACTCACAGTGATTGAATAGCATTCACTTTGCCACTGCTGAAATGTAGAACATCTTGAAACAAGCACACATGTCATGTTAGTTTTTGTATTTCTTTGTATTTCAAGAGGAAGAAACTGCTGCCACAAACTGAATGTTTGCCAGGCTTTTAATGCACTTGTGTTCTAAGTGCTGTTTTTCTGCACAAAATTTCCCCATTTGTTCTAAACATGAGCCATGATACTTGTTGAAATGTTTTTTTGAGGAGCCAAGTGAGTTGTAGGGTCATGCTAACCAAGAGAAAAATAAACATCTTGACATATGAGCCTCACTGTTTTTGTCTAGTGTTACACCAGGTGAAACAGGGGGATTGAGCTGTTCTTCTGTTGCTGCAGGAACTTGAGCAGTATAAAAGCAGCTGAGAAAAAAAAAATGCAGGCCACATCCTGCCACTCTTAATGCAGAGGCTTGAAGAAGACTGAGATGGACTGCCTCATTTCTCTCACCTGGTTCTTGGAGTTCTACTGCTGTGACTGCCCAGGAACAGCCCTGTGACTGGCTCTGGGTGCACCCACACTTCATTCCCACTGGCTCTGGAGCTCCAGGCAATCCTGCAGCTGGTACCCTTGGCACCCTGTCTGCTGGCATCCAGGTTTCCCCCTGACAAACCCACTCACCATCCTCAGCAGCCAAAGCTACTTCTTTCTCCTGTCTCCATGAAGAACATCTCAAGAGGTGGAAGAGCAGAGGAGCTTCCTTAGAGAGGCAGGAGTTGGAGAGGAGAAGGTGGGAGAGTTGTGGAAGGATGCTCCAGGGGGTATGTGGAACAGTTTGGGAAGGGAGGATGCTGTGACATTTGAGGAGACAAACAGCTCACGGGGTGGAATGAGCCAGTCAAGAAGATGTGGCAGGAAGAGAGAGGCAACTCAGATATAAAAGTGGAGTCAGAAGTGAGGAGACTCTGAGGATTAATAGGTGCTTTCTGCCTTAGGTACTGTGAGCACCAAACTGCAAGTTCATAGCATTTTGCAAAGCTGCACACATGTGCAAGAACTATATGACACTGAAAATTTACAAAAAGATAAGTAAAGATGGAAGAACGTGCATGAAAGGAAATTACGAATACAAGACTGTATTGTAGTTGTCCTTTTGTGCTGGAAAGTATTAATGAAAAGCACTGGTTTAACATTGGGTTCTTGTACCACAAAGATGCCTGGAAGCCTGAGTGCCCTCCCAGCCCATGGCTGCTGCATTAGAAATGGGGAATTTGGTGTAGCAGAAATTCCTGCTGCAGTTTTTTGGTGTAGACTGCGAGGCCAGTTTACACCAACCTCCTTAGATATGAGGTAAAAGGAGCGGCAAACAAACTGTGTTGGAATTTGATTTTTCAAAACATAAGATTAAGGAAAAAAAAAGAATCTGCCCTACAATAATTTGTTTTCACTGGATTTCTAATTTAATTGTGAACTGAGGTGTGGTCATCATTAGGGAAGTGACTGTGTAACTTAATTGACATTTCTGCATCCTCTGTGTTTGTGACTCACAGATGCTGGCTTGAGTCATCTGTACTGCCTGGCTGGAGGGAGCCCAGGGCTGTGCTGGGAGAGAAAAAGACAGGACTTTTCTTGTAGAACGAATGAAAGATGTTGGGAAGCTGAGACTATCCCTTTTCTTTATTTTAAGGGAGAGATTGATGTGACCTCTCTCACCAAAATCCTCTGTGTTTGCTAGAAAAGAGGAAAAGGCTGGAAATCTCTGCTGCATCCTAGGCAAGCATAGCTGGAGCAATTAAATGAAACTCCTGCAAAATGCTGGAGTTCCAGATGTCCATCTGAGCTGTTCCTTTTCAGCCTTTGCATTTTGCCCAGGAAATTTTCCTGTTTAGCCAACAGACTTCATTGCCTTATTTTCATTAAAAAAAAAAAAAAAAAAGCTGGAGATACTTTTTCTCACTTGCACAATTTTGTACCAAATTCAAGCCAGGAGCAGAAGAAAATGAGAGCTAACTTCCATTTGTGGTTTCACAGTTTTGAGTTTAGCCTCTCCAAATGTGTGAAGCTATACATCAAGGAGTGGGTGTTGTAAGATGATCTGGATGTAGTGCTTGTTATATTTTTTCATTACACCATTTCATTTTCCTCCCTACTTAGGTCAAAATGATTATTTTTACCTAAAAACTGTAAATTGAGCAAATTGCGAGAACTCTTAAAAGAGACCCAACTCTTTTTTTTGGCCCCTTTTTTTTATTTTTTTTTTTAACTCAGAGGATGAGAACAGTTTATACCTGATGGCAGTTTTTATAAAATAGCCTCCATCCTGATAAAATGTTACCCCCTGGTGTGTCATTTTTCCAGCTGAACTGCTGGTAGGATTGAGAGATCTTGCACAGTGCTGCTTAAATAAATAGACTACATGCTCTATGAAGAAATCATATTATTTTCTCAAAGGAGAACAAGTAGGCTCAGTGCACTGAAATTGCTTTAAATAAACTTGCAGCTACTGTAGCCCTTTTTTGCGCAGCTGCAGATGGTAAAGTCTATCAATCAAGCTTTCCCAGCTTTGAGAAGCTGCCACTGAAGCTGCCTCTCCTCTGTGTTGGAATTACATTTTTGTCTTTTAGAGAACTTTGTATCTGAGATATTCTACTGCTCTAATCAGATTGTGCTTTTGGGCTGAACATATCTTTTGTTTTTCCTTAGATATATGTGTATTAAGATCTTTCAGTAATTTGTTAATTGAATGTGCTATTCACTTGCAGTAAATTAGCTGCATTTGTGCAAGAACGCTTTGGGGAAATTAATTAATTTAGCAATGGAGTAAGTCAAAGCTTGGGCAAAAAAGTGCCGTACAAAAACAAAGGAAAATACATTGTCTGTTGTTTCTTACCATGCTGCTGGTTGCAAATCTTGTGATAGTGAATGGAGGAAATGCTGTGGAGGGGGAGCTGCAGAGTCTTCCTCAGCCTGGTGTTCCAATCAGCTGCTGCCAGCAGGTTACAATGCACGATCAATGTTCCTCTCTGCCAACAAAGGAACTCAGTGTGCACAAACACAGAGCACTCTGAGCTGAGTTATTAAGCAGACTTAACTCTTCCTCGGAGTTTCATGGTCTTGCTTTTTTTTGAGACAGTCTCTTGTGTCAGGATGTTGCACCAACACACAGATTCTGTTCTTCTGTGGTAGCCACGACACTGGTATTTCAGCCAACCTGAGGTGTAAAATTGACTATTTATGCTCCTTGTGTTTTCAAGCATCCCTACTGGACATAATGAAAGGGGAAGTTGCTGATCTACAGCCTACTTTGTCCCATCCTAGTCCCAGAATGTCTGCAACTAAGGTGCAGAGGCAGCAGGTACAAAGTGATGCAGGGGCTGAGTTAAAGGCTGTGAGGGGCAGTGGTTGCAAACACCTTCATTGCACTCAACCAAAGATGAGAGACAGCCAGAACACCTGACCCCAAAGTCAGTTCAATAGCTTTTAAAACCATTGTGGACTTCAAAAAAGTATAGGAAAAAGTGCGGCTTCCTCTTTGGCACTGCTAGTTAATATACCCTGCTAGTAGATATCCTCCAATGCCGTAGTGAAATATGAAGTTAATACATCACTAGCAAGCTCTCAGTCAGAATTATGTATTATTCAAAATGGAATTAGCTAGAAGGATCAATGCACTCCCATTACTCTATCTAAAATAATCATTAGAAGACTCACTAACTTTTTTTTCTCTTCTCTTGAAACAACATAGTGGATGAGACATTTAGGAACACTCCCTCCTCCAGCATATGCACCTCTGTGACTTCAGTATATTTTCACTCATAGCAGCATTATTAATACCTGAAAGCCAAAACCCAAATTTAAGTCAACAGAGTTTGCCTTCAAATCCCTAAACCTGAAACCAGTTGCCATAGGCAAAGACAAAATCAGCTCTAATGCACATTTTTTTTAAAAATCAAAGGTCATAGTAGTCTATGTGTGAAATAATGTGTGTGCCACCACAAGGTTCAGTGTCACATCTTGCCTGGGTACCTGTTATTCTCTCTGATTTTATACATGAGTAGAAAATTGAAGTATTAAGGGGGCTGTTTCCATTTCTTGTTTTCCCTTATAGATGTATTCTGCAGGATACTTACTTTGGGCAGTCCATTCATTACACAGCAAATGCCTTCTGCCTCCCTGCTCACCTCTGTCAGGCTGCAGGCTTTCGGCCAGATTTGTCCTTTTGCATCAGCTCATATAGGAGATGTGCAATTATAGCTTATATGGGGGAGATGGAAGAAAATATCATCTGTGGAGGAGCAGGAATATATCATTCTTGGATCATTTGGTGCTTGTGAAGGTGAAAAACTTAGAGCACCAAATCTAGCTTATCATTATGTCGGGAGATCTGTAGGCATTTTCTTGGCTTCATAGATAGCTCAGTGTGCTATTGTGTCAAGCAGTATCCCTTCTCACCCATCAGTTCTCCTGGAAAGCTCCAGATAAATATTTCCTCCTTTATTTCAAAGCAAAGCACATGTAAACTTTTCATATCTATTCATTCACATTCCAGATCCGGCTGAAATCTTTCACTTCCTTTTATTCAGTAATGTTTAAGAAACTAGATATTTATCCACAATCAGATTTTACAACGTGGACTTCAAAAGGGAGAGAAGCAAGAGGTGGGACAATGGAGTTAGTGCAGAGCAGAAGGGTGTGGACCACAAATCCAGGATCCTTTCCAAGTGCTGCAGACGGATGCAGGTTAAGCATTGCTGTTCAGAGGGATCAGGAGCAGGGCTTGCCCAAGCTGATAGCTAGCCCTGAAATTATTTGGCCCCAAAGACATGGATTTGAGGAGTTTCAAAAGCAATATCCCTAGTGCTTTCCCTTTAGTGAGAAAAGAATGTTTCTTTTGATGGTGATCATCTCAGATTCTTTAAATCCTGTTGCTGTGATGTTGAAATACAACATATTGTGGGGCACAGTGTTCACATTAATGGAATTCTTCTAATTTCTCTTCTAAACCACTGAAAATCAGGTCCTTTCCCATAGAGACCGGGGACTGGCATCTGTCCAACATCACTGAGCTGATGGAAGAATAAATTGTTTAACCATGTTGATTGTCCTGAAACGCTACAGGACAATTTAATCTCTGCAACCTAGTTAATTCATAATAGTTTTCTTTTTCTTCTTAGTTGTTTGTGCAGAGTGCTTGCAGCTTATGTTTTTGGCTGGTGAGCTGTATATCTTAACTGCAGGCTGTATGGGAGCTGAAGGCACACGGTTGGGGGAATATTACCCCTGACTTTCACTGTTGTAATTGAAAGTAGAGTTTGACACATTGGCATCTTTCTGTGTCAGCCATTGTCACTGGCTTCAGCTGCCAGGGTTAAGTATGTAGTCATTCATCCTTGGCAGACACCGTCCTTTGCAGCATGAGAGGATGGTCTCTGGATGTTAATGCTCAGCACTCTGGGAGCAGCTGGCTATATCGAATTCAAGGCATGCAGATTTTCTTGGCCATTTTACTTAGCAGATGGGTAAGGCTTGATAGATTGAAGATTTAGTTTCCAAGTCAAGGGCCAAATGTTGCAGTGGGAGAGAAAAGTAAATTATATCACTATTCAGAGGGGAAAGGCTCAGGTACTGTATCACAAAATTGTTGCCATTCATTTTCCTCTGCCTTGCACAAAATGCATGTCATTTCACCTTTCAATATAGCCAACTGTGGCATTCTCCTTCACTTTGAGATTCTTTGCAATACTGTCTGTGAGCTCATTTAATGAGCTTGAAAGCAGTTGCTGCAAATTTATGACAGTTTAATGTCTAAATGCCAGATATTTTTTAAGGTGGAAATGAAAGAGGCATTTGTATTTTGTATCAACCCAAATAGGTGGGTTTTCTTCAGCCCCACACCCTTTTCTTCCAACATATTTTTAAAAGGAAAGTGTATTCCTTACTCCTGATCTGTACAAATGATTAATATTCACCTACTTCTCACAAGGTAGCTGGTACCAGTGATCATTAGAGAGCTTTGTGGTGCTCCCTCCAGATCTCCTTGGTTGGTGGGAGGATAATCTGGGTTTCAGAGAGGCTGCCTGGAGCTTTGGGCAATGGAGGGTGTCTGGTCGTTTGGACAGCGGTCTTAGAGTTAAGGTGTGATGTTGCTGTGTGGCCTCTCTAACTGCCTCAGTGTGTATTTGGGGGTTTCCCTGTTTTTATTTTTTATTGTTTCTAAAGTAAGCATGGTAAGATCAGTATGTTTTCCTGAAATCTTTTTTCAGCTTTATAGAACTGTTTCCAGCAGAAAGACAGGTCATGGATTACTTACATGACTTTAGCATATGGCTTTAATTATACAGCATGTGGCATAAATTTTAACACTTTATGCTGAGTTTTAAATTTTAACACTTTAGCTGAGTTTTGATAAATCAGGGTCTTCAGGAGGTTCTGGGTTTGTCCTATAAAATAATCAGATGAACCGAGAGCTTTGGCTGCTCTACAATGAGTGATAGAGAATGAGAACAGGTTTTTTAACTCATGAGGACATGCTGAGCTCAGTACTGCTGCAACACAGGGGTGGTACCTTGCCCAGTAAAGTCTATTTTCATTTCACATGCTGTGGCTTGGTGGCTGGACTAGCATGGTCAGCCTGGCTGAGGTGCTCTGGTCTGTCTTCTGGTCACATTCAGGCTCTGCTCAGTCACTGAAACTGTCCTCTTTGGAGTGTCAATGTTATCCTGGGAAGAGGCTGAGCTCCCTGGCCTGCCTCCAAGGGTACAGCTGTAGAAACAGCACTTTGAAGCACAGGGACAACACAATGTGCTGCTGAGACACTGCTGTCAATAGAGTTCATGGCTGATCAGCCTTGTTCACTGAAGAAGGAATAATTTTTCAGTCTCTGCATCAGATGCAGGAGCTGTAAGTAAATATAACCTGTCTAGAGTATGATTTCCACCATGACTTCATGGGAAGAACATATCTGGTTTATGACTGCAGAATGGGGTCCCTTGTGCCTTGCCTTTTCCCGTATTGCAAATATTTGTCTTGTTCATTGCCTTAACATCCAGCCATTCTTTTTACTTAGAATGGTATGTGCACCAGGTATTGAAGTCACCTAAAGGGTACGATAAACAAGAGATTTTGCTTCTTCATGTCATGTTCATCCCATATTTACTCTATGGTGAGAGCTCTGTTAGCACAGGAAACTGCTTAATGATATCTCTGTGTTTGTTTTTCCATTGTGCTTACCATGATAGCTACCTATTTATTTCTGCTGAAGAGGATTACAGGCATTTTTCAATTATAAATGGTGCACGCAAGCATTATTTAATCTGTTTACTGCAGACCTATAGAGTGTTAGTCAGTTTTTAGCAAAAACATCTTGTACGGGAAACAACATTTGTAGTAGTGGTACTGTGGGTATTTTAGGGCAATTTCAGGATGCTTTTCCATCTGTCTGTTAATACTCATTCTGCAGCATTGTAGGCTTGTGTTTGTGCCTGGAATTCCTGTGGCTTCAGAAATTTGTCATTCTTGTTTCTTCTGGTAGGTTCTTCAAGGAGTAGGGGGGAAACCCATGTCTCTTCACTCACAGGAAGAGAAAAGGTTTGCCCAGCTTAGGCAAGCGTGTGTTGGGTGAAGCCAAAGTGCCCAGACCCAGTTACAGATGTGTGATCCTTCTCTAAGGTATCAGCAGAAATGTGGAATGTAAGGTCAATCTGAATTGAAACAAACATTGCTGTTGTCCTTCAGGATAGGTTCATAAGATAATAAAAAAATACATGTCTGGAACACATATTATATAACAAAGAAAGTTAAAAACAGTTTGTAGGAGGGTATAAGCTCAAGCTTCATGACATGGAATCATAAAGCAGGTCAGAAGGACACTTCTTATTCTGGAGATTTTTTTCCTTTCTTCTTTTTTTTTTTTTTTGGTCCTTCCTTTCTTTTAAGTATCAGCTGTTATCAGAGACAGGATTCTTGTATGGGTGAATCTCTGATCTCAACCAGCGTGGTAGCTGCAGGCCAGTTAAACCAGAGATGTGCAGCAATGGGGATAGAACTTGACATTTTGGATTTCAGAAACCTGATTTCCTCTGAGAACACAGGCAGAAAAAGGATACAACTAAGTGAAAAAAAAAAAAAAAAGAGAGATTAAATCCAAGGTGGGTTTTTTGGGTTGTTTAAGAATTTGAAGAAGAAAAAAGATGTAAGAAAGCTTTTGTTCTGAAGTCATTCCACAAAATGAAGCCTTCCACAAAATGAGAAAATTTTTGGTCATTTTTCTAACGGTCTTGCCAAGATCCTGAAACAGTTGTACTGAAGTGTGAGTGCAAGGTAAGAAGAAGGAAAGCATCTGGAAGGAAAATAAAGCTATATCCCATGCAGGTCTGAACTGACATCTCTGCAAGTGGCACTTGTTTGAATATGATTTTTAAAGAAACATGAGATCCTGCTCCCCATAGCCCTGGAGAAAACAAGATTACAGATGCATGGAGCATTTGCCTTCCAGCCTCCATAGAAATGCTGTGCCTGTTGGTTTTGAGCTGTTGAAGAACAGAATGTGCAGAATGTGGTCTCAAAGAGGCTGCATGGCCAGATCTATACAGCCACACCACCTCAGATTAAAGGGGCGCTGCCAGGGCTGAGGTTGAGAATTGATCTACTTTGACACAAAATCCCAAAAGGAAGCGTTCTAACCTTTATGATCCTTTCTGTCTATTTGCTTTCTTCAAACTGATTGCAGCTGTCACCAGAAATAAAACCAAAGTAAACAAAATAAAACTCTTTACCACTTATGGTTAGGCAGCAATAAATAAAACATTGTTTAAGTCCAGAGCAAGATTTTCTTATGTTCTTGTACTTAAATGCTGGTAGCATTTTAATGAATTTTTTTCCTATGGTGTCCATGGTTGGAGAAACCTGGATAAATGGAAAAAATCAAGAATGTGTCTCACACAAGCCCTGTATTTTTAGTGTTTCTTTTTGATTTGTCAGATGTCAGACAGAACCTACAAAGTGGGTAATTGGGTCCACTGTCCTGTGATTATTATTTATACAGGAATCCAAAGTGTACAGAGCACCCCTTTGGGCATAAAAAAGTTCACGCTTCAAAGAGCTTGCAGCCTTCAGGGTAATGGTGTTATGTCCAGTAACATCTGAGCTGTATATATTTCAAAGCTG
Source organism: Leptocoma aspasia (assembly GCA_013399835.1). NCBI lineage: Eukaryota > Metazoa > Chordata > Aves > Passeriformes > Nectariniidae > Leptocoma > Leptocoma aspasia. Next base: position 171,880 of record VXAX01003850.1, read on the forward strand.
CTTTTACTGCTTTGATAATTTTATTGCATTTCTTACCCTAGATGATCATTGCAAGTTCTGGAGTACTGTGATGAGGGGAGGATTTTCAATTTCCATTTACAGCACCAAACCATTTTGTCTCTAGAGAAGTGCATGAGAATGTGTCCTGAACACAGCAGAGTAGTTCATAGGGCAAATAAACAGAAAACAGAAAAATTACTTGTTTTGGTTTATCTCAATACAGTTGGCTGAGAAGATAATGAGGTTTCTAAGATTCCTAATTAGTTATGGGGAGGAAGGACAAATGAGAGGTGGTTGTGCTTGTGAAACTTGGGCAGTGGATTCCAATTTTCTTGTCAGGCTATTAAAATTTGTAATATTTTTACATCACATGTTTTGGATGTGCTGTGATCAGTGATGTCCTTCTCCTAGGAACAGCTCCAAGCTGGTTCTGCCCTTCATAGATCAGTGTGTTCCCTGCTGGGCACAGGGTCCTTTCTCAGGGTTTTCTTCTTCTGTCTCCACTCCTTTCCAAATACATTAATACACAGCCATAATGTGATTAAACTCTGTTTTTCCTCATGACATTGAGGTCATCAGCAGCCAGTAAAACAGAGAGCAGCTCTTTTGTATCTGATGTGTTGCCCTTTAGGAGCTGTCCATCCAGAAATTGTCAACACCGTTCAGATTCTGAAGCTGACTGGTGGGGGGAAAAAGGTAGAGTGTACCCCATGAATAAGATACATGGCAGTATTTATCTCCCAAAAGTAAATTGGCAAGCATCTTAAATAGTGGAACATGTTCACAGAAATCATGAGTTATTCCTACAATACCTCTGAAGAGGCAAAAGGTTAAAAAAATTGCATTATTGGTTGTAAATTCCTTGACTGTGTGCAAGTAAGTGACTGAAATGATGAGTTTAATTTGGAAGTCGTGGAGCTTAACAGGGTTAATTCTTCCTGCTGCCTTTTCCTCCTCTCTCTGATGCTGGATCTCACTGTTGTGGAGGACGTGGGCAATTTCTGAGTGATAGAAGGAATGTTGCAAGTTTTCGTCTGCCAATGCAGGCAATTACAGTGTCAAAAATTGATGGTTTTTTTTTTTTTTTCCAGATCCTCTAGCAGAGCTTTTTTGCCTTTCCTTTGTCCAAGTGACACTAAATTAAATAAATTTAAAAATATGAATAGCAATGAGATGCCAAGGCCCAACTCCATTAGGGCTGAAAGGGATCCAGTTTCACTGACTGCAGTGGCAGCACCAGATTTATGGCCATGTTGGTAAGGAATGAACTGGTCTGAGATGATTTCTGTTTATCACAGCAGTTCTCCTCTATGAAAGCAGGAGTAGATGGAGAAAAATCAGCTCTGTTTTTAGGCTTTGCAGGGCTGATAATATGGTTAACGTTTTAAAGAATGCAGAGGACACTTTTTTAAAATTTATTTTAACCTTCCTCACTTTATTTATTGTGACACCATTTACCTTAGACATTTGGTGAAGATCATTGGAAATGCGAGAACTAAGCAGCTTGTTAGGTAACATCTTTTTTTTTTCTCTCGTTAGAAGATTGAACTGAAACTGTTCTGCCTAATGCCAGAGTAGATGTAACCAATCCTGTATCCTTTGCATGTAGGTCAGTCCAAGGGACAATTCAGCACTGGATCCCATTATCCATGGGTTGAAGGGCGTTGTACATCATGGTAAGTAGCTGCTTAAACTTTCTACTTGTTGGGAAGGGGAGAGGGGCAGAAATATTGTCCTTAAGTGATCAGGTCACCCCTGTAAGGACACAGTGAGCCCACACATTCCTCATTCACTGATGTTTAAGGGCATCACAGCCATTATTTGATTGGTAAAGATCAGAGTCATTTGTTACCTGAGAATGGTTTGGGGTGAACAGTAAACAATTTGTTTCTTTTCAGTCAGTGCTCCAGAATGCATAAGTTATCAATCACAACCTGCTGCAATCTATCATTCATATTAGAACTTCGAAGGCAGCCTGGATACTTCACTCGGTTATTTATCTTCTGTTTGCTCTAAAAATACACCTCTCTGAAGTTTCTATTTGTAAATAAATTATTTGTCTTTCAAATTTAGGGAACTGATAATGAAACAGAAAATTAACTATCTATGAAAATTAATTAAACTTTGCAGCAGATGAACATCTTTCTAATGCTGGCATAAATACGATCATTCAGCTGTTCTGATGCATATACCTATTATCCTTGAACTTATAGCAGGTACTAAAATAAATATTAATGTATTTTATACTTTTATAACCAATTTTTTACTTGGGAATTTTCCTGAAGCCTTACCACAGGTAATGCATCATCAGAAATGACATCAGGATGCTCTGGTTCCCAAAGTACTCTTGTCAGGTTTTAAAATAATGATTTGTAAAGTTTTAATAATCTCATTGTAATTCAAAAGGCATCTGCTGGAATGGTGCTCAGTACAATAATAAATCTCTGTTCCATCTATAGTGCTGTGATAAAACATCTTTGTACCTTTTCTGAGGATTGTCTTTAGACATTAGCTAGTGCTGTAGAGCTTAACAGACACTTTTTTTTCCCTTGACTGCAAACCTAAAACTAGTTGACAGTGTTAGATTAAAACAAATAGGATTTTGGATTAATTGTTCTCCCTTCAGAATCATTTAACTTTGCAACTGGGAAGGCCAATAAATCCAAACAAAGTGAAAAATGGGTTAAATGATAACATGCCATAAAGTCCTTCATTTAGGGAATTTTCCTTAGGTTTTGCTGCTTATAAATTGCAGTGTTCTGCCGTGAAATAAAAACAACACACTGAGCTGAAAAACTGGTGTGGTTTTCCACAAAAATAGAAGTTATTACCTCGCTGCTGCCGGATAACAAAACAGGCCAACAAAAGCAAAGCTGGGATATGTTAGGCTGCAAGATTTTTTTCAATGTCTGTGTAATTTGACACTGCAGCCAAGCTGCCATTTAACTGGATGGGATCTTTTTTTAGTTTTGTTCTTTACCTGCTTTCTCTTCCAAGACTCCCAACCCCCTGCAAGCACAGAGTGTCTTGGCCATCTCATCAGGTTTTTGTGTGCTCCTTGTCTTGCTCCTCACAGACAAAACAGCTACTCATGGATAATCACACCAATGTCTCCTAAGAGGATTATTCCATTTCCAAAATTAATTGTTTGGGTAGGATGTGACTTGTCCTGAGGCTGTGATTCCCTGACCACATAATGATCAGTCCATCTCTGTGCTGTCTTACCCACAGCAAAATCTGGGTGGATAAAAAGCGTTTATTTTTGTTTTGTACACAATGCACAGAAGTCTGCTAGTGTTTCAAGTAAAGGAAATCACTTGATATATTTCAATAGCTTGTTTCCTTTTCAAAACATTAAGGAATAAAAAGAGGAAAATCATGCTTTCCTTCCTATTTCAAAGGCCCTGATTAAAGGCCTTTTCTAAGGCTCTTTTGGTGGTTTGAGTAAAGGAATTTCCTCCTGCAAAGCAGTTGTTGAAAGAGATCATTCTCTTTAACTTAAATATTGATAGAACACTTCAGTGAAGAATTCTCGTATCATATCTTTCTTTTAATGTTATTATATAGAACAATAGTAAAGATGTGAGGGGTTTATTCCAGAATTCTCACATTTCTTTCCTTGATGTGATTTACTTACATCTTACATGAGCACAGTTTTGTGAATTTATCTGTAAAGCTTCTTCCTGCCTTCCCTTTGCCTTGCATTCAACTGGGACCCTAAGGCAACATGGATTTCTTGGCTGAAATACAGTGAAAAACTCTTGTGGCTTTTGAATAGAGTGGTTGGATCAAGCAGGAATCCAACAAAAGAAGACAAAATTGGAACCTTAAGTTTCTTTGCATTTTATAACATTTCCATTACCATGTTGGTTTTAGGTGGTTGTCACAATACAGAGGCACATACATATAATGTAAAATTAAGAATACTTGCAAATGTTGAGGTTTTCTTGTCCCTCTCCCTCCATCTGGCAGAACATGTTTCCTGGGTTGTGCTAAACAGTCACTCCTTCCTCACACTCATTCAATTTTCAGCATGGGAATGGCACACCCACACAAACCCTCATCATCCTCATCTTGTCATTTACTAGAAGGCCTGGTCCTGTATAGGGACTCCACTCTGCACCACTCTGTACCGGGCTCCCACACTGGCTTGTCCCCATTCTGGTGACAGATCTGGTAACACTCAGGTGGATACAGAGATGATGCTCATGAATGTTGAGAAGGGTTTTTTTAAAAATTGTTTGTATCCTTTTTTTCTCTGAAGTTCTCGTATTCTTACTTTGCCCTTCCAGGGGTATGCAGACATTTCCAAAGTCAGCAGTACTTTCTGTAGAAGCAAAAGCAATTTTTGCTTGATATTTCATCAGGGATTTGAATTACTTACTAATTTGATGGAACATAAATAATTGTGCCCTTCACAGTGTCACCAGCTTAGTAACAAAGATAGAGAAACATACACATAAAAATCAATACAGGCTTAGTTGGTACTTAGTTGATTTTGTTTCCTCATCTCCAGGCATAATTTTGTAGAATCTTAATGGTCACATTAAACTTAATTTTACATGAGCAACCATATAAATTTTCTTAGCTGGAAGGGAAGTCATGGTGTACCAAATTGCCAGATGATGCCTGGATCTATGATAATGCTTTGGGCTTTGTCCCATGTTCTTCCTGCTGAACAGGAAGATGTTCCCACACCTCTCCCCAGCTCCTGCATCTGCCCTCGAAGAGCAGCATGGGAACGCCGAGGAGGCTCTTACAGGGGCTGTCAAATGCTTATTGCTGATTTTAAAATTGCTTTTGGTTTTGTGCTCTGCCAAGGATTTGTCACACCTCCCGCCAACCAGGTGCCTGCTCTTGTCACTCCTGCTTTCCCTGCCACGGGGCCCAGCCAGGACTAACAGCTGGGAGGGGGCAGCCCTCCCTGGAGAAGGGATGGGGTACAAGCAGGTGGAATTTGGATTTTCTGGTGCTGACTTGCTCTTTCAGCTCTGATTGCTGGGGGGCTTTTTTAACTCCTCTACAAATGCTCTTCTCATCATGAAAGCTGGTGGGAAGGGTCTTTAGCAATGTTGCTGCTGGTGGGACAGATGATGTGTGTTGTTCTTTGAAGTTGGATTACAGGTTAAAAAGTCACTGGTACCTAGCTGTGATTGCACCACACATGAGGCAGTCTTGGTGCTGCACATCTGACTCTTCTGCCCATTTTGCTGCCCATGTGCTCAGCTGGGTGCCCTGTCCTGCTCTCTGCTCCTCGTCCTTCTTTGTGATGCTGAGGATTGCAGGGCAGGAAGGAGCTGCAGTTGTGCAAGGGCTGAGGAGGCTGCTGAGGCCTCAGAGGGAATGACTGTGCCCTTGTGGGAACAGGGGACTGTGAAATACCAGGTTGTGTGTTACACAGTTGATTTGCATTAAAATGGCTATGAAAGCTTTTGCCTGCCACATGTTCCAGCAAGGTCTCAGAGGTGCACCTGGCAGCTATTGCACAGAAACATTGCTTTTCCCACCTTTGCTGTCTTTGGTTTGCCCTTTTCGGTATCGTTTTGTATGAAAGCCTCTTAGAGAAGCCTTTTCCTTGTTTTTACCTCCTGCCTGGAAGGCATTAAAATGGACCTTCTTCCCTGATGTCAGTGCTGGGGCAGCACCCAGTGCTGGTGGCTGTGTGACATTCACCTTTTCCAGCCTGGCATGGCTGCTCTGCACAGGACCACAGTCTTGTTTTACTGTGCAGGCAAAGTGTTGTCAGTGGAGACAGCAGCCCACACTACCCCAGGCCCTGGGAAAATATTTCAGGGTGATGGAAACCATGTTTTTGTCACTCTGTCCTGTTCTCTGTGGCTGTCATCAAGAATCTACACTGATCAGCAGAAAATTATTATTACAGCACAAATAAATTACCACAGCAGAAAAGGTTCAATGTCACAAAAATGGGGCTCTTATTCCCTTCCTTGTCAAAAGTGAGCTCTGAAAATCAAAGTGCTACCAGATCAAAAGCTTAGGTACAAAGTGAATCAATGGCATCTGTTGCTTGTTTGTGAACATGAGGTGGGGTGAGGGGAGGAGAGGAACCTTGGTTTATTTAAAAGGGAGGTTGGAAAAAAGTCTTAAAAAGCTGTAACTGGAACCCAGCATGGAGCAGAGTGTAGTCTTGGATCTCCCTTGAGATGGGCCAGAAGCGGTCAGGCAAGTGATTACTAAAATTTCTGGTCTTGCTGGGGAGAACTTACCAAAATACAGTGGAAACAACTGCTTTAATAATGAAAAAGGATAGAGAATAAATATGTTGCACATCTCTCCAGTTGTCCTAGGTGAAAAATCAGTGAATAACCTGTTAAAATAAATCAGCACTAAAAAAGAAGCAATCTCGATGGTGTTAGTTACCCTGTGGATCTATCATACCAGAATGCATAATAACAAGAAAACACCATTAGCACCATGACACGTTTTTTCTTTTGTTTTGAACTTCAACCATAACACCGCCTGACAAGCTGTTTGCCTTCTACACCAAATATCATGGGCTTGTAGAGAAGAAGGGTGGGGGAGAGGGGTGAAGGTGAGATGTGATACCGTGGGACCTCATCTTTGAAAGGAAAACTTTGAAGAAAGCAGCAGCTCAATTTGGAACAAGGAAGGGCCGTCAAAGGGAGAGCAACACCCTACCAAGCTGAGAAGGAAACGTGGAGGAGCATTTCTTTTTCCTCAGGGATGAGCTGGATTTATTATTTTGTTTTCTGATCTGTTCTTATGTTCACAGTCAGAGTAGCCCTGTGAAAGGGGCCAGGACACGATTGCTGTGGAGCAAAGGGGAGGAGGAGGGAAGTGGGAAATGAAGATGAGAGCAGGGTTGATAAGTTCACACCTTTATATAGGGCAGCTCTGTGCATAGCTGCAGGGGTCTGTATCATTTAAAGGAATGAATGGTGGAAGTGTTGGAAATCTCTGCTCCTTCACCTGTTTGCTCTGCAGAAAGCAGTGCTGGTCACGGCGGAGTAAAGACCAGCAAGCTGACAGAGAATTCATAGATTGCACAGAAAAACTAATTCAAACTAACAAAAAAGATTGCACTTGTAAAAGTTAAGAACTAAAGCTGATGCTGAAAGTGAACAAATCATCTGCAGGGAGTAGGAGTTGGGTGCTGTGCTGGTGGGTTTTGGGGATATTCGCTGAGAAATGAGGGGTGGAGAAGACTGAGAACATGTGTTTTTGGTCTGGCTCTGCAGGAGCAGATGTGAACAATCCCTGCTCCTCTGGGCACTTCTGCTTCTGCCACTTTAGCCTCTGCCAGGGTCCAGCTTTTGCCGGGGATCCTCCTCTCCTCTAAACTTTGTCATAGTTTCTTTTTCCTCTTATCGTGAGTGCTTATTCTGTATTTCTTAGTTTCCTTGCCTGTCCAGCCTCACGTACCTCTGCCTCAGGTCAGGTTTTGTGAAACCTGGAGAAGTCTCATCCCAGTCTAGAATGCCAACAGCTGCTCTGCATCAGCACTGCTTAAGCATGAAAGGTTCAGAATAACATTTTCTTTCTTTAAAGAGTTAAGACCTCTTCTGTGCAGCTAAACCTTTTCCTCCTAAGCTGTTTTAAGAAAGGGAGTGAGAAGGATTAAGCCTGAGACCAACATGTGGCATGGAAATGGTTTTTTGTGAATAAGAGACTTGCCTTTTTTTATTCCTTCCTCCTGGTTTTTTGTACCTCTCACTGGTTGTCTCAGATTAAATTAGTCTGCAGGACTGTGTTATTATCTCACTCCCCTCCTCCCTGCCATGCTGTGCTTTCTGTGTCCTTACAGCTCCTTACATTGCTCAGCAGAGGGCTCTTTAAAAAAAATAAATAAAAGTGCGAAAAATAATCGCACAATAAATGACAAGAATTACCCTGAGTACAGAGGCCTGTCAGATACTGCTCTTCCTGCAGGATTTACACAGCAAGCACTCATCTGATGATCCTTTCAGTTCAAGTAATATATAACATTTGTAATCTCATCTTTAAAATCACCCCCATGAGTCTGGTCCTTGGCTGTGCTTTGCTGCCTGCTTTATCTGGGAAGTTCTGGCTCGGTGGGTGTGCAGCATGGTGTCCTTATGATTATTTTTGTGTGTTTGCTTTTTAAAAGTTTGAATGCAGAAGCTTTAGAATGTCTTGGCTCATTGTGAAAATGAAATTGGCAATAACATTGTTTAACAAATTTGGGAGACTTTCAAAGCTCTTCACATTGGTATTGCAGATTTCAGTTATTCAAAGTGTAGCTGGGTACCTATCAGGCACTGCACATACATTAATTTTGGAAATAAGCTTATTTTAAGATACTGTTTTCAATGCAGCCAAGTTCCTCTTTTCTTACAGAAAATCATGATGAAAGTCCCAAAGCATTCCATGAGATATAAATGGACTTGGCATATAGTTATTTTCTTGTGATGTCCAATCCAAGTTCCTGTTAGATTTAAAAGAGGTTTGATCACAGATAGTTGTGCTGTTTACCTGCATATCTCAGGAAGCCTCTTGCTCTAGTGATTTGATTAAAATTCAGGTCTTTTTCCACCAATTTACAGACTGTATTTTTAGCAAGTCAGTCCTAGAAGGCAGAATGTTCAACTGATGGCTCTTTCAAAATAATATTTTTTGGCACCAGATTGTGAAAACTGCAGTAGTTGGTGGAGATCCACTGCTGGTATCTGGTTTAAGATTTGATTTTTTCCTCTGCTCAGTAAACTATTGTGCACAATTTAGTATTAGTTCAGACCTAGTGGTGATAACTTGACAAAGAGTGTAAATAGGTCAGGCTTTTAAAGCACGTCTGCAGTTGCTCTGCCTTTGGGTCAGGTTGTGCAGAAAATGGCCCTTTATCCTATGCAAAATGCTGGGGAGATTTCTCAGCCCCAACAAAGATTATGCTGGGTGTGACTTTTCACGTTGCTGTTGTGAGAGACAGACCAAGAGGCAGATGTGAATGTTATATCAGAAGGTCAAATATGTTACCAGCTGGCTCAGTTAATTGTTTTTTGTGAATGTAAGAGTTGAAATACAATATTGTCCTTTCATACTGTGGAACACTTAATATTTTAAATGCCACATTCATTGTCTTCGTGGTCAACAATGAATCTGTGGTGCTTGCTATTTTTACCTTTGAGGTATTAGAGTGAACATGTTTTTCTGAGCATTGGTGCTGTGAACAAAGCATTGCTGTTTGTTACCTGTGGATAAAACTGCATTAGTGGGGCAGTGTTTTGGATACTGCTCTTTGCTGCATCACTGGGAGCACTGGTGGCAGCAGCAGGTTATTGTTCTTTCCCAAGGGAATGCTCTGTATTTCGAGGGCCTGTCTTCAGGGTCAGGATCTCTGGGGCTCTGCTTTCCTGATTGTTTATATTTCTATTTGGGTGCTCAGGTGCTGAGATGGGAGGAGGACGAGGAGCAGCATAAGAGAGCATTGCAGGGCTCTGGTTTATGTGTGAGAGCGAGTAGGTGGCTCATGGGTCAGTTCTGCAGCATTGATTGCAGTGATTCACAGGTGTTTGCAGGTGAACACATTTGCTTTGCTGTCTTTTATTGCTTTTGTCTGCCAGTTATTTCCTAGTACCTGTCAACAAGTGCTGTCTCATCAATCATGTAGTTTCCAGCCTTTTTCACTTTCTCCCTTCTAGAAACTCCTCACTCCACTCAGTCTGTTCCCAGCCTCCTGGACACAGTTTGTGCCCATCCCAGGCACTATAAATGGGAAACAGAAGTTGGTAATAAAAGACAGTGAAGAAAGGTTTGTTATAATTTCTAACCTTGTTCTTTTTCATTTAGTAGGAACTATATATACATGCACACACGTGCATGTGTATATATATGTATATATTAAAAATATTTCTATGATAATCAGTGAATGCTCTTGCTTAGCCTGGAAATTAGTCTCCTTACAGTTTTACCAACAACAATAACTGACTTGATGTTGAAATCTTTAAAATTATATTAATTCAAAATGCCATTTTCAAAACTGTCTCAACGTCTTAGGAACTTTAATTTCATGGCATTTACTGTTTCAATATGCTCTTGAAGGATATGGCAGGCAGGCACTGGAGTTTCGAAGTCCCTTTTTCTTTAAGCTTGATATGAAGATCTTTGTGACTCCGATTTCTAAAACTCTGCACCATGCATCTAGATGGCAAGTGATACAAAAGAATTATATGTTTTCAAAAGTGTTACATTATTAAAACATAATCAATTGATTATCATCTATTTTAGCAGTCATTTTAATCCAATTATATGTATTTTTTCATTTTAATTTTTGGCATTCATTAATGAAAACCTAGAGCGTTGCTTGTAGCCATGAAAAATTAGATTGAGTACACCCTGCCCTACTTAAACTGTGTATTAGCAAAGCTACTTTTTCCTTGAGAAATACTCTTTTTCACAGCTGACTATGACTTCCCAAGTGCTTAGGAAAAAACCCTCCCTAATTGATAACCAAAAATTAATCATAGTCGGATACTTCCAGTTTGCATTCAAATAAGGTATTTCTCTGTCTAAATAAGCTTCCTTTACTTGATTATTCATATTGTAGTTCAAAATGTTTAAAAGTGAAAGACAGAGTTGGATGAAATGTAGACTACTTAATACAGTGTGTATTTAATATAAAAGTTATGCATTATTCATTTTTGCAATTTGAATAACTTTGAATTTAGCATCCCTGTTCTTCATCTTTTCCTTTGATGAACAATTAATTATTAAAATATAATATTGTCAGCATATGGCACAAAAATCCTTGAAAGTGTAAAATGAGCTTCCTTCTCCTGCCGTCCTTTGATAAAGGGATACCATATTTGTGGTTTTGCACAGAGCCTTTATCCCACATCTTAAGTGTAATTAAAAGATTACAAAAGTTAGAAATAGTTAAATTTAACTGCAATATTTTTTCTCAAATTCGATAGGAAAGCACTTTTCAAAATGTGCCTCTGCCTCCCAGCTCTTTCATGTGTAGTTACTGGCAGTTAATGCAGGGGATGTTGGTGTGTTCAAACACTCCTTGGGATTCATTGTGGCCCACTGTATGCTGAGTGCTGATACAGAGAGACAGCTCTGAAATAGAAATCCACTGTCAAGGTTTGTGTACTGCATTTGGAAATCAAGTCCTGTGACTGAGTTTCTAGTTTCTCTAACCAAGTTTTTCTGCATAAAAATGAGCCAATCAAGTTAAATGCGACCTTTTGCTGTGATTATGACTTCTTGATTATCATCTCTTTCAACTTTGGCCAGTCACATATATTTTAGTATTTATTATTTAAGCACACTTTTTCTCACAGAGGTATGCTATCATGAGGAAAGAAATCTGGATTATTATTTGTTTATTTCCTTTTTGGAGATGCAGATGTGGTCAAAATCTACTTGGATTAGAAGGAAAGGAATTGTTCACCAAGAGGCTGCAGTATTGCCTTGACTTTAATAGAATTACTCATATTTTGGAATGCTAAAAGCTATGAAAACATCACAGACTGTTGATATTGTGCAGAAAATAGAAGATACCTGAAGTGTATGTATCATTGGCATCGTGCAGCAGCAGTGGAGTTAAAAATATCTCCTGATTATCAGACTGCTGCTAAGAGGTTTAGGCAACTCCTGATTTGATCAAGACTCCTAGGAGACTGTGGGATGCTGTGGAAGTGAATTCTGCAGACTTCATCCTATTTAGAAGACATACGTGTCAATCACCAGCCCACCTGCTTCTCCCTTCTTTTGGGATGGGGAGGGGGTGGCAGTGGGTTTGCTCAGCAGCTCTGGTGAGACAGAAGAAAGAGTTCCCTCTGCCCAAGTGTGGACTCCTGTTGGAGGCATGCAGGATATTGAAAGTAAGGAGTAGAGATGTTTGGGAGAGCTCTGTGTGTCAGCCTGCCCGAGGCAGTGAGCACCTTTGCACAGGCTGAGAGGGCGCTTCTGCCTCTGAGTCAACATGAATTGGGGAGGATAAATGCTCAGGGATGGCAGGGAAATTGTCTTGCCTGGAGCTGTTCCCTCCTTTTGTTTATTTATTTTTCTTCACAGTGTTAAATATTAGCAGCTTGTCACTGTTACTTGCAGGTGAATGCTTCCAGTGCTTAGGTCTGCATTTCAGGCTGTCCAAGGAGATTCTCAGGGAAAAAAAGGTTTGTCCCCAGAGTGTTGGAGCCTGGGCAGGACTTGCTTGGATTTGGGAGAAGGGGAAGCAGTTTTACCTGTGAAACCTATTTGTGGCACAGTGCTGGCTGTGTCTGGCAGTGCCAGTGTGGGGGATGTAGGCAGGTCTGAGCAAGCACTGCTTGGATGTTGCTTTGAGCACCACGTTGAGCTTCAGCAGTGTCCTGTGTCCCTGCTCCTCAGCCCAGCCACCTGGCAGCTCCCAGAGGAGTTTGGCTGAGCAGCATGGCTCTGCTTCCTCCATCTCAGCAATCCATTGAGGATTTGACTCTGCTCCTGCATCCCTTTCTGCCTCTGGCAGAGATGGGACAGATACACTGCCCAATGTTCTTTGGTCAGGCAGCAGCAAACAGGACCACTGGGCCTGGCTGTGTCCCACTGGGTTCTGTCTTGTTGCCATCAGCTGGAGAGCCATGTACTGAGTGCTGGAAACATTGACTACAGCATTTTTTCTGTACTGACGTAAACCAGTGGGGTAGCAAGTGCATTTCACACCTGCACACGTTCAGATGAGGAGGGTGTGTGTTTGGGATGGGGCTGACTAGCATTTTGGCTGCTCTTTTAACAAACCACACGTCAGCTCTTACAGAGGGTTTCCATTTCTCGTTGCATATATGATAAAATATGTTATTGCCATTACACCTTGTTAGGCTGCCTAGAAATGTGATGTCTGTTTTAAAGACACATTTTAAAAAAGTGTAATCCTGCTTGTCAATCTTCCCCACAGAGAAGGAGACCTTTCTGGATCCCTTTGTGCTGAGGGAGCTTCTGCCAACGTCGCTGGGGAGCTACTACCGCTACACAGGTTCCCTGACTACTCCTCCCTGCAGCGAGATCGTGGAGTGGATCGTTTTTCGGAAGCCTGTGCCCATTTCTTACCATCAGGTGTGTTTGTTTTGTCAGTGAAGCCCACCTCGTCATTTGCCCTCCTTAAGACAGTGTTTTCAAAACCCAGCAGTTTTATTTGGAGAACACAAATGTTTCTGTTGACAAAAAAGGAAGCGTCGGTGATTTTTTTTTTATTCTCTTAAGTAATATTGTTTCTGAACAGGAGCCATCATTCTTGAGGAGACAGTACAACATGAAACCCAGTTTCCTTTCAGTGATTTATTTCATATTGTTTTTGTTAAGATAAATTAAGCTATGGTGTAAATAGTTACATAGAGTTCCCTTTTATTCTTTTTAATTGAAACTTTCGTTTCAAAGTAAAGTGAGTGATTTCAGTTCTGCTCAGATTTAGTAATTTGAACTAATTACATTAGAAAAGACATCTTTCCATTAATTCTCCATGCTTAACTGTTTTTATAACACAGTAAAGCTGCCATTATGTGCTCAGCGAGCTGGTGCACAAATCTTTAAAATTAGCACATAGCAGCTTTTAATGCAAATAGACACAATGTCTGGAGTTTGAAGAATTATCCTGATAAAGCAATGTCTAGATGAAGTCAAATGTTTGACAGTTCCATGTATTTTGACATTGTAAGACTGTGGTCTTTGGAAAGCCAACCTGCTGGACTTAGTCTTGCCTCTTATTCATCTGTCATAAGCCACTGAAAAAAAGACTTTTTACATTATTAATTCTGTCAAGTGCACGTGAAAGTTCACTAGGTGATCCTGACTGACAGATGTTGTGCTCAAAGGTTTCAGAAGTACAGAAGGCACTTGCCATACCCCTGCTCCAGGCTTTTTTTCCTGTTTTCTCGATCTCATTGCTTCTCCCATAGATTCTTTCATCTTTTTTTGACAGTCTGTGTTCAAAATCAGTTGCAGTGCTTCAGCTGAGGCCCTCCAGAGGCTGAGGGACATGTCAGGATTCATGTTTCAGCCACCCATCCTGGTGTTATTTTGCCTGTTTCACAGAAGTGTGACAGTACTGCCCATGTTCAGCTCCTGGTCAGCAGGAACCCTTTTGCTGGAGGCTTTCCCTGGAGCTCTCTGGCAGTGTTGAGCACATTGTGCCCCCAGGCAGCCCCCAGTTCTGGCTGGAGCCTGGGACTCTGCACATGGTCCTGTTTGAATCAGACCCCTTGTTTTTTTCAGGCTATTTCTTTGATTGTCGGGATCATTTTGAATTCTGTCCTTGGCTGCAGGATACTTGCAATCCCTTGTAGCTTTTCACTACATCAATAAGTTTACTGTTTATTATTTGGTGGCTGCAAGGCCTGGCCCATGCTCAGTTTTATACCCTGTGTGCACATCAGGTGGGTCATGACTTCTTTTTCCTTTTTTAACAAATGCAAATAAAATGGTAAATATCAATTTTGACTGTCGGTATAAAGGTACTTTATCCTGGCATAGCTCCTTTCCTGTGCTGTACAGAAGTAACTGTTCCAAATCAGGCCTTTAAAATTTGGCAAATTGGCTGCTCTGTGCATGTGTGTGTGGTTGAAGGGCTGGGAATTCTATGTGTAGACAGACTTTCATTGATACTACAACACATGTGGAATAAATAATAGTATTCCCCCTCCCCAGTAGCTCTAGATGTGTGTGTTTCAAGAGCCTGCCACCCTGCCACTGCTATGATTATTGTTTGTTCCTCTAACAGAAACAGTCTAACATAATCCATTGCCATAGTTTAACCTTCTTTATCACAAACCCCATGAAGCAGCCTGTAATCCCAGGGGATGACAGTGATATTGTTTAAGCTTTGTTGCTGTTCCAATTAAATTCTTGCTTTTGTGCAAAATACCTTGCTGGAAAAAGGACAGCAGTGAAGTGGTCCATTTGTGCAGGCTTCTCTATTTTATTCCCAGTCCTCCATCATCATCATCTTCCCTGATAATTAGGCAACAAACCAGGACAAGCTGTGTCACCCTGCGGATGCATTGTAAAGCTAAGTGCATTCAATGACCCAAAGCATGGCATTATCTCTCGTAATGCATACCTCAGAGTAGCTCATTTTGCTTACAATAGTTTCAGTATTTTTAATTGCCATTTGTATATCCAACCCTTAGAAAACTACACATCAGGCTTTAATGGTTTGTAATTGCATGACTCAGAGTTTTAGATCAGATTTTCCTGTATCTACAATAGTCGTACAAGAGCTTTTAATGTCTTCTTCTGAACAGGAGCTCTTGTACTCCTTGAAGAGCATGAATGTAGCTCCTTGACTGCAGATCTTAGAATATTATTTTTTTTCTGGCAGCTATAGATAAATTAATTTCTCATTTGTCATAGATAATATTTTTATAGTGAAAGTGAGGTTGAAATGGCTTATATATACTTCAACACATAAAAAAATGGAAGGTTAAAAATCATGTTTGAATTGGCAGTTGTTAAAATGCCATTATACCTCCCCAAGGTAGCATGGCAGAAGAAAATATTTTAAAAGTTCTCTCTGAAAGTTTAAAAATTCAATTAATGTCACGGATGTCTAAGCCTAGAGACTTGACTTCAGAGAAGGAGTTACTACCCAAGTTCTTGCACTTTTATAAAGTCACCTCAAGCCCTGTTAGCTGGCTTCATCAAAACTGCTTCCAGTGCATGACGTGCAAAACATATGTAAATAAGCACAAGTTTTGATCTGTGCTTTTATAGAAGGGTGTAATAGGATCATCTGTTCTGGGGGGTTATTTTAAAGACAAAAGTGTAAGTCAGTCCTTTTACCCCTTTTTTAATCCATCCTCCTATGCTTTTGAGGGTGTCCTGCTAATAATTAGGAAATGGTTTTTGAAATTTTTCAAGATGTTTCTTTGAAAGAATCAGAAACAGAATTGTGTGGAGAACCTGGGAATAAGGCATTCATATAAGATGCAGGAAAAAAAGTACAATTCAAATCCCAGCATCCGCACCTGCAAGCCTGGAAGCAGCACCTGAGCTCTGAAGCAGCAGCTGAGCTCTGGAAGTGGCACCTGAATTTTGGAAGCAGCACCTGAGTTCTGGTTCTGAGTTCTGAGCTCTCTGCCTGCGATGGGAACTGGTCTTTGGTGGTCATCCCTCCCTGCTCGTCCCCTGCTGTCCCTCTGCTGAAGGGGGCTCAGATTACTGGTTTGAAGGGAAATTAAATAATGGTAGTGGGTGCCTCATGAGTCAGTGAATGATGCTTAACTGCTCTGCTACACACTTCTTTGATTTTTATCAGCTTTATCAACAGAGGCTACTGTGATAATTCTTCCAGTTTTCCAGAATATCTTCCAGGGGCTCACATGCTTCTGCAGAGGTTTTAGAGCAGACATGCTTAATGAAAAGTGTGTAAGTTTCAGTGACCTGAGCTATGAACGTTACTCAAGTCCCTTTTTAAAGTCCTGCGCCAAATTCTGTGCTCCCAAAATCCATCAATATGTGTAACTGATGTCCTGCAAACAATATCAGGACTGATTCCTTCTCTGCTCTGTCTTGCTCAATCTTTCCAGCAGCAACATAACTAATTGTACTTTTTGTCCTGAATGATAACAAGGTAATAGTAAATGCTGTACCTACCTTGATAGCTGGAAGAAAAACATTAGCTGAAAATATTTTCACCTCAGTTTGCTAGAATTTTTTTTTTCTAAGAAACACTAAGATACGAAGTAACAGAAAAGTTTTCCAATTACAGTTCTTTCTTACAGGTTAATACATTTTCTTATAAGTAGCTCAGATCTGAATCCAACAGAAGAAACTTATTCCCAGAGGAGTATATGCTAGCTATGCCTAAAAGTGCTGCACGAGCTGTCTGTGAAGCTTAGCCTGGCAGCTAAACTTCATGAGGTATTCAGAGATAAGCAGGTACTGCCTTATCCAGGAGAAAGCTCTTGGTGTGGAATAACCTGGAAGCACTTTTGGACGTGATACTGTGAAACAAAACAGTGCCAGCGGTGAGGAAGGTTTGCAAGGCTGTGTCACACACAAAAGGGATCTTAAGGGCAAATGTTTCTTTGCCAATGACAGATGTCCGCAGTTTCTAGAAGGCCTTCTCTCATGTTGGGCAGGATAAGCCCTGTACCGAGATAAGGTGGTTGGCATTAATTTCAGTGGGCAGTCTGACTTCCCATGTGATTTTATCAGTCTTGGCATCAACATTTTACTTCCTTCCATTTTGCTGTCTTATCAGCCACCCGGATTTCACCACATTGTTTTTCTAATTAATGTCCCTTCTCTCCCCTGCCATGATGGCTGCGATCAGCTGGAGGCATTTTACTCCATCTTCACCACTGAGCAGCAAGACCATGTCAAGTCTGTGGAGTACCTGAGGAATAACTTCCGACCACAGCAAAGCCTGAACAACAGGAAGGTATCCAAGTCTGCTGTGAAGGATGCTTGGAACCAAGATATGACAGACATCTTGGAAAATCCACTCGGCACAGAAGCTTCCAAAGGTAGATTATACTTTAGAATTTTACACTTGACTAATAGGAGATTTTTTCCGTATGGTTTGTCATCAAATGGTATCAAGAACAGCTGTGAGCTACCAAAGAAATAATGCAGGTTGTGCAGGCATTCCTTGTTGGTAAATGTCAATAAATTAACTAATTTCTGCTTATGCTGGAAATACTTGTAGAACTCGCCTGTCACAAGGTGCCATGACAATACAGCCTTAGAATATGTGGGTCTCAAAGCCACAAGATATGAATCTCAAACTGGCAATGTCCCTGCCAACTGGCTGTAGGGCCATGGAGATGCCAGACAAAAAGGGAAAACCAAAGGTCCAATGTCAGAGGTAAAAATTCATCCTGGTTAGCACTGAGGCATTGAGTGCTTGAATGGAAACAGAGTATCCAGATGTGGTTATGGGTTTCATTTCTCCACAAGACTTCTGAAAAACTGTCGACCTTTTAATTCAGTGTTTGTATCAGTCTGTTGGTAATGGTGACAGGAGGAAAATAATCTCTTCCTTTTAGGTAGGTGATTTTCTAATGTCTTGCTGAAGTGTTTCATGTGCCTTTTTGTAGAGCAGCTGGTGCTTGCTTCTGTCAGACACCAGATAATGAGCTGGAGGGAGGGGGGTGGAGGGAGGTTCCTGTCTCACTGGCACAGGCAGCCCTGGCCAGAGGAGTGCATCAGAAATTCTGAGAGAAATGTGTTCTGGATAAAATAAGACTAGAAGTAAATATCACTCACTACTTTTATTTGCCTTTATTTTATTGACTGGTGTTATTTATAGGTAGAAGAAATCACATGTACTTTCCAGTCTTCAGTCTTGCGAAGTGCTTGCTGATTAACCAGCATAGGTAAAGAAGAGAGGGGCAGTTTGCCAGAAGGAAACAGCTAAGCAGATTTACAAGCTTGCCTTTTTTACCTGGCATTTTCACCTGGCCAGGCACAGAAAGTGCAGATTTTAGAGGATGTGAATCATGAAAACAGCTGCGTTCAGCAACCTCACCTTCCCAAGAGAGTGCTGGGAGAGTGTATTTCTCAGGGCTCATTATTCTCTAAGCGTGCTTATTTATATATATATATAATATACACGTACACAAACCTCATGTACAAGACAGCCTTGGGACAGAGAATTTACATCAGAAATGAGAAGGAGATCTTGGGAACGAAGAAACTTTGCTACGCTCGGATGCTCTGGCCTGTAGTTTTCAATCAGTGTTGTAACAGCAACATGTGTCAGTAATCTCTTCAGTTATATCCTCTGCACATATTATTTACCCAGAACAGTGATGAAAGTTAATGAGTTACATTATGTTAAAAGTGACAAAACTGACTCGTTTTTGAGTGCAGCCAAGGTACCTCTGACATAACATTCAAGGAGCTTTAACTGCTTTGGCCACATGCCTGCATATTCCTCACTATGCTGGATTTTCTTTAAGATTATAAAGAATCTTGGGGTGATTTTCACCACCACAGTAAATAACTGAAGCCTGCAATTTTGTCAGAACATTACAAACACTAAGGTCTATAGTTAATGGGCTGATCTTGAATTTGGAATTGTTGAGACCAAAGGAGCACCTTGAATAACCAGAAAGATTCACCATGACTTTGATCTGACTTTGAGCTTTAAGAACCAAGCACACGTGGTTTAGTTATCATGAGGTGAGCCAGTCTGCAGGAGCAAGGGACCAGCACAACCATTAGTCTGTGTTTATGTGGTTTGGTTCTTGGGGACTGGTGTCCTGAGCAGGTTCTCTATGGGTCCTCTGCTATTATGGTCAAGTACTGTAATGCTCTGTGTTTGTGCCTGCCTGAGAATTTGAATTTGTGACAAGAGAGACCCTCAGGTGGCTCTGCATTTCCCATGGTCTAACAACATTCCGCGTGCCATCTAATGGCAGGGATGAGGCTGGAGTTGGTGATTTCTTCGTCCCCTCAGCTTTTGCTCTGGGAGGCTAATGGCTGGGCAGCCGGTCATTTTGAACCAGCTCTGTTAGCTTGTCACTTTCTGAGTTGTGTGCACACCAGGGGACACTGAAAATAGGTGCATTTTTTTTTCATGAACTTAAGATAAATAGGTTGGCGCAGTGTTGCTAACACAAAATGTAGTATATCCTCCAAAGGTTACAAGCATGAGATATAGCTGTTCCAGAAATATAACAACATGGATGTTTCTGGCCCCTTTTTTGACAAAGGTGAACAGTGATGATGTGCCTGGTCCACTGCACATTCTGAGCTACTGACATATAAATAAAGTGAGTTGAAGTCATAATACTTGAGTGAAAGCAAAACCTGTTGTTTATTCAGCTAGTAAATATAGTACCACTTTATACAGTGTCATTCATGCAAAAGGACTGAGGAACCGAGTGCATGAAGTGCTTTCCAGCCAGACAGTCTTGCATATAAGTATAGAAGAGTGTAAGGTTAGCATCACAAATTTATTTTATGCAGATTCTTCTGCGTACCTCCTGGTTGCACCTCAGTGCTTTCCACATTGCATTAGGCAATGTGACCAATGGCTGTCACATGTTGACTCTTGTCCGCCCTCCCTGTTCCTGATTTGTGTGTTGTAGAAAAAGGCATGGTCACGAAAATGTGTCTTTTACTTGCTGCAAGGTGATATGGTTTGTGATGGTCTTCAGCTCTGCAGGGTAAGTTTGGGTATGTTTGTCGGTGTGAATTTTTGCAATTTGTTTCTTCTGTCACACACTATTAAGTCTGTGGGCAGTATTGCTTGCTAATCTGGAAAACAGTGTAGCATTCATTATGTAAGCCTTTCTTATTTTGGAGGAAAATGTGCCCAGAACAATTTGCATAATGTTCAGAATAATTTCAGAATTCCCTGGTGAATAGGGAATTTCAGATCAACACAAAGCAGTGGTCCATTGGCAAATGTGCCATTCTGAACAGTTTGGGACCGAAGAGGAATGTCTTTTCTCTCAGCTATCAAAGCTATCTCAGGTCACAGAACTGTGACCAGTAGCGTAACCTGCAGATACACTGGAGGAAAATTTTCTCACTCTGTACCAATCCTCTGAGTATTTCCTTAGCAAATCCCCAAAAGTGGTGGCATTTGGTAAACAAAATGTCTTCTGGGAAAGACTGTTTTAGGTCAGTGCATTTGGATCCAGTTTGTTAACCAGTGTGAATGGTACCAGCCTTTTGCTTTGCAGTTACTCTCCTCTCCCTTCTCTTGTTTTAATTCAAAAGAGGCAATGAAGAGAGGGGCATTGTTTTCAATCATCAGAATATGAGATGGTGAAATACTTCAGCTAATTTGAAACAGGACTAATTTTTCACTTACAAGTGAAAACTACAGATTTTCTTTTGTGTCAGAGTTTAACAAGAAGAGTTTTCCTTTATTCCATTATCTCTTTGCTTCTTCCTATTGGCAAAAGCTGATTTAAAATAGTTCTCTTGAGGACTGCTTGTATGCATGGAATAAAAGCATATGCATAAGACCTTTGCTGAATCAGAGCCCACGAGCTGAGCTTAAGTTGACCCTGGAGCTATTTCAAAAAACCATATAGATGATGTTTAAAGATCTTATTTCTGAAATACACCATCCAGGTTAAATACTGTTCAGCTATGTAATTGTAGCAACTGGCAGGTTGATAATAAGCCCTTATACAGTGATGCCTTTTAAGAAGATGAAACTTTCAGAGATCCAAGCCATACAGTGGATCATACTGTTAAATCAGGCAGATCATCATTTAACAAGAGGGCTCACCCATGTTGCAATGCTGATTTACGTAAAGTTTTGAAAAGTTAGAGGTTCTCTGTACAGACATTCTAAGCCAAGAATGCATTTGTAAAGCATTAATCAGATACTGTAATTATCAGTGCCTGTGGCAGTGTCTGACTTTTCGGACAAGACAATCTCTGTTAAAATTGCCTCCTTTCTTCTCTGGCCTGTCCTCTGTGGCTCAGGACTGTGTTGCTCTGTCACATCATATATTGTGCTCCTGCAACTCCTGGGCTGCTTTCAAGCAGCTCTGGTAGAGGGATTGCTAATTATTTATTGCTTTAATAGCATACATTGCTCTTCAGGGACCAACAGAATTCTTACATAAAGGTCCATCCAGTTCAAGGATCTGGGTCTGCAGGGGGTCCTTACTACTTTCACATGTTGTCCCATCAAGCAGAGCTGTATTTACAAAACATTACCTGCTTTAGTAAAGGTGTAGGCATGGAAACTCAGGAGGAAAAGGTGTTTCATTTCCTTGTTTCAGGAAGTACCCCATGTGTAACAATACTTTCCCATTTTATTTTGCTGCTGATTACATCAAATGTTGTTTCTCTATTTTTTTTAACACTCGGAAAAACCCTTTAACCTTTCTATCTTATTAAATGTGCTGCATGCCTTACAACACTTAAACAAGCATCCCGTGTGAGGGGCTCTTGACATCAGAGTTTTCTTTCACAGATGCCTGATTACGTTCCCAAAGGTGTCTGATTACTCTTTGCTGGAATCTCAAATGATGCTGTTTCCCATCAGTGGGATTTCGCCTCAGAGTACCATCTGTAATTATGATCCTAGACTAAGTTAAATAATGAGCAGTCATAAATTCACTCCAGTAAAACTTAGCTTTGGACTCTAAATTAACAGCTGGGACATTTCTCTAGTACTGTACAGGTGATCATTTTCCTTACTGTTTTTTGTTATGTGGTAGTAATTCACAGTTTGGAATTCCTTTTAACTTAATGCTGCTAAAACATGGATAGAAGATACTTGGATTTTCCTCCTTGCATGCCTTGTGCTGGAAGCATGGCTTGGGCCAGCAGCCTGCAGCCAAAGGTACTGCACTGCTCAAGCAAAGCAGTTCAGTTCTTATTCACCATTTCATTGCTCCTGATGTCAGAAATGAGACTACAGCCTTCTATAAAGGTGTTGCCTTACGGCACAGCATTGGAGTGCACCTCCCATGCAGCAGCATCTAAAGGTCCAGAGATTCAGAGCACTGACATCAACACTTTGAGGCAGATAGTCTAGACCATTGGCAGCAGTGCTTCTGAATGAGAACAAGTTATTTGTCTCATTTATAGCCTTTGTTATGACTCCCAGTAATTTGGTTTTGCTTTCTAAATGCACAAATTATGAAAATTGTCTCAAAACAACTTTGCAGTCTCTTCATGCCCTCAGGTTCTCTCTGGGAGTCCAGAAGGAGTCTTAGGCACAGAAGTTCTACTCTTACAGAATGTCATTTCTATGTTTTAGTCAAACCTAAATTATGGAAAACACTCCATAGTAATACGTAACATATCCAAAACAACAACAGAGTGAAGGTAAATGTAAAATTATTCATTATTGAAAATTTAACTCAGGATTGCTAAAGCAAAATATAGCTATTTATTTTCTTTAAGTATCACAGGGGGAATGGAAATAAACAAGAACCTTTTTAAGTTAATTTACAGTATGTTTACCATTAGCATTGATTCTTTTTGTCCTTTGGAAGAATCTTGGAAGATTTCTTCATGGATTAACAACTCTTTCCTCGTTTCCTTGGACAACTGGGCTTTTCTTATTTGCTTTTTTATTTCATTTTGTTATGGAAGCTATAATTTCCCAATTCTATTCCCCATTCATGAGGTCAGCACCCTACTAGGTGTGGTGCAAATGAATTCATGTCTCATCATTAGGATTTCTGTTGGTGTAGCAGCCTGGCTTGGAGCAAAAGGTCACACTTGAGGGTGGTGACACTGCCCTGCTCATTGCTTGCCCTGCATCTTTGCACTACAGACCTGCCTGTCTGCCACTGCCTTAGTGCTCCAAGTAAAGATATTCATCTTTACTTGCAGCTGCAAGTCTCTCTTTTTTAACCTCAAGTGGCTGCTGAATGCACATTTTAGGCAGAAATCAGTGTGTTCCTTCTGCATATTTCATCCCTTCCACCTCAGCCGTGTCTTGCTCTGCAGTGCTGGCTGGGTCCTCGTGTATGCAGTTGTCTTGGAGAGTGTCCTGCAAAAGCAGGAAGGGATAGCCTTCTGCCCTCCAGAGAGTTTCAGGTCAGGTGGAACACAAAGCTTTTCATTAAAAAAACTGACCCATTTTGAGCAGGAATCAAATGCAAAAAGATGTGGTACTTAAACCTGACATAGACCCCATGCTTCCCTTCCCTTCCCTCTGTTCTGGGGGGTTCTGTTTTACACCTGTAGTAACTTCTGTGTGGTTGTAATGTGAGGAGTGCATGTGTCTGGGCCTGAATGTAGTGAACAACTTATCAATAGATTTGTTAATAAGCACTAAGTCACTGCTTACATTCTTCAGAGATTATAAAGGGTCCAGACCAACAGAGCAAGAGGAATTCAGTGTGAAAATGTAGGTGTGATTTGGGTTCACAGCTGCCACTAAAGCTGGAAGAGCTGAGCTTGATGATTTATTCCATTTACACCTGGAGGGAATTCCTTTCTGCACTGTCTACCTGCTGGCCCAGCTGTTCAGCCCACAGAAGTACTAATTTTAGTTTGAACCATGAGTCCCTGCAGCTCATCCTTTGTCTTGGAAAAAGCCTCCAGAAACTATGAAAGGAAAGCTGCTTTCCTAATGTGATTTTGAGCATCCCACAGGCATATATTGGGAGGCTCTACCAGCCCTATTGGTGTATCCTTCCTATGCTCCCCAGACCAAACAGCCCTCACCAGAACTTTGGAAAGGTCAGCTTAGCTAACATGGCACATATGTGTCCTGGCAGGAAATCCTTCCTTCTTCCCATTGATATTGTTTGTGCCACTGAACGTGATCACACATGTGGCACAAACACACTGTAAATAAGGGCACAGGTGTACATTTGAAACACAAGTCACCCTCTGCGTGCACACGTGGATGTGTGCAATACAAACACAAAACTTGCAGGGCAGGTCCTTGTCAGACATCAGTTTAGCCCAGCATGGCATCTGATGGTGCAAGGCTGATCTGCACTGCTGAGGACTCAGACCACAACTGTAGAAACAGTATTTGTGAAATATGTGGAATACTTAGGTGCAAACACACAGTCCCTGCCTTTCAGTAAAACAGGATCTGTTGCTGTGATGCCGTGGAAATGTAGGTGCTGTAAAGCCATGCAGGTATTAATCCAAATGCTGGTTGTGGGTACACTTTGGGAAATGGGCCAGCAACAGAGGGGCAAACCCCAGCTTGTCCAGATGCCCTCTGTCAGAGGGACCATGTGCCCATTTGCTCATGAGGTTATTTCACAGGGTTCATAAAACAAGTGTGGGGACTGTCCCTCACACCTCAAGAAACAACCCTGTCTGTTTGAAGCACAGTGGAAGGTAAGAGCAGGGAAGATAAATAGTCTGTCTCCTAGCTACATTCTGCCTGTGGATTGAAGTAGATCAACACAAATATTTGTGTGTACAGCATGCTCTGGAGCCTGCCAATGCCTGCTGGCAAAGTGCAGGCAAAGGTAAAGGAAAAATGTGTGCTACTCTTTAAAGCAATTATCCTTATGTATTAATAATGTCATTTATAAGCACTCTGAGAAGTCAACAATGTACACTAAAGCAAAGCCAAAAAACTGCAAACATTTAGTGAAAGAAGGGGGAAAATTTCATAACTATACCTCTTAGCACTTTCTGATATATTAAAGCCTGTGTTGTCTCTGCATATGATCTTCGTTGTTTATTTGTTACCCTTTGGGAGCACAGCCCTTGCTGAACTCTGGGATTGAATCTGACAGCCCAAAGCATGCTCTTGTTTATCATGGATCAGAGTCTCTTCCTGAGCACCTCCACTGAGTCACACCAGTTCAGTGTAGCTGAATCTGACCCTGTGTCACTTCCCTTACCATGGCATTGAAAGCAAGTGTGAGTTTTCTCATTGCAGCATAACCCATATTTTTGCATTTCAGAATTTATTTGAAGTTTTGAGGATCTAATAATGAGAAGGAATATATATATATATGTGTGTGTGTGTGTGTGGATAGGTATAGATGTAGTTGGAAGTGTTTTTCTTCCCTTTTCTGTTGGTGGCATTGCTTTTCTCTTGTCTGCAGTCGGGTTCCTGGGGGTGACAGGGCTGAATGAACTTGGTGCAGTGTTTTGGCAATAGCACAGGCACTGAGCACAGCCTTCAGGTGCTCTGAAATCATCTGGGATGCCTGTGGCTGAGCTGAGTGCAGCAAATGGTACATCTGTCCTGCAGGACTGGCCCTTCCAGCTTCTTGCCAGGGCTGGGGCAGAGGGCAAGGAAACACCTTCTCTCCCCCAAGAACTTGGCCACCAACTTGTTTGCCCCTGTGGCGGAGAAAGACATGAAACCCCCATACTGAGCATGGGGGAAGAAATGCCCCAATACCTTCCTTTGTGCTCCTGCTTTGTGAGGGAGAGACACTGTTTCCGGCCACTCAAACTGTTGAATGAATTATCCTGCATATCCAGACTAGTAAGAAAAAGAAGTGAGGCCTCTCTCACCTTACAGCCAGGAGCTGCTTCCCAGAGCAAGACAAGACCCTTGTCCCTGTCTTTTAGTTACCACTGAGCAGCTCTGAGCTAGTAACATGCTATGGGCACATGCTGATGTTTCCCTTTCCATGTGTGAATTGCCTTAGAAGATCTCTGCCCATGCCACCACGAGGGATTCAGGATCTCACTGTCACGTTGCTTTTCTGTGCTGAAACTTGTCGGGGCTTCAGCACACAACGTGTATCCCACGGCACCAAGGAGAGGAACAGCACTTTTGCATTGCTGAGACATTCAGCAGGAGGTAGAGAGTGGGATTTTTCAAAGGAGGGCATAGCACAGCTAGAAATAACTGCCTTTAAAGTGGTGACATTTTTATGCATGGACAAGCTAACTTAGAACATTTTTAGAGGATTTTATAAATCCCGCTGAGCCCAGTGCAACTAGATTCATCATATGAAGACCTGCTTTACAGGGAGAAAGTATACAAGCCATAACTGAATACACATTTCTTGCACTCTCACAAAGTTTCCCTAAATAGGTCTTTTCATAACCACAGGTAGTATACTCATAAAGTGTGATGAAACCCAGAAAGTTTGGCTGGTGTTACATTTCTGTCATTGAAAGAGAAATACAGGCTGCTTTTAAGGAACAATATTAATAAAAAAAAGCTGCAATATTCTCTTACATGCCATTTCTGCATTCATGGGTGTGTCTTAGTATCAGCAATTAATTTTTGCAAAGCAACAAGCCCCTTTTTTTGTCTTTCAACTCGCTGAAATGGAGCTGCCAGGAGCTTTTGGATTAAGCTTTATCAGGCTTTCAGTTAGGAAAGTCTCGTGGAGGTTACATAGCCAAATACAACATACAAATCAAATTATGGGAGAGATGAATGCAGAGTTGTTAAATTAATTTTGTTTGTTCCAGCCCACTGGAATGTTTTTAACATGAAGAAAATCATTCTCTGCTGTATGGCTGGCCTGCCCAGTGCTTATGACTGTATCAGCATGCTGCATTCATCTGCCAGTGGCAAACAGGTTTTGTCCAGGCTTGAGTGAGCCCTGGAAGATGAGGCTGGCCAAGATGCTGGATTCCCCCTGCCTTCCCCAGTGGGCTGATCTGCAGAGAAAAGCCTGGGTCAAGCAGCTGGAAGAGCCACTGAGGCTGCCTGAGTTGGGTCAGAGAGGCTTCCTCCAGATGCACCTGTGCAGTGCTTCTGCCTCTTCAGGACTTTTCCAGAAGGCAGGAGCTGGTTTTGCCAGGTTCTCCCAGTTCAGGTCATCCCTGACAGGAAGGTGAGCTTGTTTTTTTCCCTCCAAGAGGTCCAGGGCATGTCTGTGCCTGCAGTGGGGCATGAGCATGGCACTGCAAAGGCTCTTGCCTGTTCAGTGCCTCTGAGTTTGGCCTGGTTGCCCCAGCTGGGGGTTTCTCTCTCCACAAGTCTTGGCATGGGGCTGCTAGCCCAGGACACAGTGGCTTTGGTGTCCTGCCAGACCTGTGCAGGTAGCTGCTCAGGATTGCACACACCACAGAAAGACATCCTGAAAGCCCCCACAATATTTTAACATCCCTCAGGGTCTGAATTTTAAACAGAGCATTAGTAATACTTTTTTCTAAAATTAGCTGAGATGCTATTTCAGTGTGGAATAATGCTGGTTGTTGGGTTTTGGTCTTTTTTTTCCCCTCAAGAAATCATGAATTCACAGGCTTTTTTTTTTTTCTTATTAAGCCTGGTTTTATTAANTTTCTCTTTAGTGTGTCCTGATTAAACTTCCCTTTCCCTGTCCCAACCTCTTGCTGCATTTTTATCTCTTCTTCAGCTGCAAAATCAGTAGAGATCGTTTAGCCTGTGATTCTTTTAATCTTCTTTGAAAAATCCAAGGCACAGAGAGTATTGAAAGAAAAATTAGATCTCTGGGAAATGCCAGTTGTTTCATAGATGGTCAAATCATTGCACTTTTTTTTCTTTGCCTTTCAGACATTCACTATGTTATTATGTATCACTTTAATTAAATCACCAAATTGAATTATTGGATCAAATGTTTCTTTAGTCCATTGTGTCCTAAGCAGGTTTAGTTAAATTAATAAAAGCATATGTTTCATTTTATAAAAAAAAAGGATTTCTTTTTTGCCCATTCATAAGCTGTTAAAAAAATGTGGTTGAACAGAAAGGATTGGTTAATACTAAATTACTTCAGCTTTTTCAGATACTGTTCTGTGCCTTGGAGTAAACTGAACCAAGTCATACTAAGTCATGAAAATTTCATAATATTTACTGAGAAATGGCAGTATTGTAAATTCAGCCTCATTTTAGCTGGCTGTGAATGAGGCTTGTCCTCAGTGAAGTCATGGGAGTCACTCAGGTGATTAGAAGTGCTGGTGACCTTCTTGGATCAGGGTGCAGGGTCAGGGAGGTTCTCCTGCCTCTGAGCCTGTGAGTGTCCTGTTAATCCTTGGGAAACAGCCACTTCTCTGGCTGGCATGAGCTGTTCCAAACGGCATCCAGGCTGGCTACAGGGAGTGGCACAGAATGGGGGACATGGCAGCCCCCTCTCCCTGGGCTGGCTTGGGGTACTTGTGTGAAAAGCAGCTGGCCAGCATCGTTCAGAGGGCTGCTGCAATTAAGGTAGATCTCTCTGTCTCTCAGGAAGGTTACCTGCTTGAATTATTTCTAAAACAATTTGATGCATGATTACTTTAAATATATAAATCTCTGCGTGTCCTCCTGTGGAGGACAAGGACTGGGTAAGAGTTTTAGGTCTGGGTAGTGCTTCATCCTGGGCTCCTGTCTCTGATGGGATTTGATTAGGTGGAGCAATAAAGGCTGGCCTGGCATTTTGAAGTGTAATTCTGTGATGACAAAGGGCGTCAAAGAGGGCAGTTATGATTTATTGGAGCAGTTATCAATAAACAGTGATGTCAGGGAGAATTGATCTGACCATCTCAGCGGAAAGAGGTGAGCATGGAGAGGCATACCAAGGGTCAGGAAGCTCTGTAAATAGTGATAACAGAGATGGCTTTTGGCTGTCCCATCTCATCCAGGTCCTGGCCACATCCATGCTGTGCTTGGGGGGACCAGGAGAGAGCCAGAGGGAAGCCATGGTGTGGCTTCTGACTTTGTGGCACTGACAGCACAACGCTGTTTTGATCCCTTCTGCTAGGTGTAAATAGAAACTCACATCCAATGTTTTCAGGTACTGTAGGGTTTGTTTGGCTGGATCATCCTTCTGGGTTGAGCAGAAGGATCTACTGCAAAACTGCAGGATTGTCACCTCTCATGGCAAGAGCAAACATGAAAGATATTTCCTGCCCAAGCATATTTCTACAATTCATGTTGTCTTGTTCAGCTAGCTACAAAATGTGAGTTATAACTGCACAAATGCATTTGACAGGTATTTTTCTATTGTACTGGTAATACTGGTGTTTAAAGCATTTAATCATTTTTATTTAAGAACTGTAGCTATTCCAGTAATATAACAGCAGTGCTGCATGGCCAACCTGCAAGTCCAGGCATAGGAATAGACATATTTCCCCTTCAGTGCTGCCAGGACTCTTTAGAAGTGAAATAATGGCCAAATATACATGCAGCCACATACCTGCAGAGTGCAAACAAGCTCAATGTGTTGGATTTAAGAGGAAAAATCATACTGGGAAAATAATTCTGCAAACAGTGTCAGCCTGATGGGCTGGGTGACACTTTGCCAGAGGAGACCAGCTCCTTTCCCACAGCACATGTGTTTAGGTATCATTGCAAGTGATTTTCCTTGGTTCAGGGTTTATACTGAGAAAGAGAACGTGAGAATCTGCCCTGAATTGGGTATTTTAAACGTGATTTTTAAAGCTTGGAAAAAAAATCTAAACTCTTTATAGCTGGGATGGGAATGATGCAGCTTTCCCACAGCATGTGAGTGCCATCTAGTGTTGTGCATCCCCACCTGGACCTTTCCATGGCAACTCCTTGAAAAGTGTTTTCTGCAGTGCTGCGAGGGGACTGTGCACGCCCCACTCCTCAAGAGGCCAGGCTGCCTTTGTGCCTGGGCTTGGTCTGCCCTGCAGAATTTTAGGTTTGGTACTGCTGGAAGCAGAAGCCATGTTTTTCCCAGAGGTTAAGCTGTCCCTATGCTGATGTCCCCACTGACTTAAGCATGGCTGAGAAGTGACTTGTGCCTCCACGCTGCGGGCGGGATTAGGAAGGCAGGGTTGCCTGGGGGTTCCTCTCTCTGCCTGCTCAGAGGAGATGGGCAAGGCCATCAAAGAGCCACTCTTCCCTGTGCTGGTGATACATTACTGACAAACTGTTGGGCATCTTTGAAGAAAGATATATAGAAAGAGGAATATAAAATAACTGTAAAATGTACTAGGTTAACAGGAGAACATTTACTGACCCAATAGTGCCACATTTTCAGAGGTTTCAAGTCTTTCCAGCACCAGCAGAGCACATTGGGGTATTTATCCCTTAACAGCAGGAGGATGGGGATGAGGGAAGCTGTGGATCAGGTCCACTGTATTTCTTAATGTTCCACTGCAGAGTCTTTAAGTCACCAAGTTAAAGTGTAGGTGCAAATGTCAGGACTGAGAATTAAGTAGAGAGCTAAGCAACCTGCCTGCAGAGAATGGATTCTCTCATTCACTTTATTCAGGAGAGCAGAAAGCAGCTGCAGGTGGTATTAAATCCCATTGGTCTCAGTGGATTGCAGTCTAAGCTGTTACTGTAGGCCAGGGCATTAAAGAAAAAAACCTAGCTCTTAGGGTGAGACACTGTTCTTCCTGTTTGTTTTCTCTCAGTTATTTAGAAGAGCTTCATCGTTTCTCCTTCTGTTTTTCAGCTTGTAGCACTCCTCCAGTCAACATGAAAGTGCAGCCTGTGAACAGGACAGCGCTACTGGTAACCTGGAACCAACCAGAAACCATTTACCACCCTCCAATCATGAACTACATGATCTCATACAGCTGGACTAAAAATGAAGATGAAAAGGAGAAGACTTTCACCAAGGATAGTGACAAGGACCTGGTAAAAGCACAGCATCAACCCCAGACATATGTATCAAGCTATCCTTATATTGTTATTTTCTTGGTAGAAGGAGGTAGAAGAGGAAAGCGGTTGTTCCCTTATAGGCAGGCTAATGTTTGGCCCACAATGAATTGCTGTTTAAATGTTTAGCATTATCTGAATGTTGCCTAACAGGCCACCCAAACACTGGAGTGTGAATTCATAGTTTATGTGAGTGCATGAAGGACTGAATCTGCAGACACTTTTTCATGTAGTGTTGCTGAGAAGCAGCTGACTTGGGAAATGGTGAGGCTCTGAATACCTTTTGGCTTATGTTCAACTTACAGATTTTCACATTAAAAGTCCGATCCCCCAAAATCTGTTCCTTGGCTCAGGCTTTTCACTGTGCATAGCCCCTTGCAGACTTTGGAGCAGTTTCTGGCAGTAAATGCTGCCAGAGGCAGGAGTTGCATAGTCAGGGCTTGAAGATTATTTTGGAGTGGCCCTGTACAAGCTCTGCCTACATCTGGCAGTGTGAGAAAAAGAGAGAAGAGCAAGACAGTTCCAGCACAGATGGAAACACTGCTCTGTCTCCTCCATTTAGGATTTCATCTGCTTGTCATTCTTGTCTAAGTGGAAGCAAGTATTGTACTGGTCCTTAACATTCTCTGCATATAAAACCAGAGTGACATATTCAGGTTTGAAAGGCCTCCATTTATTGTTAATCAAAGAAAGCCTCTAGAATAATGAAATCAGTAATTGTATATGCACATGAAAAATGCAGCAGCACAGTGTTATTCCTAATGACTGTTACCATATTTTTTTTTCAAATACACAGTCCTCTGGGCCCATTCAATCAGTTATACAATAATACTTCTCTTATTCCCTTAGATGAAGCTTCTTTTACTTCATTTCCATTTATATTTCCAATTTCCCCACTAGACATTGTTATCTGGGTCACATTAGGGAACGATCTGCCTCATGAAATCAGAAAGGAATCCATTGAAAGGCACCCAAGGTTATGATGTGTTGTAACCTCTCTCTTGTCATAATTTCACACTCTTAAGGGAGATTTTTTAATCAGGTATAAGGAGGAGAGCCTTAATCAGCAAAAATGAGGTGGGCACCATGAAAGCATCCTGTTTTATGTAAAAGAAATAATTACAAGTGGAAGGGATGTGATGGAGTGATAGCTTGGAAATAAATTGCAGGGAGACCTTGTGCTGTTCAGCAGAGGTTTGGGTTAAAAAAGCAATGACATCTTAGTCTATTTTAGGGGCAAGAGAAGAGGAAACCCATTTTCAGAGGAAAGTGCAGATTGTTTTCAGTGCTCTGGCAGATACAGTTGGGCTGTCCTATCTTGAATCGGAGCTAGACAGTGTTTTGCTGTAGAGATAACAAGTATTTCAAGTGACTCCTGTGATTGTGGACTAAGGCAGCTCTGAGGTCTAGGAGTAAGCAGGGATATCCCAGCCCAAGATGCTCAGCCATCATGTTGCATAGTACACCAGCATCAAATTGCCTTAGCCAGCTTGTTGCAGAATAGTCAGTTTGAATATGCAGTGACTTTTCTGGGCTTATCCTGTGTTTGGGACATGGATCTCCACCTAAAAAAAATCTTATCATAATTGCTGTAAAGGCAAATTACTAGTGTTTTAAGTTTTTCTGAGGAGAGCAGATGTGGGATGTGTTCATTTCTTTCTCATGGGCAGAGTCAGCAGTGTCTGGGTGCATCAGCCTTCAGCCTTGCCCTCTCCAGGGAACCACTGAATATTTCTGTGTAGAAATATAGCTTGTCTTACATGGCATAAATGTTCTGTGTTAGCACAATGCTTTATATATTTCAAACTGATCTTGCACAGTACTGTGGGGGTAAAAAAACTGAATAATATCTATTTTTTTTAAACAGAAGGCCATCATTAGCCATGTCTCACCTGACATCCTTTATCTGTTCAGAGTTCAAGCAGTTTGCCGAAATGAAATGCGTAGTGACTTTAGCCAGACTATGCTCTTTCAAGGTAAAAAACCCACATACATATTTTTACATTGAACTGTTCTTTGTTTGTTTAATATTTTCTTTGCAGAGTGCAATATGGTGTGAAGTTATTTCAGAAGATACTTGAATGCACGTAGACAACGCTAATCTCATATTGTGGCCAGTGACTTGATCTGAATCTCATTTCCAGTGAGGAGGGTTTGCCTACACCTCTCATGGTCAGGGCTTGTCAGGTTTTAGGAGAATTTAGAGCTTTTCCTGGTACTAAATTTTCTGAAACAAATTCATCAGAGACTGCTTATGTATCAGAGGCACAGCTATAACAGAATGTGGGTCTGATCGGTGTCTGTTTTATCTAAAGAGGAAAGGAGATCAGTCCTACCTTGACAACCACATATGGAGACATTCAGGTTTTACCATGCATGCAATCTCAGTGATTTCCAAAACATACATATTTAAAGAAAATCAAAAGAACTAGATGATAACCTGTCCTTTGTCATGGATTTCCTTTTAAGTTTATTGGAGAAACCTGGTAAAGCTGAGATTTGGTAGAAGAACTTGATTATTTTAGAGGGGTTTTTTAAGTGCTAAAGTTTTGCTCCTGCCTGGGAATTTATTATGACATTTTTTTATTAAGTAGGGCAAATTTTGCCTCTGATGAGAGCATTCCCTCCCACTCCAGCTTATAGATGCATAAACCTCAAAATGGATAATGGAAGAATAAAACAAGCAGAGAGTTAAAAGTTTAAATCCTTAGGATGAAGCAAAGAGTTGTCACTTGGATCTGATGCTGTATATGGAACAAAATAATAGGGGCATTTTTCAGTGTCATTTTCAGAAAGTATAGGGGCTTTGATCCTGCTTTGCTAGCACATAGTGTCTGAGGGATGTCAAGCTATGGACATGGTTTAGTTCTGTTGTGGTGGCATGCCACAGTGTTGGCAGCATTGCAGAGAGAGCAGGATCAGACAAGTGTCCTGTCCAAGTCACAGTTCACATGTATCTCTGTTCCTGGTACCTCAGCATGGTGTTTCAGACTTCACTTTAAAGTGCCAGGCAGAAGTTAGAAACTGGTATATTGCTTATTATGACCTCTTTTACAAGATGATGGAATGGAAAATTTCTTTGAAGTTTGACTACAGTAACTGTTTAATCACAGTTAGGAGTAAATCATTACTGACAGCTCTGTAGGAGATCCTTTGGATACTCTAGACCAGTATTCAATGCAGTGGAAGTGATACACACATGCAGTGGGACTAGATCATGTGATTCCTTCCACATGTCCCCAAAAAGGAGCTGCTGTTCTAATCTCTGGCTGTACGCAACACCTAACCTAGATAATTAATCCACTTGAGCTTTCAAAACATTATTCAGAGCTTGATGGTAGTTGTAGTTGAGATATCTAGCAGTAAATAATTATAATATTAAAAGGACAAAAAACCCCTGTTATCATCAAGCTACTCTTCCTTCCTGTGTAAGTCAGGAAGTTTCATCCAGCTTGGGGTTGAAGGAGAGAATTTGTTTTCTGTCAGTAAGCCAGAATTGCCTGAGTAATGAAAGACAAGCAAGTCTTTGTTTAGACACAAGTGCAGAGTGAGGTGAGTCATGCCCGAAGAGCTGAGTTGCCTTTGCTCCAGACTGAGACCTGTACCTGTGTTCTGCAGCCACATGTTGAGCAGTAGTTTAGCAGTTGTTCCTCTGCCTCCTCCCCTGCCCTGACGTGCTGCTCTTCTTCCCTCCCCAGCTAACACAACTCGAATTTTCGAGGGGACCCGAATTGTGAAGACAGGAGTGGTAAGTCATGGATTTAGGGAGCGGGGATTTGGGGACATTCCCACCAGGTGGCAGCACGATGTTGGAAATCTGCTGCAGGACCCAGCTTTCCTGGGGAAGGGGTGTCCAGACCTGTCACAGAAGGGTTTATAGCATAAAGTACAGTTCCAATATGAAATGGTTTTCTAGCTTCATGCTCTGAGAGGCTTTGACCCTAAGAATCAAGTGTTAAAGAGTTTTCCTCAAACTGTATCCAATTCATTTAGAGGGGATTTGTAAAATCTTAATGATGACTGTGGAAATAAATTTAATTTATTTTATTAACTGTATGAGCAGAAGTATATGCAACAGAAATAAGGCCTGACACACAGCATCTTTGCTCTTCCAGTGCTTTAAGGATACTTGTTACTGTGTGAATAAAGCCTGAACAATGTCTTCGTTTTATTTTAATTCAGGTGAGACTGTAACAAGTCACTGAGGCCAACTTTTGTGTTCCAGAATCAGAAATGTTGGTACATTTACAGTAAAAGTGGAATGCATTGTTTCAGTTTTGAAACTGTCTTATTAGTTTATTTAATATAAACTATCCATAACCTAAATTTCTTGGCACCCAGTGTACTGAGTTGTTCAGTTAAATTTATGGGCTGGATTTGTACTACTGAATTTACTCTAAGTACATTGCTTCTGCTTTTGTTGTGATCCAGTTTGATATACTCCCTAGTAAGCAAATAACACATACAAAGCTTGCATTTGAATGATTAATGTTTGTTTAATGATGTATAGAGGTATTCTAGATATATAAAATCTGCTGTCAAATTTTAATACTCAGTCCCACTTTGAGAGTGTTCATGCCAGCAAAAAGCAAATCTCACACTGCCTTAGGGATTCAGATTGATAAGTATCTGAAAGTTTAGATGCTTATTTAAAGTTTTGGCTTGAAATCTCTAAAGCACAGGTTTTCATCTGAGATCTCAGGTTCTCTGTGATTGCAGCTGGTCAAAAATAACGTGAGAAAGCAGCCTTTCTTGGTTTGCTGCAGCATTTCAACTACACGGCTTGACTGAACCCGGGAATCGCAGAGAGATGCAGAAATACTTTAAAGTTATAAATTTCAGTTTCCAAAATAAACTTTTTACATTCTTTTCAATATTCAGCAGCACCTGTTTAACCCTTTTTTGTCCTCACCTGGTGCATACCTTTGCAGCTAATGGTCCTCCTGTTGATAAGTTCAGTAATGAGAGACATTTTTCACTACTTCAGAGAGGGAGAACGGTCAGGTTGTCCAAATGAACCACTGACTCAGCTTTTCCACAGAATTATTCCTTGTCTTTAGACAATTCACTTCAGTCTCTTTTTCCACATGTAATTCAGGACTACTAGCTCTTTATGAATAGGCCAAGGTTTAGTTCTTTATGTGTGTACTGAGGGGTTTTATTTACAGCAGAGCAGACACATGTATGCAGAGACCTTCATGCATGCAGTGGGTTGCCATTAGAATAATATTGGCAGGGTGCAGAGGATGCAAAGTCCATAGCTCATTACCTGCTTTCTCTCAGTGATGCAGGCAGTGCCAGTCCTGCCTTTCATTCACTGATGGTGGTCAGGGAGAGTCCTGTGGATGTGGAAAACCAAGTCTGTACATGGGTGTCACAGCCTGAAGGTCCTGGCAGATGTGGTGGTGGCTTGCTGAAGGGCTCCCGGTGCTCTCCAAGTCCTTCAGGAGTGCCCAGCTGGCCGTGCTGCAGTTCTTTTGTAACAAGAGCAATACCTCACAGCAACACCAGTCCTTAAGAGAATAATCCTGATGGATAAATTAAGGAAATAAAAAAGTATCCCTTGAGGCCCTCACAATGTGCGTGGGAAGAGCCAGAGTTCCTTGTCAGAGCAGACCCACCAGCCATGGATGCTCACGTTGGCAGCCATTATTTTGGGACAGCTGTTATGTAACACTGTATTTTTAAACTGTATTCTGAGGATTAAAGCACTGTGAGTAATGCAGCTGAACTCATTAAACTCCTTTACATTCCTCTCACCCTGAGCGGAAACGTTACTCACAAGTCAGTAGTGATGTGGGCAGAGGAGGTCCTGATGTAAAATAAAGATAAGGATAAAGAGGGTTTTAATGATGATGTTGTGAAGGCAGGGAGGTTTCCTCTGTTTGTGGTTTGCTGGTAGCTCTGTGGCATGTTCTGTCCCGGCTCAGCCTTTCATCCAGCTAGTGTGGAATCTCTGGTTTTAGGAGAACAGCATGTGTGTGAAAAGAGAGGGAAAAGCAAGAGAATGACCCAAAGTGGTATGTTGGGCTCCTGCTGATGCTCTCTGCTGTGTTTTCTTCCCCTCTGCTGCCGGTGATCTCCTCAAGCCCACAGCATCTCCTGCCTCCTCAGCAGACATGGCTCCCATCAGCTCCGGCTCCTCCACCTGGACCTCCTCGGGGCTCCCCTTCTCCTTCGTGTCCATGGCCACAGGCATGGGCCCTTCCTCCAGTGGCAGCCAGGCCACCGTGGCCTCCGTGGTGACCAGCACCTTGCTGGCAGGGCTGGGCTTCAGTGGTGGGGGCATCTCCTCCTTCCCCAGCAGCGTGTGGCCCACCCGGCTGCCCGCGGCCGCCGCCCCCAGCAAACAGGCCGGCCGCGCCGTGGTGGCCACCACCGAGGCCGCTGCCGCCTCCCCAGGGCCGGAGCGGGACTCGGCACTGACAAAGGATGGCGAGGGAGCCGAGGAGGGGGAGAAGGATGAAAAGAGTGAAAGCGAGGATGGGGAGCGGGAGCACGAGGAAGAGGAAGAGAAGGATGCTGAAAAGAAGGAGAAAAGCAGGACGACGGCAGCCTCGGAGGCACGCAATAGCACAGAGCCCAGCGTGGCCGTGGCTTCCCCCAACAGGACTGCTGAGGAAGAAGGAAATAAAACCCTACCGGGAGAAGTGCCAAACCAAAACGTTGCCCCCACGGCTGGAGGTGCCGAGAAGGAGAGCTTTGCCGAAGCCGACACTCAGCCCCAGCTTCTCCCTTCCACCCAAGTGCCACCAGCGTTCACCGACGAACTGTACCTGGGCAAGATCCCAAGACATCCAGAGACAACAAGAAAACCTCCTCCAAAGATGGACAGGTTTCCAGAGGAATATCCTTCAGATAACAAATTCATCACCATTAACCCAGGTGAGTGACCTTCAGGGAAACGGTTTTTACCAGCTTAAGTGTTGGAAAGCAACACAATCCAAATTCCTTACTGATTTCCAGTAGATATAGCATTTTTGTGGAGTCTGGCCACATCTGATTGGCAGGTTGACACAGGACCCAACCCCACAAATTGTTACTGGGGGGAGCAGAGTGGAAAGGAATATCCTTTTATTGGGACAGATTCATGATCCTTGTAGCTTTTTGGAAGAGAAAATCCAGAAAAAATTTCACTTCCCATATGCTACATCAAGAACTTTGTTGAAAAGAAAAAGGGAGGGGAATACAATGAACTATAGCTGTGAAATTAATTTGGAAGAGCGGCTGCTGTGCTGAACTGGCATTTCATAGGAAATTTGGTATATGTGCTTCTAGCTAATTTAGTTTATCTGCAGGATTCTCCCTGACTGGGCTTTGAGATATTCTCCCAAATCAAGGATCATTGCTGGTTTATTTCTCAACACAAAACCTACATGCTCTGATCTTCCAAAACAAGGCACCTTCTGCACTAGGATTACCTTCTGTGGAAGAAAAAAAATCTAAACCAGGCAGAGTTCACATATTTTCTGTTTGTCCTGATGAGAATTGCCAGTGCTCCTGTACACTCTAACTCTGGGTGATGCTCCACAGTGTGTGCACAGCAAATACAACCTCTTGGAAGCCTGCCCAGGTGATCTGCATGTGCAGCAAGCCTGGTGTGGTCAGGGTTTGCTGCTCAGGCCCCTGCAAGCTGGTCCCTGATGGTGCTCCCAATGCGCCGTGCCCAATGTCCACACGTGTTCCTGCCTGGGCAGCTGCAGGCACTGGTGAGGAAATCTGCAGGAAGCAAATGGAGTACATGAATGTGGATGTTTTTTAAATTTATTTATTTAGATTTAGGTTGATATATTTATTAGACAAGTTTATTTGACTGATTATGTGTATTACCACAGCATTTATGAGATAGTGCACTTTTTTGTCTGTTGTTTTTAGGGTTTTTTTACTACTATTGTTTGCTTTGCTAATCTGTAGAGTGTTTTATAATTGTCTTTTTCCATCAAAGCTGCTCTAGAGTAGTGTGAAAAAGCCTTTTATTTATTTTTCCCTACATTGATAAACACAAAAATGCAGATATTGTGCATTCAGTTATAGCTCAACCGATTTAAAAACCAAAGCTAAATCCAATCTTTAATAGCATTTGTTACAGAAATGCTGACCAGTCTGTAATGCTGTGAATCGTAATTGTTCTGTCAGAGATCAGATTAACAATGCAGAAGCTGAGACACCTGCAACAGGTTGTGCTGATTTTTTTTTTCAATAGACTGCTGTTCTCCTTACTCCTCAGCTGGAAATCCTCAAAGGCCAGTGCTCCCACTGAATACAGTCTGAGATGCCTGTCAGTTCTCAACATGCCACTTGCCCTAATCACCTTTGGGTTAGGTAGGAGGCCTGTTGGGAGTGCTACCCCTGTGAGAAGACACTTGGGAATGCAGGAGAAGGAGCTTTCCTCCAGGCTGGGTCTAGGTTACCAAAGACATAGGTTGGTGAATTAGACTAGTACAAAGCCTAAGACTAGTTGCTTCAGCTTAATTGTTTTCCCCAGTAACATGGAAATTTGCAATTCATACAGACAGACCTGACCTAACTCATGCAAGGAGTTGAGTTCAGTGAAACTCTAGCCATAGCAAGACCTCTTCCTGTGAGAAAGGGCCTTAAAGGTTTTCTGTAACAAGGTAAGCCTGAAATCAAGACAAGTGAAGCCAAGAGGGCATTGCCAGAAGTGTCTGAAAGTATTCCTGAGCATCAGGACAGCTAAGACTGTTAAGGCCACTTCCAACATGAGCAGAAAGCATCTCTGCAGTTTACTCTGTCCCAATGTGAGGCCAGAAACATTTTTGGATCCATCTTTTCTTCTGGCATTTTTTCTGTTCTACATCTTTTAAAAGCAGGTTTTAAAAAGCTGTCAAGGTTTCAAAAATGTTTTTGTGAGTAGAAAGTTTAATCATTTTAAAGAGTAGAAAATTGTTTCATAACAATGTACATTTGTAAAATTAATTATATAGCATCAAATTAGCAGTTGTAAGGAGATAACTGAAGGGGGAAGTACTCCTGAGTGTGCATGATTAGAGGAGAACAGGGAACTCATGAGAAATTACAGGGAAAGTGCGAGGCCAATTAGTACAGCAAGGCTCATTTTCTTTTAGTGCTTACTTCACACGTACATACACACACACACCTCTCCTGAGGCCATGTCATTACTTTCCAAATGGCACTGGCCTCTTTCTGACTGTGGTATTGGCCAATGCTAATGACTGTCTTCTGTCACCAAATGCTTGCTTGCATTCTCCTCTTTCATTTTCCTGATCATCCTTTTCTCTGTTTTGGTGCCCACATTAGACTAATTGTACTTTTGATCTGCAACTGTTACACACACAGCTGCTCAGCATTGTCTGTGACTCTGAAACCTGAAAATCAGAAAAACAGCAATTAAAATTATAGTCTCACAAAAGAGGGAGGAAAAAAAAAAAAGAAAAGAAGCAAGGGAAAAAGATGAAACCCAGGATGATGCAGTTTAATCGGGCTAAAGCAGATACTATCCCACAGAATTTTGGTTGATTGTACCAGACAATTAAACAGATCCTTTGTTTTTTACTGGAGTTAACAGCTGGGCTGTTGTAAGCAAAGTAATAGCTGTGGGCTAGGGGCAAAAGCCTGAGTTGTGAGCTGGGACTGAGGACAGAGACACAGGTTTGGCTCCTCATCCAAATTTCAGCCAGGTCCTCCCATCCCTCAGTGCTCACCCACCTGGGCTGAGTTCCTCCCATGAGAGGGCTTTGTAGAGATACAGAGATCTTGATGTGCAGGGTTAAATTTCAAGCCTGATGTATGCATTTAACAAAGACTGAATATTGGGTTTTAGAGCAGTCTTTGCCAGGTCTGAGGTTACAAAAGCCTTTTAGGGATAACCTCATTAGCATAATTAAACATCTGTGTAATTCTTCTCCATCTGCAGCAAGGATTATTAAGCTGTATTTTCATGTGGCACTTCAGCCATTTTCACACAGAATCACAGGGTGAATAAAGTTGGGAAGGACCACTGGAGTCAGCTAGTCCAATCTCCTTGGTTTAGAAGGGTTTCCTATGGCACTTTAATCAGGATTGTGTCCAGACAGCTTTTAAATATCTTCAGAGATGTACTTGGCAGCTTACAGGAGCAAACAGCAGAATGGCTTGAAAATAAAATAATTAGATTATTTAATGCCTGCAAACTATGAATTTCAGATATAGGATTAAATATGATTGGCATCTGTTACAAAGCAGTGAAAAGCCATGCTTGGTAGTGCACAGCCTGTGCACTGCAGGAGTGCCTTGAAGAAATAGGGGGTAACAGCTGCACCATGATACAAGCTTGTATCAAAGGTAATACTTCTTTAAGAAACATGGGTTTGCTTTTTCATCATTTAATAATATGGCCAATATTATTTTCCATAATTAATTAATACCTTTGTATAGGTTCATAACTTTATTTACTCAGAGAAAAGATGAGCAAGCTGACTTTCTCTTAGGAGACCATGTGGTCTGAGGCAGTTCAGCAGCAGGGCTTTTCTTTGGTTAATGGTATCTGAAATGGTACAACAAACAGGACTTTGTCCTGGCAGTTTGTGCAATGGGAAGGAATGATAAAAGCAGATAGGTTATATAGTACAGCTATGGTTGCTTATTATAGCGAGCGGTGTTACTTAAGGGAAATAAACATGTTTCTTTTCTCAGGAACCACTTTCCAAGAATAGGCAGGAAAAAAAGCACGTTTCACAAACTCTAGAATGCCTCTTTCTTACCTTGACCTTTATGCAAGAATTGCACTGCCAGAGCCTCCCTGGCTGCCTGATGCCATCCAATACTCCCTGTGCCAGGGCTCGTCCATCCAGTGCCTGGGTGGAACTGCTGAATGGGTGGTTCACAGAAGTTATGGACTTTTCCAGGCACAGGACTAGATTTAGTAGTGCCAGGGCTTGTATCATGTGGGACCTCCTGAAACAGATATGCTGTAATAATTTTTATTCCTTCCTACTGGGATGAATTCCAAGCCAGTAAAAGGCAAACTGAATTAATTCAACGAAGGCATATGCCACTGGAAACTGTTTACATTTCTTAGCAAAAATGGAGTTTCCTAGTCCGTTTTTTAAGCTTCCCCCATCCCCTGCCAAGTACAGCTTATGGTGGGCACTGTTACAAGGATATGCTGTTGACACTACCAGGGCTTGACATTCTTGCTTTGGAAAAGAATTAAATGGTGACTATTTTTTTATTTCATACTGTTTTGTTATATGGGAGAACAGGAAACTGTAGAGGCCCAGATCTGTCTTTTTGTGCGTGTCTGTTTTAATTTCATCTTTTTCCAAGTTATCCAGCATGCTGGCTTTTCTTAGGCTATTCTGCCATGACACTCAAGACAGACACCAGCTCTGCAGCTGCACTGCTCTATCTCTGGCCCCAGCTGCCATTCTTGTACAACTTTTATTGGCACTGGTTTGTTTAAGCTCTCACAACACATTACTTAAACAGTGGAAAACACCTTAGACTTTCTCTTCAAAGCCAGCACAGGAACAATGTCTTTTCTTCTGAAGTACATCACTGCTTGGGCATTCCTAACTGGAATTTCGGGGCCAGCCATCAGCATTAGGGGATGGTATTTGCTATTCTGGCACTCAGCATACTGAGCTCACATCTTCTCACATCTGTGGTACAGGGAGTTGGCAGGGGCAGGTAAGTGTGTTCTCCACACTAGACTGACTAAGAGGAGCATTGTGAGCACTGCAGAATTTAGTAGTGTGCATTGGGACTCCAGCCCATGCTGTGCTTACAATGGAATTGAATTTTCATCCCATGCAAACAGAAACATATAGTTTTGTGTTGAAAGATGTGGAGGTGAAACTAAACAGAATACTGTCATTGGAGAGAACTGAAGCAACACCCTAATGGATATAAGGTGGTGGGACCTATTTGGCTCTCCTACAAAGTCTTATTACATCACGTGGTTTTTTGCTTTCTCCCTTTTACTATTCTGATTAGGCTTACTT
Organism: Leptocoma aspasia; assembly: GCA_013399835.1. Lineage (NCBI taxonomy): Eukaryota > Metazoa > Chordata > Aves > Passeriformes > Nectariniidae > Leptocoma > Leptocoma aspasia. The sequence continues at coordinate 214,717 of VXAX01003850.1, forward strand.
TTTTCATGCTCTTAAAGGATTTGAAATGCACTGATAATAACTGATGGCCCAAGACATAGCATTTTGTAAGTTTGTCAAATACAGAGAATAAGCCTTTGCTCTAATTTGGGGGTTGTTCTTTTACTTATTCTTTGCTAGTCAAAGAATTAAAAGATGTTCAATCAAAGTGCACGTTCACTTCCCCCAGACATCCTTCTGATTAGCACGTCATTTAGGCTGCTTGCTAAAGGGCATTTACCTCTATCAGCCTAGTTCTCAAAACTAGGAAGATTTCTTGCTGGGCTTGCAGCAGCCTGCAGCCTTGCTGTGTTTTCAGCAGTCAGGCAAAAGCATTTACAATTAACCTCTACTGCCACGTTAGTTGAATTTTACTCCTGCCTATGGAGGAGTATAATCTAAATGCTATTAAAATAGAGTATGACTTCATATTATGTGACATCTGGTGACTTCCAATTATCTGTGTTTTGCCTGCCTATGTGAAAAGGCAATTATGTTCTTCTGGTAGGATTTGCAGCAGTTTCAGAAGATATGATAATACAATACTGAACGAGGGCAAGGAAGCATGTTGGTAAGGAAAGACTCACACAGGCTTAAAAGTAGAAGTCAAGTGTGCATGTTTCAATCCTCCTTGAAATCTGAAGCTGTTGGTACTAATCCTTTCCCATTATGTCCTGTTGACAGGTATTGATCAACCACTGCCTGTTTGTTAGGAAACATGAATGAGATATGGAATCTGCTTCTGCATTTTTCTTTTATCATTCTGTCTAAACCAATTTATTCATCAAGTCTACATGAATTTGCACAAATTAGATGCCTTTTGAAATACACTGGTGTAGTGTCTATGCTTATTGGCTCCAGTACTTGCAGAACTTCTAGATATTCATCTTATATATGATACAATGATTTTTGTGAGATGTCATGCAAAAAGTGAAGGGGAGTTAACTCAGCCAGATCTCAGGGTATTGACGAACTTTAATTTTGTTCAAAAGCTGTGGCATAATGATTTCTTCTGTCAGTTACAACACATCCTAGCCATTCATTCATCCACCCATCTTGACAATCCATATGCTAAAAAGTGCTTTCATATGCAGTAACCCACCAGATTGTGACAATTCTGCAAATGATGTGACATGACACCCAACATGTTGAGGATTTTTTATTTTAAGATGGTTACCAAGAAATTTATTTCTAAAGCAAAGTATTACATGGAGCTTTGCAAACAGGGCTGTCCTGCACTGTTGAGAAACAGAGTACCTTTTTCTGCAAACACTGGTGACAGAGCACAGCATTGGCTCAGTGGAATACTCCACATCTGATAATAGGTGCTTGCATGAAAGAGTCCTAAAAGTGTCTATGAGACCGTAATTACAGGCAGTAGTAAAATCCTAGCCATATGTGGCAATAAACACCATACTTCTGTGCTCTCATGTCTCAGACTGAAGACAAATGGAGTCCCACCCTGCAGTTAGAGGATCTCTGCTCTGTTTACTCATAGCATGTAAAAGGGATAAGCTATTTGTTTTGTTTACACGTTCTTCCATACAGTAATTCTTTTTCCCACCCAGTGATTGGTTTTGTTATGTGTTTAACACGCAGCTGGCAAGAACAGCTCCAGCATGGCCACGAGACCTTCTCCTGGTAAAATGGAATGGATCATCCCACTCATTGTGGTCTCAGCACTGACCTTCGTGTGCCTCATTCTTCTCATCGCTGTGCTTGTCTACTGGAGGTGAGCCTGTTTCCTTATCCGTGGAAACTGATTAGGGTTTGAAACACATTCCAGGTGGTGTTTTTAATGTAGTCCTGTGGTTTTTTATTTCATTAGAAGTTACAGTGATAGATGCATTAGATAGTTCTCTGGGTGCTAGAATAGCTTTGTTGGTTAACTATTCAGCTGTCTTAAATACTGATTTTTGTGTCATGAAAATGAGCTTGGTATAGCTCTACCAATGGTAGAGCCAGCTGTAATGGTGACAAATATTTTCACTATTAATCCCTCTGAAGTAGCTAGAAAAAATTATCTTTGTCTTGGCCTTCAGGAAAGGTGGTTGTGGGAGAAAATCCCATTTAGACTGGCCTTGCTTTCATGGGTGTCTTTGCCACAAACCTCCTGTGTAATCTTACTCACTTCTTTCCTTCCTTTGACTGTACTACAAGAAAGTGAGGTAAGCTTGTTTCACGTTCCACAGCAATGCTCTTTAGCATTGGTGAGGAGTTCAGAAGTACAGCCTGCAAGGTCTTGAAAGTAAAGATTGCCTCTTACAAAGAGACACCGTCATCCACACCAGTGAACATTGGATCAGTGGTGGAGACCAGGATTAGCATCAACAAATCCCTCTCCATTTGATTCAGAGTAAAGTAAAACCTGCAGCACCTGCTCATGTCAAAATCAGAGCCGAGAGGCACCTCATTTGTCTGGAAGTTAACATCAACCAGGGATAAGCCACATACAAGATATTTAGGAATGATTTCAAAATCTGATTAGATGGGATTGAGGAAAGTAGCTTTGATGGGAAATACCAGCCCATTGATCATTATATTTGCAGAATCCATTAAAAAGGTACCAAGCTATTTTTTGGTACACCCAGTTTGCTGACAAGTAGTTGGCCCAATTGTTGAGGCTGAGAACTTTGAAAGCATTAATAAGTAGATGGCAGTAGTCTAGTGAAAAAAAATTTCTATTAACATTTGTAAATAATTAACATCATTGCAGTAAAATGGTGAATAAAAATTGCAGTGGTGTATGCACAGAAGCTGAAATAGGAAAGGTTCTTAAGATCCCATTGTATCATCCTGTTTTTCAGTATCTTTGTCTTTATTTGAAGTACTAAACTTGGTCAAATTCACACATTCACAGATAGTCCTGGAAGGATATGGTATATCTCAAAACACTTAGTATTTTTAATTAGTAGTACTTATCTAGTGCTGATACAAAATGCTCTTCTAAGGCAGAGGTTTTGAAATACAATGCTAACAGCTCTTATCTAGAAGAGTGTTGGTACCTATCATTGTTTGCAAAACATTTCCATTTCTTTGCAATTTCACTAGTGGAGCAAGAGAAATAATTGTAAAATTTGTGTTTAATTTGCTCAAAGAGTAATAATACCATCCCTAAAAAGATATTAAAGTTGGTGGAGATTAAAAATTAATATAGACATGGAAATTATGTCATGTAGCAATCAAAGTTTTTTGATAAATATGAAGCAAGAAATAAAGGAACATATTTGAGAGAACATATGTACTACCTTCAAATAATCTGTGTCTAGTTCTGAGGATTTTTAACAAATACAGAGAGTGTATTAAAAATACACGTGTGTTTTAGGATAAATCAACAAGCAACTGGAACACAAATCATTCCCAGTAACATTTCACATTGTGCAGATCATGTCACTGAAGCGGCAGCACAGCATTTCATTTGCAGTGTCATTGCCTTTCCTCAGGAAAAAATAAAATGTTTACCTCTGTGAGTGTTTTAAAGTAAGGAAAAAAGAGATTCTGAAGCACTGCAGACTCTAATTCAGAAGTTTGAAAGGAGCAGTAATTTGCATTTTCAGGAAAAAATACTTAGCTTAAGATGTAATGGGCAACATATGGAATAATTTACTGAATAACACCATCAAAGCAAATGGCATGAAAACGAGTTTGAGACAGATATTTCAGAAAGGGAAACATGGTATTGAAGTGCGCAGCAGAGGAACACTTGTGATGAAAGGATAACCCTCAAGGGGACAAGCATGCTAGACCAACAGGTCTTTTCTTGCACAGCAGTACTTTGTTTTGGTGTTAAATCAAAACCCAGAGAACTAGAGGAAGCAGAAGAGACATAGTTGCCCTTAGCAATGCATTGTGAGGGAAAGCAAATTTTATTTTTGCTTTTGCATTTTTGAGTATTTGTGGAATTAGATGATTTGAGACCGGTGGTGACATAAGTGGAACAATGAAGCAGAGCCTTCTGCTTGTTTCCATCTCATCAGTGCCCTATTATCCAAAATAAGGAGTTAGAGAAGTTGCTTGGGAAGGTTTGGCAAAGCATTAATTTTGTTTGGTCTCTTTGTGGCTCATTCCACAATACAGCAAAGAAATAAGTTTTGTGAAGAAGACTTCTTGTAAGGAAGCTTCATTTTCTGTTCCCTTTATTTGAAAAGGAGACTGTCATTGTTTGATGAAGATTTCCTTTTTCCATCTGTTGAGCTTTCATGCTGTGTTTTAGAGACTCCTTGTAACTGAATATATTTGGAAATGATCTGTGCCATTTCTGAACAAGACTCACTTATTTGCAGAGGTAATTTGCTGTTCTCAGTTCCTTTTTCATGTGGATCCTGGACAAATGGTGAAAGAATATGACTAATGTTGAAGAGAAAGGGTCACTTCCATCTTTCTCATGTGGTGGCCATCTCAATAATGAAAAGGGTTGGGAACTTGCAGGCAAGCAGAGCTCTGAATTACCTTTCTACTAAAGTTTCCTGGATTCAGTACTTTAAATGGCACTGCTGCACAAAGAGGCCTGTGTGATTTTGAGTTGGTAGAGTGGAAGATAAACTAGGTCAGCATAATGAAGCTGCAAAAATTGTGCTGTCTTTTATGCCAGAAAAATGAGGAGAGCACAATCACAAGGTGACCATGAGCCACGACATCCACTGTGGCCTGTTGGTAGTTGGGCTCCCTGGGCAGGAGGGACAATGACGCCGTAGTTTCAGTTTGCTTCTGTGCATCTTTGATTCCTCTTGAGGAAAATCTGGCCTGGCTGATCCTTGAGCTGTCATGGGCATGATGAAGGGGACTGTTGCTCCCAGGACTTTTAGTGCTTAAATTGATTTCTTTTAGCACCAAGTTGAGAATTTGAGTCTTAGCAGACAGAAAAGATGAGGAGACCGGATCCTTGTTTTACTCACCATATGGATTCACCATTCACTTTTGCAGTGGCACAATGGTGTTTCTTTTTCTGCTTTCTTTCCTTTCATTCTGGTTCCTGAAATTGCATGCTGAAGGGACAACAACTATTTCTGAAAGCTGTACACTGGGATTTTGGGACCCTCACTGGAGCACTGCTAGCTCGTCTAGAGCCCATTAAAACGTGGGCGTCATGAGGTGCTGTTTCCCAAACACATTATTTTTGCATTTCTGGGCATTTGTTTTGCATCTGTGATTTTATACCCAGACTCAGTATCATGAGATCCATCTGCAGATTTTCAAGGTCAAGTTGGGTTTAAAATCTGACTTGGATTGTCTGCAGTCTTTGCCACTGTTACTCTCACAGCCTTTGCTACGAGCTCTGAGAACTGCAGAGTGTGTTTGGTAGTGACCTCCAAACTATTTAGGGATTGAGTGTGACTTCAGTTTTTTTGCAACAAGATGAGTTCCTATAGTATGCTGAGCTGTAATATGGCTTGAAACATGTCTTTTCTAGAACTTCCACTATATTCTGTAGCAAATTGAACTAGTCCTGAGTATTGACACTTAGGGGTAAACCCAGGATCACTGTCACTTTCATCTTCACACAGGTGCAGGAGGGTGACTAGAGTCAGGAAATCAACTGAAATGTTTTGATACACAGCAAGTTCTGTCATTTGGGGGGAAAATAACATATTTTAGGAGAGTGTGGTAACCTTCCACTGTTTGTTTTTCATTCTGATTTTTAATCTAAACACTACAGTCCTATAGACTGTGGTTTCAAAGGGAAAAAATAAGCAGAGAATATTAAGAAGCAATTAAGATTTTAGAGCTTAGCCAACAGCAACTTTTAAATGGGAACTAAATTATAGCCATTTCTCATTTTCAGCTAAGAGGAAGAAATTCATTCACAACTATAGCTGGAGAGTTTTCTTTTTCTTTCTTTTGAACAGATACCATAATTCACCTTGAATTATTGCCACCATCAACATCATGATCCCAAAGACAAAGAGGGAATATTGTACTGCATTTCTTATTAAATCAAGCTGTTTATACAGTGCTAATATGTTTACTTTCAGGGGGGATTTTTGGAGCAATGCAGCTGCTGCCTTTCAAAGAGCAAGCAAGCTTGCATTGCTTGTTTTATAGCTGTGTGTGTATATGACGCAGCTTGGGAAAAAGATGTCTCTAATTTTCCTTAGGCAAAACCCTATAGAATTTAGTAGACAGAGAGAGTTTTCTTAAGTTTTTGTTAAGCATCCTGTCAAATTGAACAGAATCATTGGGACAAGTCTTGTGACAGAGCCTTGCACTTCTTGGGCAGTACCCTTCTGTGCAGGAGAAATTACACTGAGCACCAGGAGATGTGTTCTTTTTTCTGACTCGGTCATTGATTTCTGTGGGACCTCAGGCCAAGTCACTTACGGGTTGAGAGTATTGTTGTTGAACTCAGTGGCAAAGACCTCACTGGGAGCAAGCTCAGGTGTTCAATATTTCAGCTTCTGAGTTCTGACACTGATGAAATAGTACTGAAGAAGGTTAGTCAGCTGTATTTGTAAATCAACTTGTAATGTAGCAACAAAAGCTGCAACATAAAGAACCCTCATATTTACCATGTTTAATAACCATGCCTCAGAAAACTACCTCTTGGTGTTAAATTTTGGGGAGCTTGCACAGCTGCTTAGCTAAGAGAGTGTTAAAACTTAATTGGGAGAAAAAAAAATAACTTCTGCCTGTACCAGGTTGTAAAACGTGCTGAAATTGTTATTTGAACCTATCTCTAGGTTTTATTTTATGAGTACACAATGTGTTGTTCATCTACTGTACTGATTGGAAAAGGAACATTGCAAATTTACAGACCATTGTAAAATTGCTTGCTTACAATGATAAAAACTTCTTTCAGCTTACTCTAAAATGTTTGTGATTCTTCTCATTTTCTCACCCATGGAGGATGTTGAGTGGTAACACTTTCTGAGACCCTGGGTGTTAATTTTAAGAATGCCTCAGATGCAGTTGCATGAGTATTTATTTCAGCAGCAGCAGTTCAAGCAGGGTCCTCTGTTCCTGCCCTTGTTCTGCCCTCTGTGATCCCATTGCAAATGTTTGTACAACCATGTGAGGAGCTGGATTGCAAAATAATCCACGTTAAAAAAAAAAAAACTTTAAAAAAAATGAGAGGAGTTTTCATGTCCTGATTTAAACCAGATTAGCTTCTAGTCTGGTTCATGTAGTAACAGGACAGAGCTGTACCAGCGTAACTGAGGGAGCAGCACAGGGCAGGAATGAGAAGGATGGATGAGGATGCTCACCCCAGCATTGTCCTCAGCGATCCCTGAGGACCACGTCCAGGCACCTGTGCTCATCTTGGGGATGGCAGTGCCCCAGAGCTTGTGTCACCACAGGCACTGAGGAGAACTGACAAGGGCAAGAGACTTCCCTTCTCCCCAGAGACGGGCAACTTCCCAGGGAGATGAGGGAAAACGTGGAGGTGAGTGGCATACCTGAAACTTCCTGCAGCTTCCATCTCCTTTTCCAGTGCCCAGCTGTGCCTTGCTCATACTGAACAAGGCGTGTCTTTGTTTTCCTCTGGGAATGGCCAGTCTCATTTGTTGAGGGATTGGGATGGGGCAGATTACTGCCTGGTAAATGGGATGCAGCCCAGCCTGAGTTGGAGTCCTCTGATCTCCTGCTCTCAATCCAGGCAATGCAGGAAAAGCACTTCAGCTCTTATTGCAGAAGATCCAGGTTGTGTGTGATTTTGCCAGTGCCAGAGGTAAAGGTACTGAATCTTAGGCCCTTCTGTGCTTAGAATCTCAAAATGCAGCTCATTTTCATTAAAAGGGAGCAGGCCTGTGATCAGCTCCCTCTTGTCCCACTCTGGGACCTGACCTCATCTTCTCTGCCGACGTCAGGCCCTCACTTTGGAGCCGGATGCCGAGGGCAGCCGCTGGTTGCTTGTTCTGGCTGTTGGTACCATACTTTCAGCACTCATCATTCTTCCTTTATGAGGAAAATCAATATGAAAACTTCTCTGGCAGCATCTTGTGCTCTTTCATCCAGCAGGACACAGCCTGGGGCAAGGGGCAGAGCCCTCAGGTAGAGCCCAAGACCAATCCAGAGTGTGCCACTGCTGCGCCTGACAGTGTTGGCTCAGGGGGTTTTATGGATCTCCTCCTGCAGGGGAGCTGAGCCCAGCTGATCCCATGGCTGGTGAGACACAGGGCTGGCTCCACGTGGGAAGAACTGAGGCAGAGGAGCCCAGGACCTGCACCTGCAACCATCCCTCTGCAAGTTCTTGTTCCATAACCATTCCCCAAATGGCTATTTTAGGGCCCTTCAGAAATCAAGGGAGTTGTCAGTTGTTATGGTAACAGACCCCCTGCTGCTGAATTGGCCCCGAGATGCCCATTTGGGCTTTTGAACAGACTAACTCAGGCTCATTAGACAAAAAAGAGAGAGAAACAGATTTGCAGATGGAAAGTTGCTTTTTAAGCATGCTGGATGATCTGTTAAGAGCTTGACTGTGGAAAGGGGCATGTTCTCTCATTATCTGCCTGTTACTTTTACTCTTTTTTAATTAACACTAGGTTTAATTTTTTGTCACAAAACAGAATTCTACAAGATCCCATTTCCTTTCTGGTGAGGCCAATAGTGACCTGCCACTTTACAAACCAACATATTTTGTCTTGAGAAAGGAAACAGGTTTTTGCCAAGCTTAAATGCAGATCAGTGGTGATTTCCAGAACTATCAGGATATTGACAAAGCTCAGTACTTTTAATTCTAATTATAGAGCATCAGGACCAAAATCAATAAGCACATTCCAACCCAGGAATGTCCCATTTCAAGGAAATAGAACTGTCTAGATTTTGCTTCAGGTTTAGACCTGAACCATCCCACTGGTGTTAACAGTGATTCCTGAATAACTTCTACCAGCTACAACAGACTTTGCCATTGTAAATTTGAGTCCACGTGACTGAGGGACCTGTATCATCTTAAATGGGTTCTCAGGAGTATGTAATTGCAGTGTCAAATTTCTTCTTGCCAGATACCTGAAGCCAGCTTCTTCCTGTGTCCCACACGGCAAGCCTTCGCCTGAATTTCATGAATCAGTGTTCTCCTCTCAGCTGCCCTGTAAATAAAAAGCAAATACAGTTTTATAGCAGGCTGATATATCTCCAGGTATAAATAAGAGAGGACTCTGGTTTTTTTATGTGAGTCACCTTTTCTGCGAGGAAGATTGTTGAATCAGGTGGGGCAGACAGGGGAAGGAAGTGCTCAAGTGCATGAAAGGGATCTGCAAGGAATCCGTGATCTTCTGCCCCCATTGTGCTGCAGATGTGAGGGGCCTTTGCCTTAAATTACAGCAAGAGGGAAATTTCAGTTGGACATTAGGAACAGGAAATGATAGGAAAGACAATAAAGTGGTGGTCTATAGAATTTCCATCATTTCTAGGTTTCAGCCGAGGTTAAGCAGCTCCAGTGAGGATGCAGCACAGGAGTCTGATCCCTCACAGGAGCTTCCAGGCCTGTTCTCCACAGTTCTGCAGTGCCAGCTTTAAAGACACATGGAAGTGTGAGAAAAGAGGAGGGATGGTACAGTGTGATAAATTGCCCTGTAAATCACAGGCTAGAAGCCTGCCTGTCACTCTTAAACTGTAGCACATGGGTCAGTTGTGTGAACATCTTTCTGTGGCACCTTTATGGATGTAGCCCCAGTGGAAGCCTAGCATAAAGCATCACCTTTATTTTGAAACATAATGTCAAGCATGCAACCATGAGTCACACAGCAGGACAATATGTGCTTTGGGTGTGGAAGACTAGAATTCAAAATATCATGTTGGTGACCTTGAAAACTTGAAAACTGGTGACCTGGAAACCTTGAATACAAAAAGTATAATTTTTATTTTTAATTTGCTATATGATGTGTCCCATAAGACCTGAGATGTTCATGCTGTACTTTGCCCACAGGCCATCCTAAGGGGGTGAAGCTTATGCAAAAGTCTTGGCAGCAAGTTGGAAAACTGCTGTTGACACCTCTCCTCAGTGCTTTGTTTAGAGGTGTAGCAGAATTTCCCCAACATTTCCAAAAATACCTTCTTCTGCAGAGAGAGCAAAGGAGAATGGACAAGGGCAGCTGAGGTCAGGCAAGGAGGGATCTGCACAGCTGCAATCGATCTTACTGTTTTGCCTCTGTGGAACTAATTAAATGGATTAATTGCAGACATATTTTTTTCTCTGGAAATGCTTTCCCCAGTGCTGTTGTAATGGTGAGGTCTGGAAAAAAAAGAGCAAGATTTTATCTGTGCAGTTACTGACTTAATAGTTTGCAATGCATAAGTTTGAACAAATATTTTTTAAATATCAAAATATTCCTATTAATCTCCATTAAAAACAGGTTTTTGAGTGCTCAGAAATAATATGCCGAAGAGTGTGGGTTTTCTCATAATTACAGTGGTAGTGGATGCCAGGTACCACTGGCATATCCTACTCATCTGCTGGATCTGTTGTAAGTTACTGTAGAGGAAACTCTTATACAGCTTTAAAATTTTTGAACTCTAACTTTTAAAGCTGTGAGATATTTTAAAAGAGAAACAAATTTCACAAATGCTTTTTTGTAAAATTATATCACTTTATGAAAAGAAGGCTCTATTAAGAAATTGATGCACTCTTTTTCTATTCCCCTTCCCAGCTCAAAGAAACTATTTCCATTCTCATTGTCAAGTGATTTGTTGCTAACTAGTTTCTTCTCTATAATATTCTTAGTGTATGTAAGAGTATGTGTTAAAGTGTATGCAGGTATCTCTGGAGTAGATTCACTCTCATAAACTGGTAGCTTCAGAGCTAGAGCAATGTCTCAGACAAACTGTGAATGAAATATCCTATAATACAACTAGATGTACCCTGAGGGAACAGTATACCTCTGCTGTGAAACTGTGAATTAACCACAGCAACCAGATAAATTATATTTTTCTCTCTCCTTGTAACCATAAAATATAGCTATTGAAAGGCTCTATCCTGTCCTAAGTCCCATGGCAGCATTTGGACTAACATTAGCACCAGCTATTTCACAGCAGGATGTAGTCTGAGTGTAAAATTATAGAGTAAGAATATTAAATCAATTCAGCAACCTTAGCTGCTTGGGTAAATACTGGGAACCAGCAAACTAGTAAAACAATAACAAGCAGGGATGAACTTCATTTTACTGTTCTTAAAACCTGTGCAATTTGGGGAAAAACAAGGCCTTGGAATGCACAACACGTTGTTCTGCTATTACAAGTGTTGCAAGATCATGAATTCATTCAGTTTATTGTAGAATGCTGAGTTGGTTGGTTTAAAAGAAAACAGTTCCTCTATTGCTATAAACAGCATGTGTTTTACTCTATTGACTTACAGGTTAAAATCCATTTGAGTTCCAAGTTTTAAGCTGAAACAGGCGTAGGCAGCATGCCTGGGTCTTGATTGGTGGGTTGATTCATATTTTGGAAACCCTATCTTTTCCAAGAAAGAACAAAACCTTTTCGAAATGTCCTACAAATTGACATTTATAAAGTAGTAGAAATAAGCCAAATTTGAATTGTAAAAATATTGGTAATGTCAAAAAAAAAAAATCAAAGCAGTTCTTATTAATGACAAATGTTCTATTCCCTGAAGGTTCAAAATTGTTTTATGTTTCTGATCAAATTATCAGTTAAATGGATGGATTTCTGCATAGTGATTCACTCTCCACAGCCATTTTTTAACCACCATCAGAAAGTTTCCAGTGAGTGCTGGTAAAATTCCTCACATTTTGTAGGAACCACATCATCATTAAAAATGATGATCATTTACTCTCCAGAGTCTTAAGTTTCCTAACTCTCAGTGTTCATCAGTAACAGTGACTGGTATTGCAGACATGAAGTGAAAGCTGGGAAGAGGCAGTCCTCGTACCTGCCTTGTTATTTCAATATATTTTGTTGGGTTTTGTTTTGCTTTTTAATAAAAGCTTGGGACATAAATGTACCAAGATGGTAAGTGTCTGCCCATTCAAACAGCTCCTTATTATTGAAGCATTCAAGTGTGCTGTTTCAATCAGTAAGTAAATGGATTTGCTTTGCAGGCTCAGAAGAGCAAACTGCAAATGCTGGTTTAGTCAGTTAAGGCTGAATCTGGACTTTATCCACAGAACCAACATTTAGACAACAGCAAGAAAAAGATTCTCCTGGCCTAGATATCATTGCAGGCTTCATACTCATATGGATGAACCAGTTTTCACCACTTTCCTCACTTGTAGAAACAAACCTTTTAACTTAAAAGGGCTTTTCCTGCAACCTGTTTATTTTTCAGCAGGCTTTTCTCTCTACAACTGTACAATTGTTCTGTGTCCTTGTTCTATTTTTGGGGACTTGGAGGGGAAGGGAGAGAATGATGAACAGCTTATCAAACACCAAGGACATTTAATTAGTTTACGTCTGCCACAGTTATTCTGAATGTGTTTATGGTATGGAATGGTTTATAAACTTTATATTTATTAGCAGTAATTCCTTATTAGAAAAAAAAATATTTAATAATTAAAGCACATCATTTGCATGCACAAATCACCATAGTTTGACTTGGGTGCTATTTAATACTGAATCTCTCTAGGCAAAGCAATTGTATCTCTGTGGAGATCAATCCTAGTAAATAAAAGAGATGAAAGGATTTTTTTAATAATTTGAGCAAAGAAAGAAGATTGTCTTCTTTTTCTTGAGACTATGGAAATAAAGTTTCTGCTTTCTAAAGGAAAATATAGTAATTAGGGAATTTGCAAATGGAAATTAGCCTGCATTGGTCTTTGTCTTTATTTATATCATTAAATGCAGTCTTTAATTAGCATATATATTATTCATATTTCAATATAATCCATTTTATAAGTCCAAGTTCAAATATAAAAATCAAAATGGGCTTGATACACCCTATTGTTCACATGCAAAGCAGTTAACATAGATGTAAAGATATGAGGTGAATTGAAACATCCATATTTCATAAGGATGCAGTCTACATTTTGTGAAATTATGGCTTGAATTCTTATTTTTAACTTTTTCTCATTTGCATACATATTACTCCCTGTTTAAATGATGTGTTAATTCTATTCATTAGACTTCAGTGGATGCTTCTGACTCTCCTGATAATCAAGCACAGGTCCCTGGAAAGCAAATTATGGACTTTTGTGTTGCAAAACCCATTGTAAACGTGACATTTATCACTGCAAAGCCAAGTCCTGTGGAGCACTTGGCTGCAGTCAGGGGGGCAGAAGCCTTTTTCTTCTGCTTATGGTAATGATTGTCATCTCTGGATAAGGAGCTGGCACCAGGTCCCTGATGGCTCTTTAGAAGTGGTTGGGCACTTCACAACTGCTCCACAGTCTCGATGGTAAAAATGCCAGTTCAGGTCTTCGAGGGAATAATTTGACTCAGGTCCTCACACAAACAGCTTCAAGAAAATGGGTAGTGAGGAATTTTCTGTTCCGTATAAAGTGACGGTGGAGACCAGGATGGGGGGACCTGACCTAGTTGGGCTCTGCACTGTCTGCAGTTTATTTGGCTGTCAGTGCCAGAGCCTGTGGCTTGGCTTTGCTGTGCTTCCAAAATATGCTTGTACTTCAAAATCTGGAAGAAGAGAGCCCTGAAAGCAAAGCACAAAGGTGACAGCAGTACAGCAGGAGTCCTTTCTCCTTTCTCTGGTTTACTGAGCCATACCCTGTTGTGAACGTGGGAAGAATCTGTGGGAAGAAAAGGAGCAGTGAAATAGTATTGGAGTTAGGTGTCTGCTGTTGCATATTGATTTGCCAAGGCCCTGTCAATTAATCTCTTTAATTTTAGGTATAAAAGCATTGTTATCCCAGTGGCAAACTCAAGGTGATCATTTTGGAAGGTTTTATGCTGGTGGGGTGAGCCCTTAGTGGTGCCACACAGGGAGTTGCTATGTGTGCTCTGATTAATAAAAAAGTTGATGGGAAGAAGAAATATTTATATTGGCATCTCTGTGAGGAAATCATTGACATCTTTAAAAGCCCATAAGTATAGTTTCCATCTGGTTTTTTTGCAGAGCGTGGACCTTTCCAAAGGCAGTGCTGATGTGCTGCAGAGAATTAGTTGAGGTCTTTGTGATAGCAGAAGGTGAGAGTTCAACATGTGGTTTTGTTAGCCACAGAGCTTATAGAGAACAAGTTCCCTGTTGTATAGCTTAAAGGTACAGGTGGAGACCACTAGAAAGAGACCTGTTGTCCCTGCAGCTTAGTTTTATTCGAAGTGCAGAGAATAAGAGAGCAGAAGAGATCACTGCATTTGGCACACATTCTCAGCTGCTGCTTCATCTCCGTGTCCGGCTGTGTAATCTCACTCTCAGGATCTTTCTGCACGAGGAAACAGTTGGGCACTGCTGAGCAGAGGAGAAATAATCCCATTTCACCAGCCTTTGGGATAACCTGAGCTGCAGCTGGGCCCATGGGGCAATGAAAAATGTATGTGTTAGTGAGTATGTTAGTGAGTTGCAGTGCTGTCTGAGCTTGCACTTGGATCCTCTCTTTCCTTACCAATGTTTCCTTGTGCTGAAACTGTGCAAGAGAATCCCTGAGCTTTACACCAGCATTTTTGGAAAAACTTAAACCCATCTGCAGCCCTCTCCTCCTTCACTCCCTGGACAGTGAGTGTTGAGTCCAGTGGGGCTTCTGCACTGTAAAGCTGGGACAGGCTGTGCTAATTTCCTGTGGGATGAGCACAGAAGAGATTCTGAGGAAAAGGGGCTTTAACCTTAGCCCATGGTTTAAGGTTATCCACAGTTCTCAATATCCTAGTTTGGGTTTTCTTTGTCTTTTATAAACCTGGAAAGTAGGCAGCTCACCTCTTTGGGGAAATGAGGCAGGGGATAAGCATTCCCATTCCATCCTTTTTCCAGAATTTTTTCCCTTGGTGTGCCAATACAGCAACTTCCCATCCCTGAGAGAGATGTACTGGCAACCTCACTCCTTATTTTGTTCTGGTGATCGGATTGACATTAACATTGTCATTGCTCATCACCAACCTTATTGTATTTACTGAACTTTCTGCAAAGAATGAGTTAAATACATATGGGTTGAATGCTTTCTGTTACAACTCATGTTCTGTCTTGAACTTCTTGGCTTCACATATTTTCCCCTTTAAAAGTTACTAGCTGTATCTGAGATCTTAACATCAGTGGGCCATTTTGGGAAATAAATATTAATGAGATGGCTGCTGATAGCATTATGTGGGTAGAAACAAATGCTTTTATAATAAATGGAATTTAATATTAATTGAGTAGTTTGGAGTTAAAGCAGGATATAAAGTGGCAAGTTCATGGCAGAGCAAAATGCCCTTTGCAGGAATCCAATTAGAAGAGGGAGCAGCAAATTCTATGCAAACTTGCTACAATCACACAGGGGCAATACAAGAGTGGAGTGTAATTTGGAGCCTGGGACCTGTTCCCTTGAATGTCTCATAATTTCAATGAATCAACATTTAGCTACTATGTGGTGCCAAGTTTGCATTATTCAGCTCTTTCCTGACAATGCTGCATCCCATTGCTCCAGTCCTCCCTCTCCGGAGGGAGACAGTATGTTTTGCAATAAAGGACACATCAATTAATGCACTGTACTGCTACATGTCTGCAGGAGAAAAGTGACTCATTTGTTAGCCTGCTGAAATTACTTTGCACTGAAAATCTTCTGCTGATGTTACAAGCTTTTGCCTGATCACTTGAAGCTGTTACCTTTGCCATTTCCTCAATGAGGATGATCAAGAGCTGTCCCCTTTCCAAATTGCAGTGTTTGTTCGTGATTTGGAAAAATGGGTTTGCTGAGATGTGTTGTAGATAAATGGCTAAGTCCTGCCTCAAGAAACCAAGTGCAGTTGTCAGATACATCTTGTGTTATAAAGAGTGATGTAAAGTATTCATTGAGTTTGAATTGTTCAAAAATAATTTCTCTAAATATTATGTATTGTTTTCATCTGGCAGATGGAGTTGCAGAAGCTGCTATAGCAAGAGTTTGTTTGTGGCATTTCAGACAACCTGGGTATTGTGTGAAATTGGCTTAGCAAGCCTCTAAAAGGAGGGTGCAGAATGTAAAGTGAGGGTGTAGGAGTGATAGCCGGGGCAGTGCTTCCAGGCTGATAGAGAAGCATGTGGTAAAAAAAAGAAAAAAAACAACAAGGAGCAAGTCAATTTATCCATTCTGTCAAAATGGCTATGATCAGCCAGGAGGCAAATGAATAAACGGATCAACAAGTATTTCACACTTGTGTGTTCTCGACAGGAAATCACAGATCTGAAACCAAATGTCTGGGACAAAACTACCAGAAATAGTGGCAAAATACTCTGCTGTTTAGTCTGCGTTTTCAACATTTTTAGCTCACAAAAGTCCTTGAATCAAAGCACTAGAATAAAGCAGGAACTTGTTACTACATTTCCCAGATATGAGCAGAGATGAAAATATTTGGGGTGGTCCTAACAGCAGGACCTCAGTCCCCACTGGAATCTGCCTTTGCTGCACACCTGGATGTGTCTGGCTGGCCATGGTGATGGCTCCTGTCTTTTCTTCTCCCAAGCTCACAGTCTGATGGCAGCCAAAGCACCGCCAAAGATCACATCAGAACATGGAAATGAAATGCATGAATAAGGCAGGAGGAAAGTGGATGTGGATTGCTAGGGGTGCCAGGGCTGAACAGCTCACCTGGGAGCAGACATCTACTACATTCCTCCAGGACACTGTGTCAGCCATGGCCCTTCATCAGCTTCAGGAAAAGGAAATGCAGAGCCAAGAGTTTTGTTTAATTACATGTCTGCTTCTGAGCAAGTGCCTTGTGCATCCAGGCACGTTTCTTCATACGTTACGAAACATGTTTTTCCTAAGACGTGAACTGCAGTTCTTGTGGGCTTTTTTCTCCTTTTCCCCAGTCCCACACTTATCAACACTAAAAGATTATCAAGAACTTAATAAAAGATAAGTTTAAGCTTTAGAAGTATAGCAAATAAAGAGAACAGTCCATAAATAGAAAATATATTAAACTGTATCTGGTGTTAAGGGCTCTAATAATTAACATAGGTTGAGTGAATTTCTCCTGTTTTGCTTATCTACAATGGACTTTTGTCTCGAATCAAAATGTTCTGCTCCTCTTAGCAGCTTAGCAGCTCTTTCTACACAGTGATCAAGACAACAGGAGAGCAATGTTTTATTTGCCCTGAGTGTGTGCTTAGTGCAAAAGAGTCTGTCATGAGGATGAAACCAGTTTCTAGTTTTCTGTTTCTAATTTTCAAAATAATTTCAACTTTTTTTTTTTAATGGAAAATCTCTTCTACTTCTGTTACTTTATGGTTTTTCAATTCTTGGCTCTTCTATGTAATTAGAAGCCTGCTAATAGACATTGTGGTAACTTTATGTATAGAATACATACTTTTGATTACATCTTACATTATAACCTAAGACAATGCTTAATGATGCTGTCTGATTTTTTGGTATTAGTGAGATTTTTCTTGTAGTTTGATTATCTTGGGATTTGTTTATGTTGTTGTTGTCATTGATGCTATTTATTTTATAGAAACAGTCTCACAGCAAATACAGTAGTTTAAGGCAGGTGCTACTGGGAGGGTCCTGCTGATGTGGGGACTTTTCATTGTGGTATGTTAATTGATGTGGGTCTGGCAGAGGGGGCCCAGTGGGGGTGTTCACACCACACTGGCTGCCAGATTTAACCAGGACCCACTTCAGCAAATGCTATTGTGCAGCACAGCTCTGTTATGCCCAAGGTAGGAAGCCCAGCAGACAAGGAGTGCTGGAGCAGTCCAAGCTCTCAGTGCCTGCGTGTCTCCCTGGCATCAGAGGGAGGTCCCTGGGTGCACTCGGGTGTCTCTCCAGAGTGAGGTGGGGATGTATTCCTCAAACTGCAGCGCAATACACAGCATGGTAACTCTCAGTGGTCTGGTTCAGTGGCTGGCAGTGTATTGCCCCGATATTTGTGTTTCCTTGTCACATTTGTTAACCTTTGAATGCAAGAAACTCATTAAAGCAATTCCTCAGATGCACACTCCCCAGAGCTCTCAGCTCAGGCCCTGATTAGCATCAGCGACTGCAAGAAGCAAATCTCCAAATGGGTTGATTGATAGCAAGATTAATGATCCTCAAGATTTCTGTCCAGGTTTATTATTGGGAGGCTTACAAATCTTTGCTTTTAGCGAGATGGGTGAGGAGGAAGGACCAGCTGGCTGCCACCCAGTCTGTCTGTATTAGCCTGATGAGGTGATGGACGTAGCCCTGTTAGAGCACCAGCACTGAGCAGTGTATTTTCAGTGTTCCTATTATCTACCAGGTACTAAATGATTTGCTTCTCTGCTCTTGGTGCCAGCTGCTCTTTTCTTTTCCTTTGTGCTATGCTTCCAAAGGTGTAATGCCATTTCTAATTGTGTTTTAAACAGAGTTAACAGAGAGACCATGACATTTTTAAAGTAGCTATTTCTTATTGAAGTGGCCAGTGAAAAAAGCCCACCCTCCAAATACTCAGTGATTAAGAGAGAAAGGAAATAATCACTCTTTTAATATTTATCTTGGCCCCAGATAAGCTAAACATGAATTATGTCCAGCAGTGTTGGGAATTCTTCCTAGTTCTCCCATGCAGTTTTAGTCCAGGTGCACATGGACACATGTGTTGAGAAAGATGAAGCTTCCCACTGAGTATTTCATTACATTTAACAAACTGGCATTTCTGCCTGAAGATGGGCAGGGACATCAAAACTGAGGAACAAGCTGTGCTTAAATTTTTCCAGGACTTTTGTGGTAGATTCCAGGCTGAGCCTCGGGATACTTAAAGTATCTGTCAGTTGAATGTCCTGATGTCCCATTTGGAGGAAGAAAAGAATATTTTTTGTAAAGGCAATAGCAGAGCTCTTCTGTTTTGAGAGTAATTAGGTGGGAGTGATTAGGGACATTTATGTCAATATTACAAAGAGAGACTGTTGTCTCTCTGTTTCTATTGTCCTCTCCTAGGTTGGATCATTTCTGTTTTGGTTCTCTTATAACACTGTGTCCAATCCAGAGGAATTACACTTTGCATTTAAAATTACCTGCATTTTAACATCCCAGTGTGTGACCCTGTTTTTAGTCATTCTTTTCCTAAGATTCACCATCCCAAAGGGAATTAATGTCCTGAAATGATAATATCAAGTATACCAAATTTTGAGAGTGCTACTAAAAGCACCTCTCTAGTAAGAGGCAATCTTCATTGATTGCTGTGGCTCTTCTGATTATGGAACAGCTCTTCACTTGCTTAAATCCAGCTTTCTTTTGTGAGAAAGTTTTAAGGCTCCTTTTAATATTACATGATGTTTTGGGCATTGGAAGCACACATTTTATAGGAAGTGCCTGAGGTATTCTTTGATTGGAAAAGGCATGTCTTTGTTTTCCTCTGTAATTTTCTAGCCTTTGTTATGAATGTTGCATTACATAAATAGTTGGCTCAGGGAGAAGAAAATGAATATGCTCAGGCTTTCCTTTGGTTTTTAAAGCTGTGCCTAATTTTAAGATAGCACCTAGAGGTATGTCTACCCTATTTTTGCCTGAAGACATTAAAGTTCTGAGTGGTAATACATATAACCAAGGAGCTTTTTCTCTTGCAGTAGAAAATACTGATGAGTAAACCCATTCAGTCATCTGTAAAATTGCTGAGTGTATCCAAGGCAGCTGTTGTGGGTATTGATTAAAGCAGGAGCGGAAGGTTTGGTGCCTCTGGCCCTGTCAGAGGTCACCAGGAGAGTAATTAGCTACCAAGTGTCACAGGGCCAAGTGTCATCACAAATAAGGTTTCACCATTGCCTTCACTGTTCTCCAAGGACACCAGGATGATGGGACAGGGAAGCGTGGAAAACGTTTGTGCTGAGTTAAACTAAGACTTAACCACATGATTTGCAATTAAAGAGCTTTCTAAGTGCATTTCTGCACTGGCCACCTGGGTGCTCTCTGGTCACGCAGCTGATGAAGGGGGAGGACATGAAGGCAGCTCATCTGGAGGTGTTGTCATTTCTTAACTGTTTAATTATTTGAATACCCTTCTAAAAATCATTATGTCTTACATAAAACCTGAGTCCAATACTGTGTGTGATAAAAATGGGTGTCTGGGCCCTGGTGCAGGATAGGATCTCAGAGGATTGAGAGAAGAGGATTTTTAATTTTGTGGAGAGCTGTGTAGTCAGCTGGCAAATTTGGGCCATAAATATTAAATTAGCTGTCATTTTGTGTCAGAAATCCCTAGTCTTGTTTGCAGATTAGTTTTTCAACTGGACAATTTTACTAGTGGTGCATTCTTCAGCACAAATACTGTCTCTAAGTTTTGTCCACCTTCTTTTTTTTTCCTCTTTCCATCTGCTATTTCACAGTCTTTTTTCCTGTCTTTATTTCCCTACGATACTAGAGAATATTGTGGTTGGACAGGTGATTAGCATGTGGAGGCTTTTGTGGATCTGTGTGGGTCAACTCCCTAATGTGAAAAAGCACTTGTCCTTGCCCAGAGGAAGTCCCCTGAAAGAAAGGTCTACTTTTCACTGTTCTGTCTAGGATAGCATGCCATGGGCTTGGTATGCCATGCACTTCTACCCATTACCTCTCCAGGTACCATATCTGTGTGATGCTTAACACTGCTCAAGAATATTTCAGGCAGAAACTGCTTTGTGGAGAGAAGGCAAATGGTCTTCAGGAGGGATCTGCTGGAAAATCAGCATTACTGTAGGGAAATCTTCCTCCTTTATCAGCTTTCCTTTATTCTCCTGTTTTTTATGCATTCCTGCTTTGTACATCCTCCAGCAGCTCCAGTTCAGTCATCATTCAGTGCCTTACTGCTGCAGCATGGCACAGGTTCTTTTATAGCTTGGCTTTTGAATTCTGGTCATTAAGTATTAAGACCTGTGAAGGAAAATAACTGTAGAAAATTAGGGCAATATAAGCCATTTTCTGGCCAAAAATAATAAATGCAGATGTCCCTCTGATACAATGAATGTTATATCACTGCTCCATGCTGGTCACTTATTCATATTCATAAGATCAGCTTTTTTTGTGTGGTTTTCTCTCCTCTTTTTCTTCTTAACGCTTGAGTCAGTTTTATTGCTCATAAAAATCAGTGACTGATGACCCCAGCTAGAGCAGTGCAGACTGCAGGCAGCTGTTGTCCAGGCTCCCATCCACTGCTCTGCTGGTGACATGGTCATGATTTGCAGCACTTCTGTTGTTCTGAAGTCTGTGCTCTTTTCTGAGAAGTCATTGCCAGTTCTGACAGTGACAAATGCTTGCCAAGGAATAGTGAAGCTAGTTTAAAGTGCAGAGCCATGTGTTACTAGTACACTTGACTGCATACATACTCTGGTTTTGGTGCCAGCAGAAACCAATCTTAATTGTGTCTCCTGAAAAACATGCAAAACAGTTCAATGGGAATCTGAAGCAGCTTTTCTTCTATTGAAAGTGAGAATGAATGTACAGAGGTAGTGAAAGGAGATCGTTTCCTGTCTTTACATCCTTGTTCAGGAGTTAGTTGCAGACACCCCCGTGATGGAGGAGCATGGGGAATGAATGCCTGTATCCAGGTTGCGTTTGGTAAAGACTAAGCCATGTCCTGTGCAGCCTGGTTTAGAGGTCCCTTACAGATCCTAGTCTGACTCTTATTCCGTCTTTCCTGTTCTTCCCACCAGCTAGAAACTCTGTGAAAAGTAGGATGGCTGGGACTATTGGCCTCTTTGTTAGCAAATATATATTCTGCAGAGGTTCTGTCTGTGAGAGGCTGTTTCTGGAGGAAGGGTGCCTGAAGGACAAGACTTGCCATGCTCTGACAGTAGTAAACAGGCCTGCAGGACCCTTTCAAGCATCTGCCCCCAAACTGGTCATGTTTTAGCAGGTAATGATCCAGAGAGAGAGCCTAGAGCTCCTAGATGCTAGTACAGAAATAAAGTAATAAAAATCTGGCTGGCCGTAGAGAAGGAATACACACTGTTCCAGCCAGCATCAACACCTAGAAGAAGGACAAGTGAACAAGGAGCAATGAATGTGCTGGTTGGTTCAGCGTGAGCCAGGGCATGGCTCTTGGTTGTCCCCAGAATGTGAAACATTTCCCCTTTGGTTTTTCCTGTCTTCAGCCACTGCCCTGGTGGCTCCAGCCAGCCACTGCAGAGGCAATTGCTTGTTCCTCCCCATAATCCTGGCTCCTCCTCTCCCTGCCCTGGCTGCTCCAGAGCTCACAGATCAGGGGATGCTGCCTGTGCTAGACCCAGGACAGAGGAGTAAAGGCCAGGCAGTGCCCTCGAAGGAATTCCCAGCACTCCCATTGTCTGTGGCTGGGCTGTGTTTGCATTGGAGGCAGTATTAACACTGAGGCACTGCCTTCTACACCAAAATGAAATGCATCCATACTTTCAGGCCATTATGTGAACTAGTTCTCCCTCTTTCTTTTAGAGGAGTATAAAGGAGAAGCTGCTTGAGCTTTAGTAACTAATAACCAAGGAAACCTGTTCGGAGTTTCAAAATCTCACAAGGCATCTCTTCTTACAGAGAAGTTAATCTGGTATTTTTCTCAGCAGAGATGGAACAAGGATTTAACTCAGCTAATCAGGACCATCTTTTGGCATATTTTTATGCTTTCATCTTAGTAATAAGGTGTTGCTGCTCTGGACTTTGCATCCTGTTAGTTTGCTTTAGTAACTCACAGCCAGTATCTCTGCAAAAAGATTCTGGGCAGCGGGATGTTCTCCCTCACATGATCTGTGCATTCCAGACCCTGCCTCTGCTGCTCCTCTGGGGAGATGCTAATCTTGCAGTGTTTTACTTCTGCATTTTGGTCCATATGTGACAACTGTGTGTCTCATCACCATAATCTCACACAGTTATTGTACCCCAGGGAGCGAGAGCCACAAAAACATATGGGGCTAGAGAAAATGGTGTGCTTCACTGCTCACGGGCATATTTCAGAGACAACAGACTCTTTGGTATTTCACAGAAAAGAGATGGCTCCCCAAAATCTTTTACAAGTGAATCAAGGTTGTGATTTGTTTTTGTCAACCAGTGCTCCAGAAATACAATAATTATTCTAAAATTAATGTTTCAGTTGTTAAGATTTTAGTAGTCATTTATGCCATGACAAATCCCAGTTGTGCATTCACTATGGACCACTTCTATTAGGAAAAAAGGCCTGTTATTATTTTCTGCTGACAGTGTTGGTTTCCTGAGCAAATGGGCACAGATATGCAAACACCTGCCCATGTATACACACTGGGGTTAAAAGTTACAGACTGAAGTTCTCATGTGAAAATAGGTGTAGATTTACACCTTGTCTAGCCCTGCATCCACTCCCCTCTCTCCCCTCTCTGGTGGCTCAAAACAAGCAATTTCCTGCTCTCATCCTTTTCCTGCTCTCATCCTTTTCCTTTATCCAGCCCTCCCCACATACACACTCAGATTTGCTGCAGCCTCTTGTAGCCTTAGCAACTGCTGCCACTTAAGGTTTGTATCTGGAGGAAAAGGTAATGGGGAGGGGAAATGCCAAGGGATAGAAAGGAGCATCCTAAACTGGAGGAGGAGGCAGATACTGAATTGTCTGAAATGCCTCTCAGTAGCCTTGATGGCAGCTATCAGTATTTATTACTATAAACCAGATGTGAGTTTCCAAAAGGCTGTGCTTGGGGCCAGGTGTTCTCTTACTCAGGAAGAATGGACATTATCCAAACTGGAGTCATCTGTCCAGCACCCCGAGATGTGTTCCCTCCTGGAGCTGCACAGAGGAAAGATGCCAGAATGGGAAATAGACCCAGTAAGCAGAACTTGCTTGAAAATTCATTCAGCGAATTTGTTAAACGCATAAAAGATCTTTTAAAGATCTGAAACACAGAAGGGGTCACTGGGACAGGGATGCAATGGCCTGTGTGCAGTAAGCTCAGCTGTAGAGGTTAAACTTAGAATATTTACAACTATTATGAACAAATGGAGGAAAAAGAAAAAGTTTGAAAGACAAGTCTTCACCTAATGTGCCAGTATCCAGTATTGTAAAATAATGAAAGTGCTGCATTACATATGTGCATTAGACAAGAGTGTGATGTTTGTGACTTGAGAAAACCTTTAGTCAAAGTCTAAGGTGTCTGTCTTTGCAAAAAAGCTGCAGAAAGTATGCAAAAAGGACTAAATGCAGAATTTTTAATCACATTAATGATTGTAGCAAACTTTACTATGTGAAATATTAATTCAATACATTGTTAATCCAACAATGTGCTCAGCAGAGTTGAGCTGGGCTGTGTATTCAGCTATTGCCATCGTGGGCCTTAAAAATATTGCACACTGTGATTATCTGACACATTTACATGTTTTGAGGCTATTAAGAAAAAGCCATCTTATGACTGTGTATAAAAACCATAATGCCAGCCTTTCAGAGCCTCTGAGAGTATAAAATAACAAATTAAGAAAAAAAATTGCTTTTCTTCAGTATCATCAGCTTAAAAAAATCCCGTAAATCCCTGCATAAAGGTCTGTCTTTTTATCAAACACCTTTTTAAGGCCTTCATTACCAGGAGAAGCCATTCAAGGATTTCTGTAGTATTGACTCAAGGGAAAGAGCCCCAAATACATCAAAATCAGGAACATTTTGCCTGTTTCATATTCATAGTTTCTTCTTTATGTGTGACTGATTTATTCTGCTGCGTGCCCCCAGGGTGTTCATTGTCCAAAATAAAGGCTGCCAAAAAAAATGAGAACAGGGAGCAAGTGGTGAGGCGGGGGGAGTTCAGCCCATGTTTTTAAATGCTGTGAGACTGCTGCACATCTTGCATCCTCATGTGTGAATTCACCTTATGGTGTTTCTTAACAAAAGTATACTCACTAAATATATAACTTCAGCAGAATGCAAGCCATCATGCCTGAAAATAGAAAGCTGCTCCCAGACAGTGACTCCATGCTGTGAAATCCACTCTCTCCTACTTCTGTATTGTCTTAAGTTGTACTTGTGCTGCCATAGCTTGTGCTTGTGTTACAAACACTGTGCCTGTGTACTAGAAAGTACAGATGCATGAAAAGCAAGCACCTCTGATAATTCTAGATCCTGGTTTCACCTAAGAGAGTGGTTTGGTTTTCAGTGACTTTTTTTCTCCCTGGTGTGTATGGATGTTGGAAACAAAGGGACCACAAATGACTTTGCTCTGACGATGGGCTCTGCACGGAGAGCACAAAGCCCGAATTGCAGAGCAGCAATCTGCAGAGCAGCAAACTGCAGGAACTGCAAGACAGCAGCTTGGAAGCCACATGTGCAAATATGTTTGAGCAAGGGAACCTGCCACTTGGCAAAGGCACAGTTCACCAGGCCCCCACAAACTTTGCCCAGGTGTTGAGGAGCGGTTGAAGGGCGGCAGTGAGGGGGATCTTTCTGCACTGGGGAGCTATTGTTTAGCGCCTCGACAGATGAGAGCAGACCCTTCTCCTGCCACAATAGCTGCTCACACCAAGCAAGACTCATTAAATATTCAGTTCCAGCCTCAAGCAGCTCATTAAGTCAGCAATGAGCAGTGACGCTGGTGTTGGAAAACCCTGCCTCAGTTAACATCACCATGCAGAGTCTCCCTGGATCTCTTGATGTTATTCTACTCAGTACCTTTTCTGTGATGACCAGCTTGTGCTCTCTGCTTTGCATTAAATACAGGTAAAAAAGAGTCAGGTGAATTTAAGTTCTGCTCCTCATTGTAGGCCTTTTTAGAGAGGAGTCCTGGGGCCCAAGGGAAGTGTCTATTGGATTTCTGTGTACCAGCATATGTAATACAAGTTTGCAGGAGGAGGATGGGATGAAGGTTATATGGCACTAGTGTTAAAAAGCAAACAAACAAAAAACCTTAATGTTCGAATGATAAGTTTCATAGCAGAAAATCATAATATGAAGCAGTTACAGATGCTGTATTACTGGTGGTTTTTACACAGCAGAAACTTTTACAGTATGTGTATTTTCCCTGGAAATTGAGTGTCTTAGGTGGATTTGGGCTTGAATTGTATGCTGAATGTGTTTCTTGTGTGCAGAGTTCCTTTCTGAATGATGCATTTGAAACCTGTTTTGCAGCCACTAACTTTTATGATTATAAGTTCATATATAATTTCATATTCAATAGTACTTAGCAATAATGTATAGAGGCATTTATGATGGGTGGATGTCAGATGTCAGTGAATTAGAGCACATCAGAATCTGGAATAAGAATTGTAATTGTGGAAAACAAACATATGTTTTCATGTATCAATGTTTTAAAATTTAACGTCTGAAAGTATGGAACAGAAATGGAGAAACAGAACGTGCAAAAGTTTTTTCAGAGAGCAGTTTTTCACACCCTGAATCTATTTTTTTTTTCTTTTTTCTTTAACAGGAAGTGTTTTCAGACTGCTCATTTCTATGTGGAAGACAGCAGTTCCCCCCGTGTGGTCCCCAATGAAAGTATTCCCATTATACCTATTCCAGGTAAGATGGGCTTAATCTCCTGTGTTTGTGCTACTTGGAGTCTGGATTAATTACATAAAGAAGAGAAGGTTGTGCTTGTGATAAATCATGGGGCTTTGGTAGAAATTTGTTCTGTCGGTGCTGCTTCATTTAATTTAATGTGCTTTGTAATGGGGCTCCAAGTGCCAATGCTGTATTTTTCTGTAGACACCTCTCCCACTTAGTTTTAATAGAAATTTCAGAATAACCTTTGCAAAATGTCAAAAACATGAGTAACAAGCCTTGAAAACACTGAGACATTGCATCCAGGGTGAAACCAGCTGCTCCATCAGGGCAGGTTGCAGAGGAGGGATATTCAGTTCCACTGCTCTCTCGAGACTGGGGGCCTTGCCCCCACTTTCACCGCGTGTGGAGGTGGAATCTGGGGCTCTCAGAAAGGACACAGGGATAAGCAAACAATCTCCAAGTCCAAAGCCATCTGTTAATTTGGTATTAATAAAGTTACCAAAGGTCAGATTCTCCTCTCAGCTATACTGAGAGTGATGCTGTAAGCAGAGTGTAGTGCTATTTTCTCTTCATGAGGCATTTCCCCTGGGAATTATTAAGTGCAGGATGCAGCTGCCATGAAGCTGTGATGACAGAGAGCAGCTTGGTGTTGCCGTGGCCTTTGCAGCCGCTGCCTTGTTTGATGATGGTCAGTCTCATAGGCAGAATTAAGATACCAAAAATGCTATATTGACCTCAGTCTGTAAAAGGCTTGTACTTGTTTCTTGAAGGTGTTTTTAGTTTCCCTGTCATATTCTGTATCTGCATCATTGATCTGGGATTCAATTTGTAGCTAATTAGGTTCATTTTACAAAAAAAAATATCCAGAGCCCTTTCTGAGACACTGAAGAAACTTGCTTCCTAGCAAAGTGAGAGTCCAGTTATATTTTCCTTGATTTTATTCAGTAGACATGTGTGACTTATTTCTAGAAAGAGTCTTTCAAAGTACCCATGGGAACTAGTAGAAAAGGTCAGCTATTACATTCCTGCAGAAAGCGTTAGGCAGTTTGCCTTCCAGTCTGATGCTGTACCACTGAAAATGAAGAAAACATGCTATTGTCCCCTCTCCTTTCTGTTGGAGACTAAAATGCATGTCCTGGCCACCTCACGTCCTTAGCTAGAAGTCATCCTTCTCCTTTAGGGTAAAGGAGGTGGCAGGTTTTAATCTTAGACCACCAGTGATTCGTTTTCACAGAAGTACTTAAATAGCTGGAGAACTCCATTCTTTCTACTCTAAAACCAAGAGGAACAAATGCCTGCTGGGACTGCTTGTGGCAGTCAGTTCAAGGGTCCCACCATGCCTGCTCTCGTGTGGTAGCTCCTTGGAGCTTGTGGGGAAGGGGAGGCTGGGCTAAGCTGGACTCTGGCACAGCATAAACCCAGGGGATTATGTCTACAAGGCACTGGGAGGAGACAAATTCTCCCTTCAGACAGAAACCTCTTTGGCCAATGTGTAGTCTTTTTACTGTAATTGAGACAATTTTTTTCTTAGATAAAAGAAGCCAGCAGAAAGCTCTATCTTCTCATGCTGCAGTGTGTGTTGTTGAGACAGTGATTCTTCCGTGTTGCACAGAGATGTTTTGGTGGTCAGTCCATTAAGACTGGAGTGCATTCATATGAATTGTAGTGTAGGCTGAAGTTCCATTAAAACCATGCAGGCAGCAGGTACTGTCAGGGCAGCATGTGCACCAGTGCTTCTCCAGCAGCCATCCTAGCACAGAGCAGAAAGTGACTGGTAACAGAACATTGTCTTTTGGGGACACTTCCCATTACTAGAGTAAGCCAGGCTGTGAGGCCACAGCAGCTTTGTGAGGAGCATGATGCTACTGTCACTGCAGTGCTCCCTGTGGTGTGCTCAGACTCAGTAATGCTGAGAAAGAGCTGCTCACCCCTGATAAGGGGCACTGCAGATTAAGGCATCCCCTGAGCAAATGCTGCAGGACACCTTGAGCAGCTTTGTAGTTAAAAACCTGCAAGGATTGCTGATGAGCCTTAAGGCACATCAAGAACTGGGCCTTAGTCTAGTTTAGTCTAGTTGGTTGCAAGAGTGAATCCAACCCTTGAATTCCCAATCTAATGACAGCATTTTTGTGGATACAGTGGACATAGAGAGACACCTGCATACAGACATCCAAGTGGAGAGGCCTTAATCTGGAGCTGAATCATGCCCAGAAAATCTTAAAAGAGAATGAACTGGTGAATTTAAAGATCTTGACACTGACATTTAAAGCTATTTAGGCCACCAAAAGCCGAATCACCCTCTGTAAGTGCCTCACTCCGTGTGTATCATCTATTACCTGTACAGGGATAATAGTTAATACGTGGATACTTTCAGCCATGAGGCTCATGGCTTAGTTAGTAGAGAAAAATTCCAGCTATGTTGGCTTTTTCCAAATATGGGAGATACTGCCTTGAAAGATCTTGAAGCTCTCGGAGGCATTTTCCTTGTTTGGAGATGTAGAAGTGGGCTGTGCTCCCCCATATACCTGTTGCTAGATGACAGTCTCCCCTGACGTCAGCTGCTGCTCCCACATAGACAGCCCACTGAAATGCCTTAAGAACATGAAATGACAAAATTCTCCTTTAAACTGATGAAATTATAAGCCTCTGAACTTTTCCTCTGGAAGCTGCCACAGGGTGTGAGAAAGTCTTACTTGCCATGTTGATACTAGAAGCAAAATGTAAGTGGCATTTTCACAGAAACAAGTTTTTTAAAGTAACCTTGCTAGATTGTGAAACCCCATCTTAACATGAGGAATTTGACTAGGTCCCTGTGGGACTGTGCCTCTACCTCCTACAGTTCAGTGGACCAGCTTCCACTCTTGGCTAAGAGCAAGCAGCCACACTGATGGCAATTTAGGGCAGCGTGGCTGAAGGTGTTCGGCAGGTTTGCCAAGACCCATCTCAGCACACAGTGAGCTTCTAGGCAGAGGGAACTGAGTGGGTCTGGGTTGGCTGGTCCTGGCCCAGGTGTGGGGTGGCTCTGCCATGTGCCTGGGAGCCAGGCACAGCGAGGTCCTGACACAGCTCGAGGTTTCAGAAGAGCACTGGTGTTTCTGTGTGCCACTGCTCTGCTCCATGCCGTGTTGGCACAATCACAGTTAGCATTTGTGTTACTTCTGCACAATGTCCTGCTCTTGTGTATGCAAACCCTCTGTTTTCTTGGGTCTGTGAGCTCTAAATCAGACAGCCAGCTACCTGTTATAGGCACACAGGTGTGACATCTAAAAAATCGTCTTGCAGAGGAATAATTTTATCCATTTTCTATTTCACTTCCCTTGGCTATGTCCTTAATTATTGTGTAGGAAGCACAATAACATCACCCATAGATGTGTGCCTGTCTGTGCAAATTCTCTCTGAGATCCAAATCATTATCATTATTCATAATTATCTGCACTGCTTGATCTAGAGAAACACAAGACAAAGGAGTTATCATTATCTGAGTCACCCACTGGATATTACATCTGAAGTATGAATCTCAATTCACATAAGCCTTGCACCTAACAGTTATGCATCTGTAATCAGTGGCAGATTTCTGAAAATTCCCCTGGCATTCCGCCCAACAAACTTATTTCTCTGTATCTTCTCTCTTTGTCTCCATGCTCAGGTAATTTTGGCCACATACACATCATTTTTGTCTGGATCTCTTCTCTAAAACATTTGCTCTTGGCAGCGTCTCACTCAGCAAAGCTGCTCCTGCTTCTGTTTGTTTGGTCTTCTCTATTGCTGGGTCAGTATCTGACTGACTTTCTGGATCTTTCCGGACTTGATCCTTTTCAGTAGAGTCAGGAAGGTAACAACAACAGCAGCATCACAGCTGCAGACCTGTGTGTTTTCCAACCACGAAGCCAAAATACATCCCTTAGCAGTTCTCCTTTCTTCTCCTAGCAAGACCTGCTCCCTGACAGCAGTGCAAAAGTGCAGCTCTGTGCAACTTCGATGATATCAAACAGTGAATTGAATAAAAATTCCACTTCTAACCTCCTCCTCTCCTTTGTGTCAGAGTTTTCCTGCTCTTGGGTGGAGCATTGTTCTGGATCTTGCTGTGGCTTCACTGGTTCCTTGCCCAGCCCATGGGCACAGTGGATGCTGTGGCACTGATGTCAGTAGGACTTGAGGTGAGATCAGTACAGAGGTACTTGGGGCTTGACCTGATGGGAAAGCTCAAAACTTTGTGTAGTTTTGACCACAGTCCAGAGAAGCACAGATCATAAAGAACAAAGCAGCGGGCCAATGTAGCTGATTCATTTACCACATTTTCCAGAAGTATTTTGTGTCTTACATTTTCAGTATAAATAAAATTTCTCAGAGGTGATGCCAATCATTTCAGCTGTGTCTAGACTACAAGACTTAAGAAACATTTCCCAGTTGTCAGATCATGGTATGTTCAGTTTTAGGTTTAAATGACAGTAAATTAATTTTTTAACTAGTCACAGAGTTTATTAATAATGTATTTTAAAAAACTAGTGGCAGAATCTGATGGAGAAACACTCATGGTTCTTCAAGAATGTCTCAGTATGGGTGTTCAAGTCCAGGAAATAGAGGAATAGCAAAAAGGTGCTTTGACCACCTCACACCCACCAGGGTGGAAGGCCAAGGCACCCATGACCCTTTTTCATTTCCCTGTCTCTTCATGGTTACAAGTAATCCCATCATAAATCCATTTTATTAATTCTTAGCTCTTAAATAATTTGAATAGTGCCTTGGACTGTTCCTGACAAATGGCAGTGGTCAGACTTGATGTGTTTTTTACAGGCTCAGCTGCTGTGTTCTGGTAGCATCCACCCTTTGACAAACTGTTTCTGTTAAGAGACAGTAATGAGTATCTCATTTGACAAGGAAACTGCAGCTTCCTAGCACAGGCTTGGTATCCTAGTGTTTTCTGCCAAGGTGTGGCTGTCTCAAGTTGCATCCCCAGAGCTGAAGAGCAGAGCCCAGGGTACGTCTGTGGCTGTGACAGTGACAGTGCACTGAGCACAGTGAGCCTTGTGAGGTACAGGAACTGTGCTAACCACAGCCGAGGGCTCCTTTCTCAAGGGCATGAAGCTCTTCACTGAGCACAGAGGTGGTGCTCTTCAGCTGCTTAAGACTTTATTTCTGCTCTCTGCTCCCTGTGGATTTATGTTCCAACACCATATTGTGAATTGTTCCTATCTTCAGCTTCAATTAAATTCATGAACGCAATATGGTAAACACAGCCATCCTCTGAAGCCAAGAAAATATCAAGATATTTTAGGGAACATCCACCTTCCTTTTACTCTGCTACCAACCCTGCTCCTGCAGTAGTACACTGTAGAATTTATGGCATGATATCTAGTTGTGGTTCTTCTAGTGGAGGCTTCAGGGGCTGGCTACAACACAAAAGAATGTGTTTTTATGGTGGCCATGTGAAGTGCAGATAGATGCTTTTCTGAGAGCTGTTACACTGGGAGGCAGAGCCCTGGAGTTGGATCTTCATGTGTTCAAATGTAAGGCTTGTATGTAATTGATAGAAGGACTGGGACCTGAGGATGGAAATGTGTGAGATTAAAATTGTGTTCTTTAGCTGGCAATACCAAATGAGATCATGTTTAATGTCTGGGCTAAGTGAAAATTCACATTATTTCGTTCTCTTGGACTGAAATTGGTTTTTTGCTTAAAGGGAAGAGGTATATTGCTATTACATTTATAATTAATGATAACCCTGTCTTTGTACAAGCAGATTTAAAGGGAGCTCTTATTTTGACACGTATACAATTTTATCATTAACATCTTTATATTCCTGACTGACACATGGCTAATAGCATCGCAGTAGATTAAGTCTTAAAGCAAGAAAGATGAATGTAGCTACAGAGTTACACAGGTGGTTTTCATATTCTGCTTTTTCATATGTCTTCCCTTTATCAGAAGCCTGCCCTTGTGTTCATTTGACTTGATTATAACAAATAGATAGCAATTATCTTGCTGAAAGGACTCCTGTTTTTCTTTCAGCATGTCCATCTTTCCAGGACTTTTGAATGTGTTCAAAGTGTTTTCCATGCCTTTTCACTTTGGAAGGTGCTTCATAAACACACAATTACAAAAAAGTGAGCATTAATGAGGAATAGTGCTCACAGTAATCAACTCTTAATGAGTTCTTATTCATCTTAATTCATTTTAATTTATAATTTGTCTTAATTATTGAGGTCAGTGACTTCAGGAGGATGCCACCCTTAAGAGATCTTCAGCAGGTATTTTGATGTCCTAAAATAGTCTTTATAATATTTATGGAGATATAATCTCCACAGAAGGCAGACACCTTCTCAATACTAAGACTTTTTAATGACTTTGTTTTATCATAAATTAATTGATACTAATGTTATACAAATAAAGCTGTTCTTATATTTCTGGAAATTTTTTTATACAGCAAGTAAATGCAATCAGTCAGAAAGATTAATTATTCCAATTGAAATGCAATGGCTTCAGTTGCATTCTTATTTTAAATAGTTATGCAAGGAAAGCCAGTATACTGCAGAATTAAAGGCTCTGACAATATAAATGTGTATAATTCAACTGCATTAAATCTAAAGTGGTTTGAAGAAAGCTGGGCACCGCCTTGCTTTACGTGTGGAATTACTCGTAGAGTCCAGTATTTTTGTGACTTAGGGCAAGGGCTGGCTATTTCTGTCTGCTCAGAGATTTCAAATTCAATCTGTGCCAAAATTTGAGCAGCGTGTGAAGTTTCGAGCCCTTTTAATTATGTGCACTTTGGAGTGGATGCTCAATCTGCAGGTTTCTATATTTTTGTTTAAGCTTTTCTCTAGAGGTGGACAATTGAGTTAATGGGAATTTTTAATAATCTCTGCTGGGGCAGAATTTTGCCCAAGGGTGTGCTATTTGTCCTTGCAGTATTCTATATGCTCAGCCACTCTTGTAGAGACAGAATATCACACTCCACATGGTTATTCCTGCTGCTATAGCTCTCACAGCCTTCACTCTGATATGTATTGTAGTTTATGCAATGGCTGTTAGATTCCATTTTAAGTGAAATGCATCCTAAATATTGATCCTAGGTATTCCAGCTGCTTGCAGAATTTTTCCATCCCTCCTTTTAAAACGGAAAAAAACCATGAAACTTCACTGAAGGTGGTTAACAATAAATAAATATCTTTTAAAAAATCCTGTGATTGCGTTCAATGTTCTTGCTAGGAGTGGAGAGTAAGAGAATGAGAGATGAAATAACATCCCAGGGTTGAGTGTTGCTGGGAACAGAAAGGTGTTTGTTTGCCATGGATATGGGAAAGCATTTTTCATATATGTTATTTTTCAGTGAGTTAAGAGGTCAAATCCAGTCCTGTTACAATCGTACTGGTAGATATTTTGGGAAGACTTTTTTGCAGAAAATGAGAACTGCAAGGATACACTGCTCAGAGTGGATTCTCAAGGATCAATGTCCCTAACCATGTCACTGGTTTAATGATCATCATAAGCCAAGTTAGGTTTGTGCTGCCTTCAGAAAGAGAAGTTTCCCTGACACTTCGCTGTTCATCATCCTAATGAGTAGGATCAACCCATCTATCCCACCAACAACTAATTCTTCCCCTTCCCCACAAATCAATCGTTTCTTACAGTCATCAGCCAGATCAGCAGGTGGATTCAGATCACTGCTCAGCCCCCCAGGCAGGGAGGGGGCAGTGGGAGAATCCGTTCATTCTCTGGCTGAAGCCAGCTGTGTGTGAAGAGCACGCTGAGAATTGATGGAGGTGCCCCCAGGATGCAGGGGTGGCACAGAGCAGTGAGTGGCTGCTGTGGGAGCAGATGGACCAAGACACATGTCAGCCATGGCACATGAATCCAGGTGGCTTAGTAAATGAGAGACTGAAGTGCAGGGACTCACAAACCAACCAAATAAGCTTTCACATTAAGAATAAGGCATAAGATGCAGGGAGTATATTGGATCTAGGAGGCTGGGTAAGATAATACCTGAAGAACAGAAAGCCTTTACAGACAAAACAAAAGACATGGAGAATTTTCTTACCAAGACTATTTCATGTGTCAAACGTCTGGTCTTCAGAAACACCAAAACTCCATCTAAATAAAGGTAATATGAGGAAGCACTTTGGTTTTGACCTTCTTCATTAATTCCTGACCCAAACCTATCTATTCCAATACAATGCCACTAAACTATCCGGTGAGCTCGCAGTCTATAAATGAATCAAAATGAATCTGAGACCCTATTATGTGGAAATGTCACTTCTGATAGGATATCCTATTTTTCTTTGAAAATTGGCCCCTATTGCTTTAACATTACAAAGGCAGCTTATTAAGTGGGAGCTATGGGAAAATCCTTCCTGGTAGGATTACTAATTATCCAAACTTAAAATGTAACCCTGTTCAAGCTTTATTGCTTCTACATGCTTTGGGCTTCTTTTGGAGGTGTCTGTCTTATGAAGGAACGTGTTAAGTGTTCTGCATTTGCAATTGCCATTTCTTTAAAAAGGAGGTGTTAGTGAAGGTTTTCCTCTACAGTCATTTTTTTAAACAAACATGATTTTCTTCTTGGCATTGTCTCTTCGTGGCAGGAAATGAGCTGCTTTGTGCTCCCCTTTGGGTTTATTTGATACTTCTCTCAGGTGCTTGGCTTGGGCCAGCAAGTCAAGATGGGAACTCCACCAACATGTTAAATATTTAGCACAGGAATTAAACATACCCCGCCACGTGTCAGCTTTGGTAGTATCTGATTATAAAAAATATTACTAAAATACTGTCCATCTGAG
Source organism: Leptocoma aspasia (assembly GCA_013399835.1). Lineage (NCBI taxonomy): Eukaryota > Metazoa > Chordata > Aves > Passeriformes > Nectariniidae > Leptocoma > Leptocoma aspasia. Next base: position 249,843 of record VXAX01003850.1, read on the forward strand.
TATACTTCTTCCTCTGTGTAACACAAAGGGTTAGTACGTTGTTATGGTGCCAGATTCAGCTCATATTTCACAGTAAGTAAATCCGGAATCACTTTATTGACACTGATAAAACAGATGGCTAAACCCATGCTTGACAGAAATGTAATTATATCTGCAGTGTTAGAGGTGAAGGTATGTTATTAAAACACCTCCCTCTCCTCTTTGAATAATGTGTAGGTCTTGCAAAATGTAAGGATCGCACTGACAATATCAAATGTCACTCCAGCTTCTTGATGGGAAAAAGTATATAGTGCAAAAGTGAATATGCACAGAACGATGGAGAGCTGCTAATTAGCCATTATAGGATTCTATTAATCTCTTCAATCGACTAAAAGAATTACAGTCCTTTAAGTCTGTTTGCTTTAAGATGGAAAGAAGGCTTAACCAAAGCCTTTGGGCTGACGATAGCTAAAGGCAAATCAGATTCTGTGCATCTAGCTACATCTATTGGTTTTCCTGGAGAAGGTCACAGCCATCTCCAGTCAGCTCAGGCCATTCCAGAGTGCTGGCTGTGTTAGCACACATTCTGCCAGAAGCCTGGCAAGCTGCCCATGGCTAAGCATGCCTGTATCCAGCTAAAGTAATTTGTGTTCCTGAGCAGGGGTTTGGAGTTGGAGGTTATGAATAGAAAAATTCCAGCCCAGATTAGTTCAGCATTTTCCTGTTTCACTGGTTAATGTGATAGGCTCTACCTCCTGTGCAGCTGCTTTCCTGTGGCCATCAGCTGGGACAAGGTGGGTGTGCAGGGAGCACCAGCCACATCCTACCACACTGTAGGTTGCCCATCCCCTCAGGGCTGTGCCTGTCCCAGTCACAGGCCATGTTGGACCATGTTACCCCACCAGTTTGAAAGCTGGAAACATTAAACTGTTTTTTAAGTTTCTAATGTTCATGGTTCTGATTTTAATCTTTCTGATGTGTAATAATTATACTTGCTCCAGCGTGGTTTTCCTGAGTTGATGGGCAACTTCATTTCCTTCTGACCCAGTGAGCTCATATGTCAACAATACTTCCTATTTAATTATTTAATGTGTAATTGTAACCCATGTCATCAAATATGGTAAGAAACTGCATTGGGTTAAGGCTTCTGGAGGGAGTTAGAATGAAAATGCAGAAGAGGAAGAAGGGAGGGGAAGCACTAAAGGACAGTTACCAAGAGAGAAGTGAAGTAGCAGTGGCTATAAAGGTGGAGACATACTGCCACCATGCAGTGATGATGATAAAAAGAAAACTAACCACGCTTTGCCATGGATTTCTGGTGCAGACCCATCCTTGAAATTGGTGGGAATTCAATGAACTGGAGAGCATGTTATCTCTAATGTATTTTTTGGCTCACAGATCACAATTAAAGTTAAATTCTGCCTTCTGCAAAATTAGCTTGGACACACTGGTCTGCTGCAGCCAATCCTTTATCTTGGTTGGTCTCAGCTGAGCTAAAACTATGCAAGGGAAAATCCCAAATTATAACTGTGGAGCTTCTCTTGTGAGATTATGTGCAATTGCCATCATAGCAGAAGCTATTTTCAAGGAAATCTAGGATGCATGGGTTACTTTTCAGAAGAGGAAATACTGTTTTGCAGGTTCTTTTTATAGATTTCTATGATTCCTATAGATCATTCCATTCAAATGTCTTGGCTGGGAAAATATTGATATAAATGTTATGAGATGATGATATTCCCAATATTATATAGAATAAATGTTATCACTTAAATATTTTTAAATGCCACCATTTCTGCAGGCTGCAGCTTTTTGCTAAGAAGAGCATACACTTGTCAAATGTTTTGAATTCTGTATTATTCAGTAAATGAGCATGTGGTTAATTAAAGTAGCATTACTATACTGTGAGGTGACCAGATTGCAAACATATCTTTAACAATTGGCCCTTGTAAATAAAATAGAAGAGAGCTGATTGAGATCTGAAAATGTCAATAGATGCAAAAAGCCACCTTAGAGCGTTACCTTATAAAATAAAAGGAGAGAAGTAATGACGTGGTCAATATTAACTGCTATCAGCTGGAAGGAAATCAGATTGTCAGGGATCTATAAAATTCTTGCCAAAGTAGAACCTCATTTACACATACAGATCTTCATACCCTTTGCTAAGAAAAGCGTATGTGACAGCTTAGAGGTTTTAGCTGCCAAAGATCTTTCACTCTGAATACAGCAAATGTCACATCTATTTATTTATCGTTAAATTTTGCTAAGTATCTGTAGAAATATTTGGATTTTTTCTATCATAATGTAGATGTTTAAAAGGAAAAGAATCCAGATTATAATGCAGCTGTAGCACCAAACCATATGTCTACTAAATGGGAGCAAAAATACACCACTGAATTACTGGGAGTAAACATAACCTAGATGCTATCTTCAGAAGAATATTAAATGAATTATATAAATACAGGGTATTGCCATAAAATCATGCAATCAGACAATAGTAGCCATCAGGCAATAGATTATTTCATATGCTGAAAGTAATCACAGTTGTATAGCAATTTGCATTTCCTAAATGCCGGATTGAAAATATTAACTGGCAAATCTTTGCAAGCGCATTTTTCTACCAACTGCAGTGGTGGTCATAACAATATCCGGCCTTTTTTGAGAGCTAAATAGAGGAATAAGGCAGCCATCCTACACCCCAGCTTTATTAGAATCTGCCTGGAGTCCCAGGTGTTCAAAACAGTCTTGTTTGTCTTCAGTTTTAGTCTTCAACTTCGTTCTTGTAAGAAGACGTATAAGGATGATTTACTGGTATATTGGGTGACACTTGCACTGTGTTGTGCAAGAGTAAATGGTCCAGTGGGATACTCAATAATATTCAATGTTATGAATAATGTCTGGCATGAGAGAGAACTCAAATTAGAGTGGCTGTTGTGTTTGCCTGCTCTTTTGCTCAGAAGCAGTTCCATAAGTCCATTTGGATTCTACATTATTGTGTGAAAGGGGAAAAGTTAATAACTTGAATAAGAAAGGCCTGCGTGTCTGCTCAGTCTGGTAGAACTTACTGGGAGTAATTGTCAACTGTATTTTCACATTTGGGGTCTCTTCTGTTCTTTTTATATAATGTGAAAGGAGAGGAAGCTTCTTCATCCCATCCACGGCCATCTTCAAACTGAGCAAGAGCTGATTATCCTTGAACTTAAATTGGACTTTGTAAATCAGCATCCCAGGGAACAGGCTCTCAGTATTTATAATTGTAGTGCTTAGAATTGGAAATACAATGGAATGTTTACCTCAAAACTGGCCAGATTTATCAAGAGTTTTTATTACTGCATATTGAACTAGCTCTGCCCCTGGGAACTCAGCTCTAAATGATATCGAGTGAAGACTTCCTCTCCTCAAGTTTTATGTATGAAACAAACAGCAACTCTGAGTATCTCTTTTTTTTTTTTCTACAGATGATATGGAAGCAATTCCAGTCAAGCAGTTTGTTAAACACATCAGTGAGCTGTATTCTAATAACCAGCATGGGTTCTCAGAAGACTTTGAGGTACAATTTAATGACCCACCAATAAAATGTTGTTTTCCTAAAGTTAATTGTGTATTAATAATTGGGGACCATGTGACATCTGTGTGAGGCTGTCATGTCAGGTAAATGCAGTGCTCAAATGTATCAGAAGAAACAGGATGATACCAATTTTGTACCAGCTATCAGCAGTGTGGGACTGGACATTTACAGATGCTTTCTAACCACCACAGATTTGGTGCCTTTAAGGGGGAATCCTCCTAGGTTTTTATTAAATAGGAAGAGCTGCCTGCAAGCCCCCAGGAACAGCATGAAGATACAAACAGTCATTTTTAACTCCAGGGTTTTCTTACAATTATTTTACTCTTCTTGCTCTAGAATTTGCTCCTCTTAGTCATCTGAAAAGCCACGTATACCCTGAGTAATCCAAAAGTAGTGAAATGGTGCTTGCAATGAATAAAAGTAGTAGAATTTGGTCTTTGATGAAAACCCAAACTGTGAGTTAGTTCCTTGAGTCCTTGTTCATGCTCTGTTCAGACAGGAGAGACTGCTATTGAAGTTCCAGTAAAACTAAGGAGAAAGGATTTGGGGTTTAGTTGCTAGTATTTACCTAATGTGACTATTTTTAAATTAGCATCTCATTACCTGTGTAGAAGAGATTCTGACCTATAAATGTGCTGTCATTTGGAGATAATTCCAATGGAGTGAAATTAGTTTTCTACCTCTGTGTTACCAAACCCATATTATGCAAGCATGGTAAACATCATGCAGCATAAGACAGCAGAGTCAGGTTTTTCCTTCGCTCAGTCTAATCACAGTCACTGCTGAACTTTTGGAAGTACTGAGAAACAGGAGAAGCCCCAGGAAACCACATGGAGTTGCACTTTTGGCTTCCCCAGGAGCAAAGGAAAGTGTGTTTGCCTGCTGCCTGTGAATCAGAGCAGCAGCTCTGCTTACAAACAAGGCACTGAACCAAAATAGGTGGCCTTATAGCCACAGCTTCTTTACTTACTGCACTGTAAAGATGAGATTGTATGCAGGAATTGTTTTTAATGGGATCATTTAAAACGTTTATTGTTGCTGTTTGGTTACTGTCTATAAAGAGTGTCTGCTTTGTCTGATGCCCAAAACGCGTTGTGTAAGTTGGAAACATTTTGTATTCATGAGGAAGGCAAATGTGTAAGGTGTTAAAGTGATTTAGTTCAATTGACTGCTGGCTGGATGGCTGAGCAGGAATATTGAGGCATTTAACAATGTTGATGGTATTCAGGACAAACATTTATTCTCCAGAGTGTAGAATTTGATCAGGATGATCAAATGCGACTCACTCTTCTCAATTATTTATGAATTGTGACCCCAGTGCTATTCATCACAGCTGGGTTTTACACCATTTAATTATTCAAAATAATCAACAACACATCTGTAAACTTGATCTGGCTTTAAGCAGGCTTTGCTTCAGCTGTCACAAAATCACTGCTATTAACAAATGTTGGACACCTTCCGCCTGTGTTTTAGCAAAGGAAAACACTGCTCTAATAGCCTTATTTTTTCTCTTCCTCCTGGAGTTCCCTGCTGTGAGTGCTGTGCTGTGGCAGCTAGCTGGAGAGAGCTTTGGCCAATTAGTCCTGTTCTGGGGAGCCCAGGGTCCCCTCCAAAGGGAAGTGAAACTCCTCCGACTGCACTGCGTGCTCCAAATTCTATTCTCTGTGCTGGCTTAAAACTTGGAGCATCTGCTTTGAAGTCAGGATAGCTACTCGAGATGTATTTCTCCATAGCTGAGGTCTCAGCTAACCCTCAGCTTCCTAAATGTAAATGAAATCTCCTGCTAGAGTAAGGAGTAGGAGTAGTAGAAGGCAATCTCTGTCTGGTATAAACCACCCAGCTCCCCTCCACTGCTGGTGTTCTGCCCTGCTGAGGCCTCGTGGGCCTGATTTGAAACCTAGGATTTTTCACAGAGCCCATAGGTAAAATGTTTCTCAAGTGCCCAAAGTGACTCAGAGGTCAGAGCCCCAGCTTGGAGAGTGGCTGAGGGACAGTGGAACCCGAGGTTACATTTATACAGGAGCTGTTGGAGTGGCTGCAGTGCAGCTTCTCACATCCAGTCAGATCCAGCCATGGTCCATGTGCTGGACTTGCATCTGTAGCTGTGGGGAAGACTTTAGCTAATGTTTTATAGAGAAATATTAAGACTCCAGCTAAAACAGAAAATCCAGGGCTGCTAGCCTTAGGTGGAAAGTACCACAGCCATATCGTGCCTTCATGCCTGTGGAACTTTTGGAAAGAGGTAATGGATTCTGCAGTCATACAAAAAAATACAGCTTTTTACATCTAAAAGGGAAAGAAAAGAGGATGGTGAGAAGATGCTGAAATAATGTGATCAATACTGCCGAATAAATAAATCCTCCCAAAGTCAGCCAGTGCATGAGATTTTGTTAAGAAAAAATATATAAATGGATCAAAAAATCTCTTCAGAAATTTCTGTGGCAGGAGGTTTAAGGTAGAAGCTGCAAAAGGAAAGACTAAGCTAGGCACACACACACACTGCCCAATCTGGAAGGTGAACATCCTCCATTTGTTTGTTGCTAGATTTTGGTGTCACTTCCTGTGTTTTTGGCAGCATATTTAGGGCTGTGTTAGGTTAGTTTTTACAGGAAGAAGATTCCTTTAAAAGTGAATTGTGTGAATACTCCCTCCTCCTCTTAAACTGAGCTGTAATTACAGCTAAATATTTTGTGAATGTGCTTAGGAAGCATTTTATAGGCAGCGGAAAAAAGGACTTCGAACTCACAAATCTTCCCTTGGAAAGTACATCTAAAATGAATCCTTATTCCCTTTGGGTAATCATAGTGCAAGTAGCCAGCTTTATTGTCTGATGATAGCTGGGCTTTCTTTTATATACAGAATTTTCAAGATTTCCTTTGAGTCCTGTGAATTTTCATTTTTTCATATAAATTGGAAATACAGGACCCAATTTAATATTGAACAACAGATAGCTTTTTAAAATAAAGATCCTGCATCAGTAGTGCTGGTGTCTGACATAACTCTTTGTATTCAACCTTGGGGTTTGTTCAGTAGTAGACTAAAAAAGTTCAGGGAAGGTTTTTGGCTTGCTCTCAGGTAGCTCCAGCACTGTCTTGCTATGGTGTGCAGGATGAGGTGCCACACTTACAGGGGCACTGGGGCAGGGTTGGAGGGCAAGACTGAACAGAGATTGAAAGGCTTCCAGAGCCAGAGATTATATCTATACCTTGTCTAGCCAGAGATTTTCTTGGCATTATTTCATTTAACAGTCTTTGATAGACCTTTCTTCCATAAATTTCTAATTGTCTCTTGAACCCTTTTAGGCTTCCGGTGTCCAAAGCATCCCATGGCAATGAATTCTACAATTTGTTCCACAAGAACAGACTTCCTTTTGCTTTTAATTCGTATTGAATAATTTCTCTTGGCGCCTCCTACCTTTTGCATTACAAAGTGCATCCCTGTTTACTCACATGATTCTGTCTGCCTTTATATTCCCCCTTAATAATTCATTTTCAAATCTGAAGAAATCTAAATTATTCACTTCATTTTTTGGAGGAAGCCACTCTAGACTCGTGATGAGTTGTCCCTTCTGTACCTTTTTATCTTCCTTTACCATAACCTTGTCAAGATGGGAAGGCCACAGCTGTGCACAGTATATGGCAGGTGGCTTTACTGCAGAGTTCAGTGATGTTTTCAGTTTTCTATTACTTTTCTCCTTCCTAACATAGTATTTGGTTTTTAACAACTACTGAGCACTGAACTGACCCCTCCAGAAAACTATTGAGTGAGACCCCAAGGTCTCATCACTGTATGGCAATAGCAAATTGGGAACCTGTCAGTATGTATGTATAGTTAGGGTTGTTTTCCCCCAAGTACATCACTTTGCATTTATCAACATTGAATTTCATTTGCCATTTTGTCACTTGGCCACTCAGTGCTGCGAGGTTGTTCAGCTTCCCTTCACAAATAGCTTTCGTTCTAATTATCCTGAATAATGTAGTATTGTAAACACACTTTGTCTCCTCTGCAGTCCACTTATGAACAGGTGAGGTCCCTGTAAGGTCCCACCAGTGAAAGTTGTACACTGGCAATTCCTGGGCAGGTGAGTCCCACTCTAACCTGGTAGTGCACAAGGTGAGTTTTCTTTTTGCTCCAAAGCCAGAACAGGTTTTTAAGTAATATTTTCTGAGAGGCCTTTTCACACATTTTGCAAATGGATATGCTGCTCTCTTCTAGGCAGCCTGTAGACTTCTTCAGGGACCTCTCCCCAGTGTGTTTAAGGCATTCACTAGCTCTGCTCCTCTATTGCAGAGTCTTGCAGTTTGCCCCACAGAGAAGTCAGATATAGTGGGCTGCAGTGCCTAAAACCCCTTCTGGATCTCAGTTTAAAAACTGATGTCACATTTGTCATCCTCTATTCCCCTGATAGCCAGATTATATAGGACATGTGCCCTCCAAATTCCTGTGTCAAAAAGAGTGTGAAGTGCCACCTCCCACAGCAGAGCTTTTCACTCCCTCCCCCTGGCCGGTTACTGGAATAACACAGTAAGTTTTTTTGAGTAATCATGTCCTTTTGCTCTAAGAAAGGAACACTAAGCCAAGAAATCACCTTCCATCCCCAAAGCTAACTGTGAATTTTTACAGTTTAATGCAGCGTTTGGATTTTTGGGATGAGGGAGTTTTACTTCCCTCCTCTGTAATTCTGGAGTGGGCTGGTCAGTGCTGCTGGGGGAGCAGTTGGAGAGGGGCAATGCAATCTCTGCAGACCTCTCCTGCCTGTGGCTGTGTGAGCACAATGATTCATTGCCAATTTGGAGTCTGAACAGGCTCGCTGAACTCAGAGGCAGGCTGTCTAGCTCCCTCATCACATAAATTGAAAATATCTTTATACTCCAGTGGCACCTTCTTCTAAATGTCCTGAAATGTAAGAAAATAACATAAATCTATATTTCCAGCAATGTGGCAGGGATTTGCTAATGTTATTCTCATGGTTGCTGCTGCTCAGGGCAGGGGTCACTGGCTCTTTTTAACTGGGGACCTCACAGTGTTACTCTCTAGCAAAGAGTTGCATTGAAAATAGATAATGCTGCACTTTGCACACTTCCTGAGATGCTAAAAATCCAGTGTAGTTATGCTGACATCCCTTACAGATTAGACACAGCTCACACCAGGCACATGCTTATAGCTGCATCTATACCAAGGAATTTGGCAGCAGAAAGATGCCGTTTCAAAAGCATGCTGCTAGCAGGCAATACTGCATTGGGAATGTTTTATAACCTGGCCCAAAATTGCCTTAATTAGAGGTATTCTCAGCCTGTGCACTGCTGTACTGAAACGAGAGGGAAGCAGCACTGTGAAGCTGGAGGAGGAAAGATTGCTGCAGAACAGGGCCTTCCTGGAGTTCTCAATTCTTATCTCACTGCTTCACCCACCCTGAGAAATTGTTGTTGTGAATTAAGACATGAAGAGAAGCAGTAAAAGAAGTTCAGAAATCTGGGGTTTCTGTTACTAACCACAGTACCACAGCCATTCCCAAGGTTTGTGCTTGCCATTGGCTGGGCAATGCAAGGTTTTGGGCAGATTCTGACACCTCCACCTCACTGTCCTTTCCTCTCTCATGCATTTTACAGGAGTTTTTAGCTATCTTTTGATGTTATTCCTGTGTTGAGTCCTTTTGGTTTGTTTATTTTCACCTCTTTCTAGGCTGTCCCCAACTCACCTCTCTCTCGAGTGCTATTGGAGAGTTTATACCAGTGGTAAATTATTACAGAAATCTACACTGTTCCTGGGGGATATCTTCAAATACTATCTGCAGTCTCTGTTGGTATGCTGTCTTCATGTTTGCTGTGATAAAACAAACAGAAAGAGCACTACCACAGAATTCTTGTAATTTTGGATTAAAATAATAGATCAAAACTGATATTGGGGGTGGATGAACTACCTGCTTCCATGCTGAAAAGTATCAACGTTAATATCAAAACACAGCTGTGGATCTTCTCAGGTTTAGTTGCTCAAATTAGGATCCTTTCTTTGTTGTGACTCCTCATTGCTATTCATAGGCTCTCACAGTTCAGCCCCTGCCAGGACATCAGCCTGAAGTAATGGGAAACAACAGCAGCAGCACTTTGTAAGGCCAAATCAAGGGTTCCTGCTCAGCCACTGTAGCAAAAAATCCTGCTCAGAACCTTATACTGCCAGCAAGACACTGGAGCAGTTTGATTTTACACTTAAATGGAAATTCTTTGAAGTTTAGAAGAAACTAATCTGTAACTTGTTTCAGAAAGGCAATTAAAATGGGTCGTTAAACCTGGGTGTATCAAATTCCAATTAGCATTAGCATGGACAATATAATTAAAAGGTAAATTAGCCATAATAGCATAGACTAGAACACTTCTTACAGTAACTAACAGTCAATTGAAACCATGTACTTTGGTTTCTGGGGTTGTCAATTATTAAGTTGAAAGGACAGAATAAAGCCTGTATCCATTCATCCTGGGACAGTAATGTGTTCTGGGAAGTTAAACATGAGGAGCAGCAGTGTGCAAGCCAGCCATCATTAAAATCAGTGGAGGAGACTAAGCAGGATTAAGGAAAGCCAAAGGAAACATTCTAGAGCTGAAAAGTTTATGGATGAATTATGAATGTGGTGATACAAACACTATCTGTGCTACTCCAAGGTGCCAGTAACAGTTTTGTGCCTGCTGGGAGAGGACTTTGTTTAGGCTGAGCTGCAGTGAGCAGCCCTGACCTGGTGACCTACCTGCAAACATAGGTTGTAATAGTAACGCAATCATGGTGATGTTTTAAATGCAACTGAAGGACTTGGTAGCCAGTAAGGTTTAGAAATCCCAGGGTGTTCATTGCATAAGCAACAGAAAATGCTGGGAAAGTAAATATGTGATATACATAAATGTGGTAAAATGGCATAATTAAGCTGGGGACTTCTGGGGACTTTCTCCAGGGTGTTATTTATTAACAGCAGGGTGTCCTCTTCTGCCAAGGGGTAAATAATACTCTGAACAGAGGCACAGATAACAGACTGCAACTAGTCTTATCTCCTTGCAGCCTTTTGTGCATTGATGAAGGGCAACCACCTCAGCTTTAATAACAGAGGAATGTTAACTTATGCATTACTGGCTGGTGGGGGGAGCCTGTGGTTTAGTAATTTGCTGTTAGAGTTTGGAGAGATGGGCCTCGGAGGGTAGGAGAGTGTGGATACCACCCTCTGATCTCAACTCCATCTGGGTTTTGGCACAGCCAAACCCAGGCCAGGGTGGAGCTGGGGGATGTCCTCAGTCCCCTTCTCATGGACAGCTTCAGTGTCCCAGAGCCTTGGCTGTGTCCTGGACTGGAGGGGAGGGCTGAAGACTTTAAAAAGACAAAAGTAGCTGAGGCATGTTAGCAAGGGGGGAGCTTTTCTGTAACAATCTCCTTTTGCTATGCTTTTGCATTGTGTAGATATAGGAATCCACCATTACAACAGCTTTCCAGAGTATTAAAAACCATTTAGAATGTTATGTGTTAAGAAAAGCCATTTTCAGATCATCAGCTCTCACGGCGTCAGACCTCCTTTTCCACTGCTGTGTTTTTCACCATCTTAGCTTAATCTTCCTCTTCTATTAACTTTATATTGGCCAGCTGGGAACATGTACAGTGGAGGAAACAGTCACCATCAACATAAAAAGGTTAATTAAAATGATTAACCTCACCCAACAATTCCCTTATGGAAAAATTCTATAGAATTTAATAGAAAATTATACATTTACTATGTAGTATTTAAACTGTCAGAGAAAATTCCTTAGCAGGGAGCTAATTCCCTATTAAATTCTATAACTTCTCAGAGTATTCTCCACAGAACCTTATTGGATTAATCGGTATTAAATTCTACAGCATTTGGCATAAATTTTTCAACGCCAGTAACTTCTAAAAAGAATTTTATAGTGATGCAGGGATGTAGGGTTTGATGTGAGGCTTTTCAGAAGCAGGCAGGGTATTCTTTAGGAGTGACCTGTAATGGTACAGCAGTGGTATTTTATGATTTCTAAATGCAAATATAAGTAAAACAAAATTACATTAAATCAACCTAATATGTAAATATCGTTGCTTTTCCAACCATGACTTAGGCTGAACTGATCCTGCCTATTGTGTAATCTGAAATCCCTTGCTTACTGGAGCTGACAGGCAGAATTAGGGGAAGAGCACACTTTCATATGGGTTTTTTTATTTGATAGAAGTGGAACTATGAAAATTCCATTAGGTCCAGCTGAGAGTTTTGCTTGATTCGTCTTTGTCTTTGCTCAGCTCATCTCCTTGAGCACAGTATGTTTCTCCCTGTGGAGGGTTGGGAAGAGAGAGAGAAGCAATTGTTATTTGAGAGTGTCACATGGATATAAAAGCTATAAAATATACAAGGTTTTAGTATACTTTGCACTTTTAAAATATAAATGTTGGGGAAGATATCAAAATTGCTATGCAAGTCCTTGGTGAAATGTCTGCATAATGCTGAACTCCTACATCTGCTGTTTGTATAGCATTTCTTGTGATAATTTTTCTCTGTCACTTAGCTCGTGATCTTTGTAGCAGCTGTGAGCTCCTAATGACTTTGCCTCTTAGGTTCTATACTGTTATTTTTAAAGTCTGAAGCTCAAAGTAATTTGGCACTTCCTCACATATCCTGGGGGGAAATTGGTTCTGTTTGGTGCAATTTCTGGGAGTCACAAAAGATTTTAATAAATATAATTTCTTCCACAACTTTGTAAACTCTAATTTTTTTTTTTCAGAAATATGTCTTTAAAGGAAGAATATTTATGCTAGTGATAAAAAGAGGGTTCTCTTTTTCAGGAAGATTATGGTTAAACAGATACTAAAAAGGTGTATCTTGGAGATGAAAAGACTCCTGAGTGATTCTGTTTGTAGGGCAGTCTCTGAAGGGTGTAACTCTCTAGGGGAATGGCTGCTTCTCTTTAGAGTAAAAAAAAAATGAGCCTCCATTGCCCCATTTCAATAGCTTTGTGTTCTGTTGTTGAACAGAGTAAGGGGTGGGTTAAGGACTTAAAAATTCCAGGGGAATTGGGTATTTAACCTACAGCCCCAGCTAGACAGACAGAGCAAGCTAGAAGCTTGGTCTGTCTCTGCTTTGTAAATACACATGGATGCAACCTTCTCTTCACTGGATTGGGGGCCGTTAATCAGCGTCCAAGCAGTGGTATTTAAAGCCCTCACTGTTATCTTCAGAGATCTATTTTATTTATATTTTACAAAAGGCATCTCTCTGCAGAGAGCCAGCAAAAGGTCAGTGCCAAACTTAAATGTCAGAAACCCCATTTTGAGAGGTTATAAGCAGATAAGTTGTCCAGCGATCAAAAGTCTTCTGTTGAAATGGTTTTTGTTCTTAGTTTGTTACACTGCACTGGCCACTCTTGCATCTGAGGGACCCTATCTTAGCTCCCCAAGGAGGGACAGAGTGGGGCATGGCAGGAGATGCAGTGCAGGAGGTGATGGGCTGATGGTCAGAGGGGACATTTGGCTCTCAGGGTGCTCATCTGTCCCCAAACCTGTGGAGAGGAGCGTGACCGTGCTCCAGGGACATCTGACACGGCTCGCTGTGAGAGACCACAACATGCAGGACAATACTGAAAGACTTTGTGTTTAACCCAGCAGTTAAAATACTGATACTTTGAACGTGGTTTCCGTGAGCTGTTGCAAAAGGAGAGAAAGCTGAGGTTTTTTTGGACTGACGAATTTTCCATTTGCATAATCTTTCTGCCTAGGAAGTGCAGCGCTGTACGGCTGACATGAACATCACTGCAGAGCATTCCAACCATCCTGACAACAAGCACAAGAACAGATATATCAACATCCTGGCCTGTAAGTAAGCACTGGCCTAAGCACAATGAATCAACCCAAAAAGGCACTCTCCTCTTGCAGTGTGTGTGTGTGACTGCGACAGGCAGGTGGCCCCAAATTACATTATTACACAGGATGTAATAAACATGTGAAAGTGTGGCTGGGAGATCCTTTCCCCATTAAAGGCAGTGAATGTTTTGACTTCTCCAGAGCCAGGATTTCACTCCAGGTTTTGTTTTGAAATACTTGACAGCTTGAACATCCAAGCATAGTTTTAGAAGTCTAAGTTTGGTATGAAATTTTGCAGAGGAATAACTGGGATAAATTGATGATCAGGGCTCTCCTGTCTGCTAATGCCTGAAAACTGGCCTAAGGGAAGTGCATGGAGGAGCAAAGAGTTTTACTGATGATTCCTGGGATTACCCTACAATCCCAAAGGTGCTAAATCTTACAGAGTGTATCTGCTGTATTTCAAACTGCTTTAGCTCTGTGTAGGATTTGGACAAATAGTGATCTTTGTAGCACAGAGCAGGCTTTGCCTGTATCCCTCTGAGAGCTGCAAATCTGGACTCTGACTCTGCTCTAGAATGCAAATTACCTGCGATGGAAGTGCAGTAACTTTTTCCCTGTTGTTCTCTTATGTGGAATGGATGGCAGATTCAACTGTCATTGTGGTTTAGGGACAGACATGGAGAGTCCTCTGATAAAAAGTTCATAATGTTCATAAGCATTGCAATAAATCTTGAATGCTTTTGATGGCATAGGAAGGAAATGCATGTCTCTGGCAGATTTTCAGTAGTAATCAAGGTACTTGCTGAGGACCAATTCCCAGACCTGTGAAAGACTTGCTGTGTGGCCTTGGGCAAAGGCATTCACTGAGCTTGTCCCAGCTCTGATTTTAGACGTAGATGTCTCACCTCTCTAGGTACAGAGATGTGACATTGAAGGAGAATTGAAGCAGGCACTTCAGTCCTCCAGATTATCATTGGAGGATCTTCTCTCTCCATTGGTCCTCAAGGAAGGCAAATGAAACCAGTCTTTATGCTTTAAGTTGGCTCACATGTCTCATCCCTGCATGAGTTGGAAGCACCACACAGCCTAGTGCTTCTGCCTAGGAGCAGGACTATGATTTTTTCCTGCTTTAAGGCAGAGTCAAGCATTTGGGTGAAACAAAAAGAGGAGCTAAAGATCACAGCCTCAAGTCTGTCCTCATGGTGTGATGATGGTGGTGAAGGAGTGAGGACATTCACTCAGCTCCCAGAGCCAGCAGAGCTGTCTGAGCCCAGCACTGAGGGGAGGATAATGAGCTGAGCCAAGCAGAGGCAGCATTTCACAGCCCCGTGGGGTGCCCTGGCTCTTTGAATCTCACTACCCTGAGTGATGTAGATTATTCTAGAAATTGTGCTCCTGAGGCTCTAGTGCTCTTTAAAGAGAAGCTGTCCCAGCATGAACCACATACTTTAAGGGATGTGAAGGCTGACAACCTGCACATGAGCAGATGACCAAGAACAGATACTCCCATCTCCCTCTTGACTCCAGTCCAAGGCCAGTCTCTTCTGTGTATTAATAAGGGCAGCCCTGATACCCAGGAAATGGGATGTTTGCCTGCAGTTCTGCAGTGTGTTTCCCTAATGTTTCTCTGCTCTGTTTTTTATCCTGCAGATGATCACAGCAGGGTGAAGCTAAGGCCTTTACCGGGGAAAGATTCTAAGCACAGTGACTACATTAATGCTAATTATGTCGATGTAAGTTGTTTTAATGGTAATGGTATTTTGTAATGGTTTTTATCTGCTCTACCTTTGAATCCTTCCACAAGAAGGAAGTATTGTCACTTGTGGTGTGATTGTATTTTCCAACTTCACCTAATAATTTTGCTACAAATTCCTCACTATTCTGAATGAGAAAAGCACCTTTCTTGTTACCTCTAACATATAAATTTTTCTGCCATGATACTGCTTTCATCTCACTTGGCATTATGGTTTTCTTTGAAGGGTTACAACAAAGCAAAAGCCTACATTGCTACCCAGGGACCTTTAAAATCTACCTTTGAAGATTTCTGGAGGATGATTTGGGAACAAAATACAGGAATCATTGTCATGATCACGAACCTTGTTGAAAAAGGAAGAGTAAGAGATTTTCTCGTTTGTTAGCAGTTGCTCCTTAACGCTTCCCCAAATCACCTGGGCAGAATTTGTTTTAAATGGCTTGGGGTGATACGTACTGATGCACAACACATAAGTAACACAACAGAGGGATACATACTGAGCCATGATTTTTTTCAAAAAGCTCTAGACACAAATACAAAGCAGCAGCTCAGGCCCTTCCCCAACTGACCCAAGTGTGTCTGTGTTCAGAGGAAATGCGATCAGTACTGGCCGACGGAGAACAGCGAGGAGTACGGCAACATCATCGTCACGCTGAAGAGCACAAACGTCCACGCCTGCTACACCGTGCGCCGCTTCACCGTCAGGAACACCAAGATGAAAAAGGTGAGCCAAGCCTTGGCTGCTCCCATCCAGGCCTCTTCTGGCTTGTATAGGACACAAGGCACACCAGAGCAAAACTCAGCGTTTGCATAGGCAACCTGGAGAGGCAGGTGGGTGGGAAATAAGTAAGTAAAGACAGGATTACAAGGAAACTGTTGCTAAGGTTTAGCCTGTATTTCTTTTTCTTAAGTGCACTGCTGCTTTGGTGTCCTTGTAATTGCTGTTATTACCTGTTCCCACATGTATTTTTCCTCGAACTCTGTCTCCACGCATCAGGAGGCAGAGCTGCAGGTTTGTTCTGTCAGAGTCCAGCACTTTCTCAGCTGAGCAAGCCAGAAGGACTGAATATTTTTATGCTTCTTTTCCCTCCTCTGTCTCTTGTCTGTGCACACCCTTCGTACCTAGGGTCAGAAGGGGAACCCCAAGGGGCGGCAGAACGAGAGGACTGTCATTCAGTACCACTACACCCAGTGGCCTGACATGGGGGTGCCCGAGTACGCTCTGCCTGTGCTCACCTTCGTCAGGAGATCCTCGGCAGCCAGGACATCGGACATGGGACCAGTGGTGGTGCACTGCAGGTAGGATGGCTGTGACACACCACCCATGGCAAGCACAGCTAGAGCACAGTGTGTGCTCTGCCGTGCCACCTAACACAAACACTGAAGGTTACTAACACAGGAGGAGTGTGTCAGCCCTGTGGAGTGCAGGTAGACAGGAGCTCTGCTTTGCCTACATCTTAAAACAGCTCCAATGGAAAAGCTTCCCAGCTGATGCAGGGTTTTGCTATTGCCATGATACTGAGCTGCTGAACTGCATTGCACTGATGTAGTCGGAAAGCTCCTCGGTCGAAGCTTGTTTGTAGCCTGCCAGTTCAGTGCATGGACAGGCCAGGATCACCTCTGCTGGGTGTGGATACATGGACACCTGGGAATGCAATTGCCACTGAACCACACTCACTCTCACCAGCACTTGCAGTCACAGCAATAGATCAGTCCATATACTAGTTCAGGGATGTGGTCTTCATCACTGTGTCTGAGGGGGCAGCACAGCACTGTATCAAAGAGGAGAGGATGACGGGGGTTACAGCTCCTTCCTCAGCAGAAATGGAGAGTCTCTGAAGGGCTCCCATCCCTCTTGGGCCCAGGCTCACTGTAAGGAGTTTTGGCTCCACAGGCTTAGCCCCCTTTTATACCTTTCCATAGTGCTGGTACTACTTTCATTTCCAGCTCCACTGTGCAGTTTAAGTTTACCTCAAGGCTGAAGCCGGCCAGAGCCATCTCACAGCCTGGAGTGACCTTGGCAATCCAGCAGAGCAGCAGCTTGGCAAAGGGTGGACCTCTGTATGGCTTCATCCAGCCAACAGCAGTAACTGCAGCAGTGGAAACAGGAGCCAAGTGTGAACAGCCAGAGTGTGAAGTCCAGGACCATAGCAGCCTTATCCTCATGCTGCTGGCACAAGTGTGATGGTTTGGATTGTGTTCAGCCTCATCTTCAAGCACAGAAATACCCACAGAAGGGAGGAATATTTCCAGAAACACAAAATATTTTGCTGGGAAACTTTAATGGTTGAAGCTAGGAGGAAAATGGAAGCCCATGAACAGGAATATGTGAATATTTGATTAGTTCTGTTCTATTTCTCCATTTGCTTTCATCTGGCTGTATTTCATGGGTTTCTCTTATGTTCTCTGTAGTGCTGGTGTTGGCAGAACTGGTACCTACATTGTGATAGACAGTATGCTGCAGCAGATAAAAGACAAAAGCACAGTTAATGTCCTGGGTTTCCTGAAACATATCAGGACGCAGCGCAACTACCTCGTCCAGACAGAGGTAAAAATTGCAGTGGGGTTGAATTTAAAGCCTTATTCATTTTTGCATTGCAATCAAAAAGAGAATAGATTTTTCCAATTACATCCCTGTAAGAATTCAATATATTACTGATATTTTTCTGCACTGGAATATCTCTCTTTTTCTAGATTAGAAACTTCAGATTTTGTTTTTGACTTGGTCAGAGTTGTATGTGCTATATTTATAAATACTTATTCTGAATTTGGCAGTATTTGCATGAGTGGCTGGTTTTGCACACCCTTTCCTTTAGTGTACACTGCTCCTCAGACAAAGGAGGTTTGTCTGAGTTTAGGTTATTTAGATTATTTCCAGTTGTTTAGGTTATTTCAAATGTCTACCTGACATGATGATGTTTTTCTAGGAGCAGTACATTTTTATTCATGATGCCTTGTTGGAAGCCATCCTTGGGAAGGAGACTGAAGTGTCTGCAAACCAGCTGCATAGTTATGTTAACAGCATCCTCATTCCTGCCATAGGAGGGAAGACAAGGCTAGAAAAACAATTCAAGGTAAGTCTTAATCACTGCCATCCAGAGGGACCAATTTTCCTACCCTCTTTTATATGGCCTGTCTTCACTGTCTATTGTCATGGCTAAGGAACCAAAGCAGAAAACTTGATCAGCACAGCACATCTTGAGAAGTTCAGTCCTATACAGTCCTAGCTTCACTGCTGGAATTCAGTGCTCATGTTCTTTAGTCAGAGGTGAGAAGAGGGACGTGGACGCTGGTTTGGACTGTGCTGCTGCTCTCCCTGTTCCCAAGGAGGCCTGGATGTTCCCAAGTCTGTGGTTAGCTTAGCTGGAAGTCTTCCTCCAAGCTGTGGCTCTCATGCGTATAGATATGGGGAAGGACAAGAGATGAGGTTCTTTGCAGCACCTACTATTTCATCAGTGTAGATAAGGAATTACAAATGTTTTGAGACCAGGAAATGCAATATGCCTTTCTCATCGCTAATCATGACGTTTGTTGTGTTTCCTGCTATGTCATAGCTGCTTCCTTCCTGGCCAAAGTAATTTCTTTTTCCCAGATCTCTTATTTGAAACCTAAGATTTTCTGATTGCACTTTATTTTAATACATTGTAAAATATTTTGTGAGTTTGTATCACAAGGAGACACATGACATCTGTTTTCACAGCTAAACTCACTCAGTTAATAACTACCCAATAACTACCCAAGGAACTGAAGCTGTTAAATTACACCAGGTGCAAAGCTATTCAAAAAATGAATCTGAATTCACTTGTAGGAATCTCAGTATTTCTCCATCGCTCAAGACATTCCAGATGCTTAATTACTAAATTAAGGAAACAAGTGCAAGCACACACACGCCCACACAAAATGCAAGAGGAGGCAAAGATTTGTTATTTTAAAAGGTGTTGCACTTCTACAAACAATTCTAAATTATATGTATAAATTATATGTTTTCTGATGACTCATGCCAAAGTTTAAAAACCCTAAGTGCCATTTTCAGAAATTGCTTTCTCTGACAACATTGCACAGTTATTTAGAATCCCCATAACTTCTAATGGGGCTTATGCCAGTTCATAGATGAGTAGAGTGCTATCTTGTTTAGAGTGTATTTCAAACTGGGATGTGACCAGCAACAATTATTAGATCTTTCTCTTGTTTCTGCTGCTGCCACAGAGCTGGCAGAAAATAACCTGTGCTCATGCCCCAGTACAGTAATTTACATTCAACCATCTTAGGGTGAAATGACACTGAGTAATGAGGTGTGAGTGCAGGAGATGTGAAAGCCAGCTTTACTCTCTTTGCTCTGGCAGAGTTTCCCCATGTACTGGGGGAGTATTTAAATACAAATCTGCCTTTCTTTGTGCCTCTAGGCAGCCCAGAATGACTATGGCAGACCAGAGAATGTAGCCCATGGCCTCAGATCTCAGATGCCAATGTGGTGGGTTCCCCAAAGGCCTGGCAGAAAAAGACATTCTGCAGGAAGGATCTGGCTATTATTTTGGGGAAAAAAAATTGTTGTTCTATTTTGCTAGCTTTTATTCCTTGAGACCTACTTCTGACTAAACATATCTGAAATTCTGTGAAATACATTCTCAAAGATAACAAAACGTAGTGTTCTGTGAAAATACATTTTGATGGAACTTCATATGCAGGATGTTTCAAAGCTGAGAGCTGCAGAGATCTTTTTATCTATTAAACATGTTGTATGAAAAGGATGATTTCCATTGGAAACTTGAGTACTTCAAACAAGTTTAACAATGCAGTTTATTCTTCTACTAATGCATCTTTTGCAGGAGTTGGCAAAGAAACCTCCTCTCTTCATTTAGAGCACTCTGAGGGCTGACTTACTACTTTATTCTCTTTCAGCTGGTTACACAGTGTAATGCAAAATACGTGGAATGCTTCAGTGCTCAGAAAGACTGCAACAAAGAGAAGAACAGGAACTCATCAGTTGTGCCATGTAAGATCACATCTTTGGTTTGATTACTGCCTAGCATAACTTTTTGTACTGAATTCTCCCAGTGTTATGCATGAAAAGACATAGCCACTAGGAAGGGGAAATGTAATCTTTTGTTCAGCCCAAGCTGTCTTGTCTTTCAGTATTACCCTGATGAAACTGAACAAAAGGATATAGTTGCAGAGTCAGCCAGATATGCTGTCCATGTGAAATGTTAATTTGAAGTGCTTAAGAGTTTGAATAATTAGGTAGGGGATAAATCTATGGAATACTGAGAGATTACTTTGATACCAGCTCCCAGCTCTGGTGAGATCTCCCAGAGTGATTGGCACCAGTTGTTTGTAATTCAGCTGCTGCACTCCATTTCTCTGTGTGAGCCCCCCCAGATTTAAGGGTATTTAGTGCCCGAGGACAGAGCTTCACAGTCATTAAAATGGAATCTGTGCATGGCTGTCAAGCAATATGAACTTGCACCAGACCAAGCATGGGCACAACATCATCCCCATCACATAACCCCGAGTACAGGACACAGAGGGCAGATAATAGCCAAGCTAGCACAGAGCAGTAGTGGCACAGATACAATCCATCATGAAGTTTGTTAATAAAAAGGGAAGTCATCAGAATACATCTTAAAAACAGATGGGAATACGCTAGAAATAGGCTGTTTGATGTGGCCCTTTGTGTGATGCAGCTGCACTGATTTCAGTCTGGCTTTTGGGGGCTGTTAGAGGGTTTGAGGATGATTTTCAACCCAGCCCTCAAACACAGAGAAGTGTGGATTTGCAGAAGAGCACACACTTCTGGGATGTTCCCCATTAGGGAAGATCTTTGTCTCTGGAGGTTCTCTCACCCTGTGAGAAATGGCAGTGCTACAGAGTGGTAGGGAAAACAAAATAAATCAGCTGGGTTTGTGTGCTGCTGGAGACAAATGGAACACTACACACAAGAATTACCCGAAATCCCCTGTTATCACTGCATATACTGTTATTTGGTAATTCAGCCTGCTGTGAAAATCTTTGCTATAGTAAAATTTGATTCCTGAAATTACTTTGTCCTTGTGGGAATATTGTGCAACATTCTCTTTTATATCCTGTGTTAGCAGGCAGTGCTTTAACACAGTTAAAGTGCTGGCCTGCTCCTGTGGGAGAGGGGAGCTGCACACTGTTTGCTTTGTTAACAGCTGAGAAATTCTTACTTTCTGCATTGTGCCATGATCAGACTTTGATCTTTTTTTTTCCTCTGTGTTTTTTTCTTTCTTAATGTTATAGCTGAGCGTGCTAGAGTGGGCTTGGCACCACTGCCTGGAATGAAGGGAACAGATTACATTAATGCCTCTTATATCATGGTGAGGAAGACAACACCTAATTACAAAGTAAAATCAATTCTAAGGTGCTAAATACCAGATGCTTGTAATTGTCTTAATTCTGTATGTAATGGCTGTGTATTAACAGATGAGATTTTAACACCTTCCCCATAATGTAAAGCTATTAACCGTGTTTTATTAAAGATTCTTGCCTAAAAAAATTAATTACAAGATACATTTAGATGGAATGTGTATTTCTGTGAGATACAGTCAAATAGATACTGGAATTTAAAGTAAATTAAATCAGTAGGGATTCTGTAGAATTGAAATGGAGTTAGGAGAATATAGTCTGTGTGAAAATATTGTGGAGTAAAATGAAATAGGGTCATTATGTGTCCCCAGAAATTAAATTAATCCTTTAAAAGTATGGGAGGCAGTAAGTAACTGTGTGTTGTTTTGCTGACAAAGGGCTACTACAGGAGTAACGAGTTCATCATAACCCAACATCCACTGCCACATACAACTAAAGATTTCTGGAGAATGATCTGGGACCACAATGCACAGATCATTGTCATGCTGCCGGACAACCAGAGCCTGGTGAGTTGCCCGTGTCCCTCCCTGCATAGGGCCACTGTCACAGCCCAGCTGGGCACAGCACAGCGTCACTTAGTTGCTGCTGGGGCTGTTTCCTGGCTGAAAGCAAAGCCAATTTTTGAGCCACCTACTCAGACTTTGCCATAAGCTGGTTACAGAAAGATAAGTTCAGTGATGCAGGGGTGTTGTTTTGCTGTCGCCTTCTGCACTCACCTGTGGACATGCAGGGCTGGAGGGACCACAGTGCTCACAGATAGCACAGCGTGCCAGTGCTGTCAACATCTGCAAGGCTCCTGAGGGCTGCCTGGCAGGATGCAAGCACTGAGGGTATGGAGAGGCTGGGGTTATGGGTAAGGACTTTGAGAGGAGCAGAAATGCAAGGTAGAGACAGGAGGATAATTGCTTGTTTGCCTGTGAGTTTAAGCCTCAGGCTGTGCAAGACTATGACTGTGCAAGGCTGCACATGCCATTTTTAATGAAAGTAAAAAGCAAACAAGTATGTTAATTTAAGTGGAAATAATGAGTCAGACAGAGAGAGAGAATAAGGAGACACAGGTGAAGTGCTAATCACTACTTCCAGATTTACTAGCACGTCTCAAGAGGGTGTGTTGAAAAGGATTAAGAACTAATCGGTTCATTTTTTCATGCACGCATCACTGAGGTGAATAGACAATTGTAGCTGAAAGTGGAAGAGAAACCACCTTCATTACAGCAGGAAAATAGCAGTCATGAGGGGCTACTAAAGAGGCAGCAGTCAATATGCTGCTCGTGTGTGGGGATGAAAGGGAGTGCAGCACTGCAAGGAGTGCTCAGAGACATTCGATCGGATCAGAAAGTGCTTATGAAATGAAAGTATGTCAGGTGCAAATGAAGAGGCTGATCTTGTCTTCACGTGTACATGAAATAGCTCTGCAGAACCACAGTGATCAAAGGGTAAAGGAGGAATGCTGGGCTCAGCCACAATGCTTTCACCTTCACCATTCCCAGGGTGGAGGGTGGCCAGGAAGGCACTGGCATCCGGCCTCAGTGGTCAGTGTGGGATGTGTTGGCTGGCAAGAAGGGGTGGCACAGGATTCAGGCAGCACCAAGGTGCTGGATGTGCAATGCCAAAGGACAAGACAATAATGGAAGGTACCTGCTGCATGAGGACCTGTCAGGTGGCAGGACAGGTCCCTTGCCTGGCACCCAGCAATATTACTCTGCTTCCCAGTTCTTCTGCTTATGTAGGGCAGAATTGTAAAGACTTAAAACCTTAAGTCACGTTTTCAGAATGAACACTGACAGCACAAATCTCAACAGTATCTTGTGCATCAGAGCTGCAGACCCACAGAAATACACCTGGTTTTGGAGGATGTGCAAGGCCACAGGAGGATGACATCAGTTCATAGTTCATGTTTGCTCATGAGTGAAAGATGAGATGTCCAGAGACATGGGTTTGCTCTGTCATGTGGCCAGGGCGACTTCTGTGCTCATGCTGCAAGGACATGGACCTTTGAAGCCAGGAGAAGAAATAGACTTTGCATATATGTGGTGACGGACCATAATTTCCTTTCTCTGCAGCAAATTAGGAATTCACAGTTATCTTTTAAAGAACAGCTTTGACTTACATCCTGCCAGTCAGGCTACTTCAGCACTGAACTTCTTCCAGCCTTTCCAGTCTCACTGAGGTTTTACAGTGTCCCTTCAATAGAGGTGTTTTGCTGGAAAACTTGCATTAAGTTTAGCCAGTGTTTTTTTTAAGGCTAAGAATATTTGGGTTTTTCTCTTCCTCTTCACTCCTCCACTCACTCCTAAAAATTCAAGCCCTACGTAAGAATCTATCAAGCTTCTACCTAGGCCAGGTCCACAGACCTTAAGTTTTGGATTAGACCACAATAAACACAAATTAAAAATAACAAATCATTAATTTTTAAAGGTCAATGAGTTTTTTCTAAACAAATATCTGACTTTCAAACAAAACTGTGTAGGCAGGAGGTCATAAAGCCTGGAATACAATACAAAGGTTAAGTATGAGGGAGCTAAGATAACCATTTCCCTGTGAAACCAATTAAAAAGCAGATGTTACCTGTTTGAACACACAAAGGGAGGATCTGGCAGGTTTACTGCCTACTGTAACAGTAAATTGTTTTAGACAGATGTGTTTTTTAAAGGTCAATTCCTGATCATCTCTATTTAGCAAAGCAATCTTTTTGATCCACTGGATTTTTCAGTTGCACCAAGGTATCTGAAAAGCTGCAGTAGTGTGTTCTTTCATTTCTCCAGGCAGAAGATGAGTTTGTGTACTGGCCAAGTCGTGAGGAATCCATGAACTGTGAGGCCTTTACTGTGACCCTTATCAGCAAAGACAGACTGTGCCTCTCTAATGAAGAGCAAATTATCATCCATGACTTTATCCTTGAAGCTACCCAGGTAAAGTAAACCTTCAAATGTGGGTCTTTACTTTTCACCAAAATTATATTGATGCCATTTAAATACAGAAGAAGAAGAAGAGTTCAGAAAATTTTTGGAAAGGATTTACTTGTAAATGTGTGTGGATGCATGTTGCTCGTGGAGGAAAGATATTCTCATTGGCTCCTTCTCTCTCTCACATCTTCTACTTCCAGGTAGATTCCTCTAGCTAGTGAGGCTAGTATTAACTGTCTGTCTTGCTTGAAAGTGAAGACATGTGATTTTACCAAGGTGTATTGTCTTATTTCTGCTTACAAAATTCAGGATTTATAGTTTAATTGTCTGGTATTAACTGATCATAAAAATGGAAGTTTGATTCTTTTGAACTATAAACCTGCTTCTAGTTTGTTATCTGGATTGCAGCTGGACTTTGCTGCAAGACATTCATTTGCAAGCCCATTTAAATTTTAAATTTAAATTGGTTGCTGTTGTTTGACTTCTGAGCTATAAGGACTCTAAGAGGGGTTTGATGTGAGCCCTGAATTCAAATACAAAATTTTTTATTGATTAAATGTTTTGTCAAACTTGCATTATTTTAGGGTGTTCACTGTTACAGAGATGCTGGAGCTATGTGACCTCTTTCTATGTAAACTGTTTGGAAGAAGAAAGTTTCCCTTCAGTTTGCAGTGAGGCTCTTCCCTCTCTGTCCCTGGAGTGGATGCCTGTGGAGGAAGCTAATGCCAGGCTGGTTTGTCATTGCAGGATGACTACGTTCTGGAAGTCCGCCACTTTCAGTGTCCCAAATGGCCAAACCCTGACGCTCCCATAAGCAGTACCTTTGAACTTATCAATGTAATCAAGGAAGAGGCCTTAACAAGGGATGGCCCCACCATAGTTCATGATGAGTATGTCATTACTTTTTTCCCATTTATGTGCAAACTGTACACTCAGCTGAATGACACTTGTTAGGACTGATGTCCATTCCTGCATGGAGTAGGTGAGGTTTAATAGTCCAGGAGCAGGTGGGGTTTAGTAGTCCAGGGAACAGATTAAGAACATATAAACTTCCAAGGATGAGTTTTCAGTTGGCATCTGAGGCCAAATACATTTTGCTTAGTGTAGTTTCTGTGTTGGTTATAATCTTAGGTGGACTCAGGAGATGAGGCTGTTTGCTTTGGAAGTATTTTGGGTTCTTCTGCTCCTGGAAGTATTCCAAGCAAATACTGTTTCAGAACCCAGCAGAGCTTTGATTTAGATAAGGCTCTAAGGAGCCTAATATGGGCTGATGGAAACAAGTTTCAAAACAGCCCAGGCTCCTATCTAACAGCTCAGGTTTCATGTGCCATGTAAGACAGAACAAGCTCAGCTCAGCTGTGTCTCTTGATGAGCAGCAGAAGTGTCTTGTGACAAAGGCCCAGGTCTTCTAAAAACAGATTTATTCTTCCTCCTTTTGCTTCCCAAAAAATATTCCAAGGGGCTCATACAGTGCCGAGTGGGAGGGAGGGGGCCCACTACCTCCAGGCCAGCATGCCCCAACACTTGCCTCTTTTGTAGCACAGTGGTGAGTATTGTCCCACCAGGTATGCTTGAACACCCAGTTATAAAGGGTGCTAAATACTGCACTGTATATTACTTGCACACATTATAGAACTGCAAAATACCATTATAGTGAGGCTGGAGCCTGGCTCTGACCTGATTTCCTTGGAGGGACTGTTTTCTGGTGGGCAGAGCACTTCCTGGAGTCATTCTGTGCTTAAAATCCCAAGGAAGCCCAACTTCTGACAGTGCTGGTGTTGTCCTAAGAGTGAGCACCAAGCCAGCACAAACACCTGCTCTACCTGCAGCCCCCCTGCACTGCAGCCTGTTAGACTTTGTCACCACCACAAAACAGATTCAGTGGGAAGGTCTTGGGAATCTTTGCAAAAGCCTCGCTGCCGTGCTCTGGTGTGTCAGAGGTGAGAGCAGGCACTGTGCTGGTGTCCCAGAAGGACATTCATATCCCCCAGTGCTGCCAGAGCTTTCCCTGCACATCCATGTGTTGCTGCTGCAACAGATTTTTCCCAACTGACTCCTGCAAATGGTGCCTTGGGCTGCAGCAAGTAGTTTTTCTCCCACTGCCTCCTCCTGCCTTGCTTATGCAGCGTTTAAGCTCTGTTGCCTTTCACCAGCACTGATTAATTCCAGGCTGGTTTTAATATTCATGCTTTGGGTAGTCTGAAGTGAAGTTTTGCTGGTCTTGCAGTATTTAAGATTATGTTTTACAAAATTAGAAACATTATTGATTTGGGCATTTCATTGCTAGATAAAAAAAAAAGAAAATCAAAATTGCATTCCAAGCAATGCTGAGTCATTCTTTCTGTACATTGCTTTTTTGGTTTATTTGTCATATTCAATGATTTTATCTTTATGCCTAATACATACTGTGGATTCTGCTTTTAATTGGAGTCTAAGGAAGTGTAGCTGAAAATGAAAATTTCCATTTGCTACATGCAACAACTATATCACATAATCTACTAATAATTACAACTGCATATTAATTCCAAATATATGAATTTGCAGATAACTAAATTTATGTGGTATTTAGGAAGTACATGGTGGGATGAACTTGATAACATTTTGAAAAGTTCAGAAATTCCAACTTGAGACAGGTGTCAAGATTTTTAAATGTAACTGCCCAAGTGTAGGCAACTACATAAAGATCTGCTACATAATTTTCTGCAAGAAAAATCTTCAGATTGTTGGGAACTGGAAATTACTAGCCCAAGTGAAAATGACACCATTACACCTTCAAAGGGATTTAGTTGTGTCCTGTCAAGTACATGCACTGGGCACTTTGTCCACTGTCTCTGTAGATGAATCACAGCCATCTGCATGGTGCTGCTCCTCCTCCTCTTACATCCAATAGAGCACATCTATTGTGATCTGAGTTCTGTTTCCCATTTTTAGGTAAACTGAGTTTGAGTTTGCAGAAATCACATAAAAGTCAGCATAATGTCTTGATTTCCATGGGAATGCTGTACAAATCCTAGTGGTAATCTTGCAATACAAGATAGTATTGCAGCACTTGCTGATTATTTCAGTTTTCATATAAAGCTCTCCAACTGGCTGAAGGAGCAGGTCAGCACTGATGACCCCATTTACCAATGGGAACATTTAAACACAGACTTTCTCAAAGTCACAGAGCAGACCCCCATAGCACAGCCAGGACAGAATTTCAGTCTCCTGAGTACTGGGAGTGCAGAGGAGAGTGGAGGCTCCTCAGAAGCCCTTGTGTAGGACCCTTCATGGTGTGCCTCACTCCTGCACCTACGGCCTAAGCACACCCCCAGGCTTGCAGCAGTGAGGTTTCTATCTGACCAGTATCTCAAGGATAGCTCAAGGACTGAGTCGTGCTCCTGATGAATAACTGCTGCTTGGGATTTTATTACATGACAACACAGCTCAACTCTTCAAAATCTGTAATGTCTCCTGGGTGCCTGGCTCAGGGAGGTTGCCTTTACTGATGAATCAGACCTAGGCAGGATTTGAGATGTGCCCCATTTACTTGTGAGCACCACAGAGCTGTGTTAGTTTTCTGCAATTGTCAGATGTGGAGGAAGAGGCAAAGTCTCATTTCTTTCTAATCACTCACGTTTTGCTTGAGCTCCCACTAATGAATTTAAAATACGCTCCACTGTAATGCAGATGCTCTCAGCCCATGTGGTGTGGGAGAACTGATTTCAGTGTTACAGTCTCCAGGCTGGGTATTTTGGAATGGCTCAGGTTCTGCTACTGATACAGATCTTTGTGCTGAATAGTGCAGATAACCTGAGATTACTGGTGTACCATCAAATTTCTTCTTTAAATTAAAATGACAAAAAACTAGCCACTATAAAACAAGCATTTAG
This sequence comes from Leptocoma aspasia, assembly GCA_013399835.1. Lineage (NCBI taxonomy): Eukaryota > Metazoa > Chordata > Aves > Passeriformes > Nectariniidae > Leptocoma > Leptocoma aspasia. The sequence continues at coordinate 278,139 of VXAX01003850.1, forward strand.
TAGATACAAAGAGGAACTACAGCAATGAAATAAGACTATAACAACACTTCCATGACTCTGTGTCAGTGTTTCTGAGTAACTCTTCATTTTGGTGTGGTTTTCCAGGTATGGAGCTGTGTCAGCGGGAACTCTATGTGCCCTTACCACTCTGTCTCAGCAGCTGGAGAATGAAAATGCTGTCGATGTTTTCCAGGTGGCAAAGATGATAAATCTTATGCGGCCTGGAGTATTTACAGACATTGTAAGTCTTTAAATGGACTATAAACAGATGGTTTACAAGGTTTTCATCTGAGACCAAAAGCATGAACTAAAACATGCATTGTGTATGTTATCAAGCCCTACAGCATCTGCTACCAAGCAGAATTTGCATTTGAACTTTTTTTGTGTAGTTATCAGTTTTTGTTAACCTCAAAGCCACACTGTAAGTCTCTGATTTGCACTTAAACTTATTTCTCATACTTTGGAGGGGAGCATCATACAGGCAAGTCCTAGCAGAGAAGGACCTTTCAGCTTGTCACCATCTGCCTGCCAGTGCTGTGAGCTAAGCTGTGCTCTTTAGATCTGGCACGTTGTGGTCTGAAGGGATGCTCAGGGCAGGTGAAGCTGCAGGGAGATGAGACTCTTCCCTGAGTGTCCCGCAAGAGCAGCCCCCTTGCCCAGTGGGTGTGGTACAAGGTTCTGCCACCCAGGGAGTGACCTGGGGCTGAGCTGTGGCCTCAGGTTTTGTCCTGCCCTCCTGAAGTGTTTAATAGTATATCAGAAATAATATAATCTACCCAAAACTGGAGTTTGGGTTGACAAGGTTAAACTGGATGAGCAGAGGTAATTGCTCTCAGTCAATTTCTTTGCTATGTGTATGCTTCTGGTAATGAATACCCATAACCTTCCCTGGAAATTAAAATGCCACTCATTTATGTACACTTAAAGGATTGAAATAAGTTGTTCTTTCTTTTCCAGGAACAGTACCAGTTTCTTTATAAGGCAATGCTAAGCTTGGTCAGCACTAAGGAAAATGGAAATGGTCCCATGACACTGGACAAAAACGGTGCTGTGATGGCCAGTGACGAATCTGATCCCGCAGAAAGCATGGAGTCTCTTGTCTAATTGGAAACCTGAAAAGGCACTTAATTTGTAGAACTTCTGAAGACTGAGTGAACTTTTTTGAGGCCTTTTTTGCCAGACTCTAGGTTATACAATAACCCAATTACTTTTTTACACTGATAAAAGTTTTGATATTTATTTTTTGCCATTTTATGTCTTAATGGTATCCTACTGAGCATTTGCACCTCTGTTTATTTCACACAGTGAAACGCAATTTTATCTAGTTTGCACTATATGATCAGTGTTACTGCCTATAATATCCTAATACAAGACAAGCCCTGATGTGACATTCCATGACAACAAACATATGCTTTTTCTGTTTTGTTTAAATGCAGTGAACTTTTGCTAACTACAGTGACCCTCGAATCTTAAATCTTGAATGCTAGGCCAGATGGATTCTTTCTACAACAGATACTGTACCCCTTCGTACCATATTTATTATTTAGTGATCATGTCAAAGTTTTGGTAATGGTGTTCTGCATTCCAGTGGAGTGGATGAGCAGTGTTCATCCTTTCTTGATAAAGTGTGGCAGGTGATTATTAGCTACAGTGAAGGTCTAACAGCCTTGTGGAGCTGAAACAATTATTTCTGTATTGTTTCAAATCACTGTGTTGTACACTTACAGGCCTGAGACTTGCTTCACATGGAATATATAAATTACATACAATATAATTATGAATTAGATGCAATTTATATGTGGGATGCGGTGATAAGTTTTGAATTTACAATTTCAAAGTTTCCCCATGTATTCAGGAAAATGTTGATTTTGGTTTTTAACCAGCCCTGTGATGGGAAGGTATTTTGGTTTTATTTTCATTGGAGCCAATACAGTGAGAAATCTACGACAACCCAAAATCAGGCCAGTTTTCAGATATATTAAAGGTAGCAATATTTTACATTACTAAGCTATTCAATATTTTAAACACATCTAATTTCCTTACTATTTCTTGAATATGACCTCACACCTAATGGTATGTTACATGATGACAGGCGTTTCTTAATTTCATAACTGTTAGATGCCATTTTTACAGGTGTGTAATTTTCATACTTTAGTGCTAAAACATAAAGTACTGATCCATATTTACTGGTGAAGCAAACTAATAAAAAAACTACCTATAAAGTTACATTCTCCCTCTTTTTTTTTTGCCAGACTAATTCTTTAGCAAAAACCTAGCTTACTGTGTTTTCCCTCCCGTGCCAATAGAATGGTTTCTCCCAGATGATATCAATGATTATTGTTTGGAGCATTTAAGTTTACATCCTCACTGGCTCCCTCTTCCTTTGTATTTGGTTGCAATTCAACAAGGTCAATCCCTGTTTAACAAAAGAAGTAAGCACATGCTTAATTCTCCTGAAAAGTAAAATCAGTTGTGCCCTTCATTAGCTTGGCTGAGTAGGGAGGGGTTATTGAAGCTGCCTGGAAAAGGAAATATGTGATTTCAGCCATCCTGACCCTTGGTGTACAGTTAAAGGCCCTATCCTTTATATGTGGCATTAATTTCTTCACTTCTAAACTATAGAAAACATGCATTGTAATTTTTCAGGACTTGTCAAAATATTACAGCTTCTTTTTTTTTTTTTTTGCATTTAAATGTAAACCTGTTAATTTCTGCCAGTCCAGTCTTGCTGAAATACAGATATTTAGCAAGGTATTTTCACTCATAAGGAAGCTGAAAGCAAACTGCTTAAAAGGATATTAAGAGTAGATATGTTGGTTCAGAACCTCTTAAGGTGCAAACTGATATGGCCTTGCTGAGAGCAGAGGAGCTGTGCAGACTGGTATGTGCTAACATTTGGCCTTTTATCTTAATAAGAGAAAGATTCAAAGTATTCAAGGATTCATCAGCAACCTTTTACACAGTCACCTTTTACCTCTCTGTTTGTTGAATCCCTCCATCCAAGTGATCCCAATAATTGCTAATACCAAACAATTTAATAAGCTCATGGTTTCAGTAAGGAAATCCCATGTCCAGCAACAGCTAGTCCAAATCAAATATGTGCAGAATGTGTCAAAAGATTGTAGTTTGCATCCCCTTTGCACTGCATGGAGGTGGGAGTCAGTAGGAGTTAGGACTGGCCCCCCAGTCACTACACCCCAGTAACAGAATGGTTTAAGTAAGTTCTCAAGTGCTGCTCCCTGCAAGGGCTGGAAGGTTTTGCTGAGTGGTTTTCTGGCCAGCCTGCATCAGCCTCAGAGGCTGCTGAGCCCCCCTGTGCCCCCAGCCCTGAACCTGGACCCAGCCAATGCCAACTGAGAGCACAAAGGGACTCATGAGTTGGATCAGTTCAATTTAAAAGTATTTTAAGTTTTTGGAGAGATGTAGGGAGAAGTTAGAAATTCAAACCTTGACAACTAAGTGACACAAAGATTACTGCAGGCATCAAGAGGTTGGCTTTGTTCAGTACTTTCAGGTGATTACTTTTCATTTCACTGGCATGATGAAAGATAACTGTGGTTTGTGAGATACTGCCTGAATACCCTTGGTTTAATCCCTTAACCTTCTCACAAGTTTATACATCAATGAATGAAGGCTGTGGGGTTTGAACTTCAGTAGATATTTTGGAAATCCATGCATTTGCATTGTCATTTTCCAACAGCTGAAATACTTGTTTGGGGTTTAATCCACGGGGGAATAAGGTACACTGATGTTCTATGAGTTCTCCATAGATTATTTCGTAAGGGAGCTCGAGCTGTATGTTAAGTGCTGTGCTGACAGCCAAGTAGCCAATAGATGGTAGTGATGCACGAGGCTTGAAGGGGTGAAGCTAGAAATTGCTTGTGAAGGTCAGGATTGAGCACACAGAAGAGCCAAATCTATCCTCCTGTAAGCAGCTGCAGTTCTGCTCTCTTACACAGGTTTGCACCCTTTCCTTGGGACTGAGTGAGTGGCAGAAGGAGCAATGTCTGCTCAGAGATGGGCACTGATAAACTCTCCTGATGCTCCCACGAGTGTCCAGCCAAATCACCACCTTGTTTTTGGGACCCCAACCCCTCAGCTGTACCCAGCTCCTACCATTCAGTCAGGATGTCTTTCAAGCATCAAAGGTTCCCAAGCTGTGTGCAGGTCTGCAAATTAGGAGAACCTGAGAACATTCCTATATCACTGCAGAGTGTGGTCCTCAGCACCAGCCCTGAGAAATAAGGAACAGAAGGACTGAAGCACACACACATGTCTACATTTAGAAAATACCATTTCTCCATGTCTTGCACGTGTCCTGTGCCCGCAGACCGTGTGAAAGATGTGAACTGTGTCTTGAGACCATAAGAGCAGCCAAGCTTTCCAAGTGGGAATGCTTGGAAGGCTTCTGTGTCATCTGAGCATCTGAAATGGGTGTGTGAGCTTGGCTTTGGTAGGAAGGTCTGGGGGAGCCGGTGGGACCTCTCAGACCACCGAGTCTTCTGCGGGATCAATTCTGAAGAATATTCATTTTAAGCAGCATTTGTCCTTAGTATTTCAGTGTCTGTTTCCAAACGCTAATCTAGAAACAGGGAGAAAGAAAAATCCAAACCCCTTAAACTTTTCCTTGTAAGTGACTGTTTCTGTCCTGTGGGTCTACTCTAGGTTAGTGGAGTCATTTACAGGATCTGCAAAATTTCACTTGTTTTTCCAGTTTCTGACTGCTCAAATTGCTTGAACGCAGAGTGATACATTGGAACATTAGGAGAAGAATCTTTATGATACAGCACAACGGCCTTCTCATTAATCTTTTTTAAAGCTGATATTTTATTTAAAAGCTACAAAGTATAGATATGGATTCTACCAAAGATACATACTACTAATTCTCAGCAAAACAAAATGAACTTAATTTAAGAAAAAAATGTAGTTGTCTTGAAGATTTAGCAGTCTTTCTCAAATTCATGTCTTTTGACATCAGATCTTTTGTTCCGAAGTTTATGTTCAAATGGTGCCAGTGAATTTTTATATGAAGGGAAAATACCTATTTGTTAATCTACTACATTGCTTTTCTTCTTTTTCTTTTTCTCTCTTTTTTTTCAGATGTAATTCACTGTTACCCCTTTGCTCTTCTTCTCCTTGTTGCCGTTCTAACAATGTGAACTGCATTGGCTTCACTTATCAAAGGAGAAGGAATGCAAAAATGAGGAAAGAGAGGAACTGTAATAAAGAGATTTGGCCTCTACTTTGTCTTAGCTGTTAAACTGTTTTTAGTGTTTTTGTTAACTATTTGCAAAGGGAAGCATTTTCTACAGAGGATAATTAATTTCAAGAAAAATGTCTTGAGTTTTAAGAATAAACATCTCCAAAAGAGGAGATAGTCAATTTTATACAATGTCACAACTCTCCAACATTTGGGGTAGTGACTCTTTTGTTTTGTTAGAACACTTGAGACTAGCAAGCAGCCATTGTTTCTAAAGACCGAAGCATTCGTGTGTACTCCTATTTTCTTTTCCTTCATTTTTAAAAATAGCAAAGTCATTAAAACTGTAAATATTTTGTTGCTTAGATAAGCATCTTCTGGAAACTTTGTATCTATGGTATATAATCATAGAATTTTATATTTTCATATAAAGCTAATTTTTTTCTAGTTTCACCTCCTTCCTAGTTCTGTGGTGGTTATGTGAATACAAACCTTCTGTGTTTCAAGGTAGTGAGACGCCATCATTACACTCCAAAAAAGATTTCCACACATGTCATTTCTTTGGGGCAGTGATTGTGAAAGTTGGATTTTTTTTTTATTCCATTGTCCGTGTGTGCAACAGGATTTAGACTTAGCCAGTCACTAGATACGTTTGTCTCATTGATCCATTCAGAAGAAAAATAAAAATGTGGTGTTTGGTTTGGGGAAAGGGTGGGAGGGAGTATTTTGAGGGAGACTTTTTGTTCATTTTTGGTTTTTGTTTGGGGGCTTTTTGTAACTTGAAGAATCTTCTTTTTGTTATGTTAAACTATATCAAATCATTCTATTATAGTGTTATTTAATATGTAAATTGTATTGCTATACATAAAATAAAGTATGGTTTTTGATGTATTTACGGACTTCTTACTTATTTGCATCAGGTACACATAAGGAGCAGATGCAGGAGTCAGTATTTCATTGTCCCAGGCGTGCAGGAAGAATTATGAGATCCAAGGCCTGCTTTAATTAGATCTCAAATTTCCAAGCAGTACTCAGCTGGGAACTGCCAGTGACAGTGGAGTTCACTGTTCCCTTCTTAATTGTCTCCAGCTATTAGAGAGCTGCCAGTAAATAATCCCATCTCTTTCCACCAATGCTGCTCCCAGACAATTGTGACCCATCCTCTTGGACGGGAGACTGTCTCCATTCTGAACAGGACCTCAGATCCTGAGCCTTCTTGCCAGCTCCTTTGACATCCTTTGATCTATTTCTGGCTTACCAGCCTGGAGGAGCAGGGGCTTCCACCATCACCTGATTTACTGTGGCGAATGGCATTGTTCACTAACCCCAGCACTGTGGCAGGAAAAGCAAAAGTACTCATTCCCATCTCAGACAGACTGGGGGGGTACAGATGTTCCAAATCCTAGAGACAATGCAGCAAATATCCCCCATGGACTGCGTTAGTCACACCTCCTTGGGCCTCTGGCCGGGAGCTGTCACTGAGGTGGACACACGTGATGCCATCGATGCTCTCAGTGTTTTGCAACAAAACCTTGGCAGCTCCACACACACAGAACCTATTCTGGTTCTGTGCTCAGGACTATTTTGTTGTTCCTGGGGAGAAGCCACTGAGGTTTGTGGACAGATTTTTGTTGCAATCTGCTGCTGGCACAGCAGCTGCCCAGGCTGGCAGCGCCTTCAGAAACACAGCAGCACTCAGCCTCCAGAGCAGCACCTGCACAGGGACAAAAACATCAATAACTCAAACCGCTTGTTGATGTAAAATTGCTGATTAAAATCAATACACTACATCTGCTGCCTTTTGTGTTGCTGCATTGTCACCTGTAAGGTCTGTGTTCCGGTTGACTGGGAGGAAGAGGGATCCTGGAACACTGGATGGGGAGTGATCAGCAGGACATGCACAACAGCCTGATGACCCTTGCCAAGCCCCCCACTTCGTAGGGTGCTGCCTCCAGCCCCTGCTCCGGGGTGCTGCCTCATGTTGCACCCCAGGAGCAGCTCGACACCATCCCACCAGCAGGTCCTGCTGACTCATGGATGAGCAGCAGGGAACTGCTTCCCAGCCTGCCACATCTGCTCTAGGGGATGCTCCAGCACCTTCAGTGCTCTCTATAACTTTTCCAGGCCAGAAGCAGGCACCCAGGGGAAGGTTCCTCTGCCCAGCTTGGCTGCTTCACCTCCATGGAGAGGATTGCAGCCCCTGCATGCCCAGGTAGGTGGGTACATGACACTTCACAGCAACAATATGGGAAAAGAGTTGTGTACATCCTGCTTGTCTGGGAAGTGCCTGAAGGATGGAGAGGATGGCAAGGTGAACATGAGCCAACCCCACCGGCTGCAGGGCAGACACCTGCAGGTCTGGCAGGTCTACACTGTGACCAGGTAAGGACACCTCCCAGTCTGCTCACAGCAGGGTTAAAACCATCTCATTTTGGGAAGGGAGAACCACACAAACAAAAAAATGTAGCCCCACTGAAGACAGACAAACGGAGAACAACGGGGATGGTCAGTGAGCAGGAAATCTTCCAAGCAAAGACAGGATGAACGGGGGCATTGCCTAGTGAAATGATGGAGAGAGAGGGCCTGGAAGAGGCAGGAGGAGAGAGGCTGTGGGATTTGTCTCTTGGTACTTAAATCACCACTCCTGAGGGAGGGGTATAACCATTCCTACATCTTTGATAGGTACGACAAAAACCAGAGTTTGACAAGCCACAAGGAAGGTAGGGATCAGGCAGTGGGAACATGACCTGGGGCAGCCATGGAACAAGAAAAACAGCTCTGTAACAGCTACAGAAATCAGAATACCCCAAGCCAGCTCCTTAAATGAAAAAAACCAGCATTTTCACTAGACAGCAGCACCTCTGAGGTGAGCCCCCAGCTGCTGCCAGCCGGGTCATCATTGCACAGACAACAAATGGGGCAGAGGTCCCTGCACTGCCAAGGTCGTGCAGCATTTGCTCCAGGAGGCCTTTGCTCCTCCTGAGACGTCCAGGTGAGCAACAGAGGCAGGAGTGGAGGACAAGAGAACAGGCAAAGCCTTGGAGAAAGTACTTGGATTCCATGCTTGGGAATGCTCAGGGAAGAGGCCTGGCTGAGATCTGTATCAAGTGGAAAGATGTAGTAAGTATTTCATTTGGCAACAGAGATAAGATTTACCAGCACTTCCCACTACTAACAATATGCCTGAATTAATTGGTGGTATCAGGAGATCCCAACATCTTCTGTAATAAATAGCTAACAAGTTTAGCCTTTAAGGCTTCCAGAGGCTGCTAGCAGTCATCTTAAGCAGGCAAAAATAATAGCAGCATTTTTATTAAATGGATTCAAATGCCAGAAGGTTTATTTTCAAGACCTTTTACAACATAAAAATAATTTTGATCAATGGCTTGGTCCCAGTCCTATTACTTAGCCACTTGAAGCCCCACAAAATGCTTCCTGCACTGAGATGTCATCCCCACCTGCTGGCAGCCACCTTATTGATCACTGGTGATTTCTGTTCCCCTTTGCTGCCAATCAATGTTTTTTATGTCTTTCTGACTTTGTAATGCTTTAAGAAGCAACATTCACAAAGCAATCTTTCCTGACACCGTGTTCAATCAATCTGACAGTCACTGGGCTTGCTTTTCTTTTCTAAACTTGTTATCTTCCGTATGTCTTGAAATCCTTGTTTAGGAGTCAACGCCTGTTTCATTCGTGTTTTATGCTATGATTTTGAATTTTGAAAGGCTTCTACATTTCAGTTCCATCTCTCTTATGGGAGCTGTTTCAAATATTTCACATTTCCCTGTCTCTGTGTCTGTGAGCCATGCTTTCTGCACAGCTCATCATTTCTGTCACTCCCCATTTCAAACCCTGTTGGTCCTGTGTTCCATATCACAGGATATCCTTGCACCAGATCTAATCATAAATACTTTGTTCCTTTGTCTAAGGAGATGCTGAAAGAGAGAGTTTTTGGGTCAGCATCAGAAGAAAGGCAGAAGGTATGTGTCTTTTGTCTTGGGAGAAGCCATTATTGGCTGGAAGCCCAAGGCTCAATGTAGGGAACATGGCACAGCCCCCCATCATCTGTTCCCTGGGGGTTTTGTTCTAAAATGATGTCCTGTCTGCAAGATGAGAGCAGCAGACTCTGACTGCTCAGGCAGGGAATGAGACACTGAGGCAACAGTGGGAACCTCCAAATAGTAAATCCAGTACAGACTCTTTAAAAATATTTTCACATCATGATAGAGAAACAGTGACTTCTCAGCCATGCATCACAAAGACACCCAGTCTCCCAACGTGAGGTCCTGTCAGTCAGCCTAGAATTCTGAGATGCTGCAGGTCCCTTCCATGAGAGGGAAGGCTGTGATCCTTTCCAGTTCCTTGCTGAGAAGGAAAAGCAAAGGGAGAGCTGAAGAGCTTGACTGCAGGATAAAATGAGATCTTTGTGCTTCTCTCAGCCAATGCATGAGAGGGAAATTGTAGGGAAATTGTGACCTCTTGAGGAAAGCCTGGCTGTTTTTTCTGTGGGGTTCCTATGGGGGCACAAGAGGGATGGAATGGAGGGGTCCTGCATGTACTACATAAATGACTGTTTTTCTGTAACAAGGTGCTTATCGTGTTTCATCAGCACAAAATCAAGAAGAACAGAAAACCACAGAAAAACAATAAATTGAGGCCTTCATTACATGCAGCCTGATGGGACCATCAGCACCACACTGCTTCATTCTCCTAACGGGTTCAAATCATTACCTTGAGTGGTATTGGTTCAGTGTCAGAACTGTTGGACAAACTCTGAGTCTAATCATCAGATCAACATTTTAATTTAAAATATCATTTAATGTCATTTAAATTAAATATAATTTCATCATGAATCTGAATACAGTGGGACTGTGACCAAAAGAGGCTGTTGGCTTGTAGCTGTAATACATGTAGCTGTATAAAAATGGTGACACAGAATAAAAGGTGACACTTTATTTATCTAGGTATAGAAAGGTTATCACACTTTGCAACTAGCAAGGAAAGTCCTCAGTGCTTCTTAATACTAGACTTCACCTTTATTGGAATCGGGTGGAATCGTAAAAACTCTTAAAGGTTGAGTATCTTAGGTTATGAAAGGCTCTGCTTTCTGAATTTTAGTGCTTTAAATAAACTTCCTTATACCTTAAATCAAATTTTCTAGATAGCCTCTTACTTTGAGCCTCTTAGACATATGTTATGCCTTTGCCTGAGAGTCTCCCAGTGACCTGTAAACTGATTGCAGCTTGTGAAATTAGCCATAAGTAAATACTTGCACCTTTTTTTTTCCTCTCCTGTTTTCTGAAATAAAAAGGATGCAGGTGGCTTTTTCTGAAATAAAAAAGATGCTGCTATAGATCTGTGGACTATGGATCCTATATGGACTTCAGAATCTCTATTGACCTCCTAGCAGCGTGTATTGGGAAGAATAACTGATTCAAGCTAATCTGGTCAGATCAGCAGAGCCCTGTCACTACACACTTTTCTCTATTTGTCAAAATTCTCCTCCAGTTTCTCCATGGGCGCCTGACCAGCCAGAGCTCAGAGTGAAGATCAATGACTGGTCTTTGATTCATCAGCTTCAATAGTTTCTGAAACACCTTGTTGTGCTGGTGTCCACCACAAAGATAAGGAATGTAACTACTAAAAACATATATTAAGCTGGAATTTTGTCACATAAAAGGTAAGACAAAAAGAAATAGAACAAGCTTCAAAATGACAAGAAAAAGGAACATGGTAATTTAATATAAGTTACATAAAATTGCTCAAATTACACCAAAGTTCTTAAATAAGGAATACTAGTATACCCCCACTTTTTATGCCCTTATTTCTTTCTGATTTTATGCCCCTGTCACTGCATGTAGCTGGGTAAAAAAACAACACACAAGATAATAAAGCAAATTTTGCAAATGGCCACAAAGTCACAAACACATGGCACAAAATGCTGACCCAGTCCAATGCCTTCTTGGTGGTTTCCAGTTTGCTCACAGTATTGTTTTGGGGCAGCTGCATCCCCATAGACTTTGAGCCAGATCAGGAAAGACCATTCTGTCATAAATGGCTTAGAACCCACACTTTGGGTGTTTTGGGCAGATATTTGTTATTGCCAGGTATTTAATGACAACCTCAGCAATGAACAGCTCTGAGCAGGGCTGGTGTTTTCTGAGCACACAGTTTTCTGAGCACCCTGCCCAAATTTTCTGCTTGAATCATGTCTCACCCTCTTTTCTTCCTCAGACCATACAGTGGTCCCTACCCAAAATAGAGAGTAAAGTCCTATTATGTCCCAAAAAGGTAATACTAACTTTGTATTCTTTGCCTTTTTGAGCTCTTATTCCACATTTTGCCTGCACTTCAATTTTTATTGATTTTCCTGTGCCACCTCTCAGTATCCTTCCTAGGCAGCATGATGCATTAACTTTCCATATAATGAATTTTCCCATTTGGTTCTGTACTCTGAAATACATCCACCTCTAAATGAGATTTCAACACTCTGCATTGCTGATTTCCAGCTGTGTGCCATAGCCCTCATTTTTCATAGGCTGGGAACACCAAAAGAGCCCTCAAGACCCAGAGGTCTTCCTTTTAACACAATCACTGCTGTACTGGGGAGGAGGAGAGCTTTTATATTTTTATACCAGATCCAACAATGAAGTTATTAATGCTATTTTCTGCCCTGCAAAAAAACTACCTGATGACGATATTGTCCCTGCCTTTTAAACTTATTTTATTTTAGCATGGTGCATTTGCAGGCATCATAATCCTATTGGTGCACGTTATTCCCACTTAATGACTGAAAAGGCTATTGTTTGGGGAACTGGTTTGTTCTGGGTTTTGTGGGTTTGGGGATTTCTCTTTGTTTAATTAGAAGATAAGCCAATTCATTCACTAAAATGCTTCCTATCCATTGCTTTGTTGACTTCAGTTTCCTGAGAAGGATACAAGGTACTTTTGCAAAGCAATATGGAGAAAGACCTACAGTTATTCCAGGTAGGATGCATCCACACAACTGAGGGTCTGTCCCAGCCAAGGCACAGAGCAGGACATATGTTTGTAGTTCAGCTTCTCATAGGAGATATATATATATATATATATTTCTATAGTCAGGTCTTCCACGCTGGATTTGGAAAATTGTGTCACTAAATCCACATCCCCTCTAGGCTGGCACCTCTGTAGCAGTGGGACATCACAATCTTCCTGACCTGAATGGCAGCAGACCTCCAAATAAAGGATCCCCAGATCTTTTCTTTTCACTCTTAACTACTACTGGATTTTTAAAAATTCTTTTCACCTTGTGTAAAGCAGGACAGGGATTGGTTTCACAACATGTCATTACAACTATCACAGGTCATACTATAGCACAAAAGCACTATTTTGAGTCCCAGATGAGTATTTTAGAAAGTAATGAGATTCAGGAGTGGAACTTTAGCCTTACTGCAATTATGATATTTGTGTTAAGAACACAGACTTTAAAGTCTTTTTCAGACACCCACACAAACATGAGATCCAAGGTGGGTACGAGGTACTTAGTGACCAGGTTGGCACAGGAGGACATTGTCCCCCCCAAGATGTCCAGCTCTGTACCTACAGCTGGGGGATGCCACTTGATTGACATGGAATAGCTGCTGCCAGGGGTCACTTCAGAGGACATCAGGTCACTCAGCTGGCTTTCACAGCTGTTCCACGCCCAGTGGTACCAAACCATTTCTCCCTGAAACCATCATTGCCTCTGCCCAGCTCAAAACCTGAGCTTCCCAATAATTCAGCAGCAGAGGAGAAATGTATCTCCCTCTCCTCACAGCTGAAATCTAGCATACACATTTCGTACTTACAGAAGGATCTTGGCAGGCATAAGCAAGCGCTTAAAGACAAAAATGTATTGAAAAAGGGGCCTCATATTGTACATACACCCATTATGGCCATGTTTTGTATTAAACTTCCTTTTATATTTAATAGGAATTAATAGATGTTTTCACAACCAGGTCTCAAATGTTACAGGCAATAGCAGAGTTCAGCAGGTTGATTATTACTGCAATAGAGCATTATCTGCTGATGAGCTTGTAACCTATGTTATCCTTATCTGCTAGATGTTCTTATTATCTATTAATAATTTATAAACTAACCTCATTATAAGGCTGTAGTATCAACTGCAACAGATTACAGCAAAAAACATGCAGGACACAGGCACTAAAAAGTTTCTCTGTGCAGCTAATCCTGGCTTCATTATGCATTCCTCATTGAATTTTATCTATGCTCTTGATATCCTGGAGAGCTCCACCTCTTCCTAGGGTGAGGTTATCAATAATCTCTGGGCTGCACTCTCCCACGTGGCAGCTGGTGCCTGTAGCAGAAGCTGAGCTCTTGCCATTGTGTTGGTACAGACAGGTTTGGGAACAGGACCAAGAGCTGGCTAACAATCCTCAGAGTGAGCAGAGCTCTACACAGCCCTGTGGGTCTGAGTGCAGCAATGAGGCCATGGCAGTGCCCATCCCTGGGTTGTTGCCGTCAATCTTCCTTTCACATGAGACCTGTCTAGTGTCTGAGGACACAGCTTCACCACTGCACTAAACTGTGCTTCCCTTCTGGGCTATGCTCTCCATAGATTCATTTCACTAAGGTGGTCACAACACAAAGTACTAAACCTACAAGCAGAAGCACTTGCTGTAAAACTGGATGAAGAAATTCCCAAAGGAGAGGTGTTGTAGGGCACACAGCTTGTGGTAATTGGGAGTGAGGCTGTGGCTGAGCCTCATCCCCAATGGGCTACAGCTGTGTAAAACAGGTAATTAGTATTGAAGGTAATGAGACATGGAGTGCTGAGGTGCACTGACCAATCACAAAAGGGTAGAGTGGACACACAGGTGGTATGCATGTCAGATCAAGAGTTCAAAAGGTTGTACTGAGGAAAAATAAACAGCAGATGCTTGAAGCCCTCTTTGGTGTTGGTTGTGACTCCACTGTCCTTCTGCTATAGAGAGGGAGTGGTTCTTTTCCTGATTTGTGTGTACAGAAGAGGGAAAAGCTTAGTGAAAAAAAGTGGTACATGCTCAAGTCTTCAATTTTTCACAAGAGTCACTTTCCAGTGCTATCTAAATAGCAAGTCAACGTCTTTTACAAAACCCTCTGCACTGGAATGTTTTCTGCCAGTCCTCCCTCACAAAGTGGCATGAGAACACTGACAGCCACAAGTGCTCAGCTGCAGATATGGCTTTGTGAAAGTGAATAGCTGAGCTGGAAAGAGTAGGTTCTTCACAAAAAGAGTAGTACAGTCATCCAGAGCGCATACATGCTTGTTAGAATCCATTGTTCTGAATACATGGCAGCACACCTTTCCTTGGAGCCCCTTTGGGCAAGAGACACTCTCTGGACATCCAGGAATAGCAGCTGGTCTGGGCAGACTCTCAATGCAAAAATCTGGGCTTTACAGAAGCCATGGGCAAAGTTCATTTTGACTTCAGCAGAGCCAAAAATTTTCTGTCACCTTATCACTACATGTCTTGGCTTTCAGCATTACTGCATATTTTTCTGAGCAATTTTAGGCAAACCTATTTCAGTCTTCTGACAAAGATATTCATGATGAATAGTAATTATTCTGTTGTAGCAGTATCCTGGGACCTTAGCTGTGGACCCATGGGCATCCACAGCAGCAGTGTGTGAATGCATAATAAAGAGACAGGTTGGGTCTTTATTTGTGTATGGTACTCTTTACCTTATCCTCAGACATTGACATGAAGGAGTTTAAACTGAGAAGTAAACACAAAGATGTGGATAGAATCTCTGGTTGAGGACGTGCCTGGTCTACAGATAGCCAAAGCCTGGTAAGAATTGATGTCTGCTGCTCTTTGTCACCTTCCCTGAGTATCCTCAATTGTCCCTTCTTAAAAACAGGACACAGTCTGAATTTTCCTATACTCTCAGTAACAGCAATCTTTCAGCCTGTGTTATGTTGGGAAAATCTCCCTGGAACATCACTGGTGTAGCAGCAAACAAATCACAATCCTGCACCCTGACAGCAAACGGATGGTTCTCGCTAAAGAACTCCTATGGTGTTGCCTTGTTTTTCCATAAATGGGGCTTTGCAGAACATTTTTACAGTTCACAATGAATGATGTCATTTCTAACTTAGTGTTTCCACCAAGATTAATCTGATTTTCTGCGTATATTTTGGCCCATATATCTAACTGCCTTTTAAAAATCTTACTCAAAGTGAACAATTTTCCCAAGCCATTTATAATAAATCTCAGTCTCGTAGGCTGTGAGATCTTTCACTGTCTTCCTCCTCACCCCCATATCATGCTGAGTCATTTTCTAAAACTAATCCAGTTGCTTTTCTATGAGTAATGAATGAAATCTAAAGTGAATGAAACCTAAACATAGACTACACCAGGTAGATGATGAGAAATAAGAATATGTAATCATAACTTTCCAGCCTTGCCAGAGTTGTATTTCCCTACAGTCCTGCAAGCATATGAAATGAGACCACACAAAAAAAGAAAAGCTATAAGGGAAAAGAAAAATTCCCTTTTTCCTTACATGTGTATTTCCTTTCCACTCTATTCTAAACACAAGCAATTAATTGGAAATTATTCTTTACTGGCAGAGATTATCTTGTGGTGATGTACTTTGCTACCTTCAGCATACTTTGTGGGATTTAGCCATGGATCCCAGTCTTGCTTTCATGATCTCTCCTACAAGTAACTCACATTTTCTCACACGTGAACAGACATTAATAACCATTCCTACACCTGCTTACTTGTCTTTTAGTGCAGAGACAATAGTCCCTCCTCAGAGTCTGTAAGAGTCTAAGACAATTCAAAGTATATAAAACTTACATACCATGTTTTTCAAATATAACTGGGAAAGCATAATTTTAATCATCCCTGTTTGATTATTCCAGTTGGCACAATGTGTAAAAGGGTATCACAAATTATTTTGAGAGATTACCCAATTACAGAGAGACATTTCCAGAGAGGAAATTTAGAGCATCTCAGTAATGGCTTGATTAATACACCAGTCATATTTTAGCAACAGATAGTTTGATTGCTTATAGGAACTGGTTTCATTCCACTTGCTTTAAATACAGAAAAATACTAAGTAGATACGCAGCTCTATGAACAACAGAACCAAGGAGCCTGGTTTTCTATAGATTTGAGTTGGTAGGAAAAAAACCTACATGAACCCTCTGACATCTTATAAATTTTAAGCTCTCCTTACTACTTTTCTTTTTCTCTGAATAGCCATCTATCTCCAAAAAAACTTTTAGAACTTTGATGTCTTTGGGACTAATAAACTATTTAACTTGGTGTTAAATTTGGCTGCAATTGGTCAGTTTCAAAAATCACTGGAAACAGAGACACGTGCATGCACATGTACACAGCTACATACACTCACACACACAGAGTATAAACAAGAGGCCACATTTAAATAGAAAATCATTCCCTTTAAGAAACTGATATAAACTGCTGTAACTCTGTAGCTTTTGCCCCTCATGCCCATTTTCAGAAATTAAACCGTCAACCATCAACTGATATTGTTCTTTGATAAGGCTTAATGAAGAAAATAAATGGTACTCCCTAAGGAAAGTAATTTTTTCATTCCTTGGAATGTATTTTTTTTTCTCATATCTCTTACTGCTTCATCTTTCCAAAGAAAGTACTGCATTATTGCTAAGCTGAACCATAGATGACAGAAAAGCAAGCATTGACCCTTTTCACAATGGCAGCACTGACATTTTTACTCAGCTGTTCAAAGCCTGGACTCCACAGTGCTGTCCATAACTCTTATCATAAATAGAGTCTGGTTCAGTAAGGCCAAAGACAGTCAACTGTGCAAGAAAACCTGAGAATGCTGTTAGAACCTGCTGTTATTTAAATATTTTAAAATGACAGCATTTGAAAACCAACTTGAAAGCTAAAATTTAAATTCACCTGCCTTTCTGTGCCTTAGGCTATGAAATAAGTTCAGATAAACAGCCAACCACAAATAATGTCATGTAGGACTTTGTAATGTAAAGCTCATAGTGAGATCACAGCAATAGAAGGTTACATTAGGAAGCCTACGCATACAGGAAAATCTTCACAAGACAGAGATGCTGTGTTCAAAACATTCTCCTCCCAGTGCCTGAATGGAGTAGCAATGCCCTGCACACCTACATGGCACTGGTGTCACAAACACAGCCTGGCTTGGCAGGCAGAGCCAAGCCAACTGCACGAGCTGTGCATTGTGCTGTTTTTTACAGGTTTTCCCTCTGCAATACTAGCCATAGTCAGGGGCACAGAGCAGCAGGTGACTCAGAGCTTTAATTTCCAAGTTTTCTCTCAATGAAGACCAGCAGCTGATAACGATACTGACACTGGCGGAGGGATTCTGGTATTTCACCAGCACAGCTCAACTGAACAGGTCTGCTATGAAAAACTTTCCATTGGAAAGGCTCTGCAAGTCAGGCTTCCCACCAAAGGTCACCAGAAACCCATGGCTCAGACTCCCAGTCACAGATGGGTGAAGGTCTGTGTTAAAATGACCCCATTCTCCCTCCCTCTCTACTCTGTCTAGAAGCTCACCAGTCTGATGCTTAAGCACTTCCCTAAAACTTGTCTGTTCAATAGAAGGTTTATTCATTACAGAATCATAGAGTCATTTGCATTGGAAGGGACCGCCAAGATCATCTTGTTCCACCCTTCTGGCCACAGGCAGGGACACAAATGGATTACACCCATTTGCTCTTCTCATAGCACTATAATTTTGTTTAAAAAGCCCTTTTTCACTAATATTAATATTATCATTCTATTATTAGTAGAAAACAATCAGATAATCTTCCTGCTTCTGTTTCCATAAATAAGCCAAACATCTTAATCTTTTCTCACAAAACAAGTTTGCTTCACTCTCTTGGTCATCCTGAAAGCTTCTTCTACACCTCTTATTTCTCTTGAACTCAGGGGACCAGAAGCACAAAAGAAACATCACAGCTGGTCAAATAAATAGAATGACCCATAATGGGTTCACAAGAAGCTCAGCTGAACAATTCTCTCAAAAGTAAAGAGGGGTGAGATAATTCATCTTTTCCTCTATTTCCTGACTATGGGTAAGCCTGAAGGGAAGGGGTTAAATTGAAGCATAGGATATGACCTGTAATTTGGGATTAGTGCAGATTATTTGTGTCCCTTGGAAGTATTCATTAATTATGCTTTTATATTACTTGGATAACTCTATTCTTTCTTCTCCTTCCAATTCATTAATACAAAGGAGATATGGTACATTGACATTTATACTTCACACAGTGTTATAAAGCAAAGTTGATTCTTTTTATAACACAAGGCTTGAGCTACACAGATTCTGTTTGCTTTTCTTAGATTTATGTGATCATGCTCCTTGCTTCTCTGCTTTTAGAACAGTTATTAATATTCTAAAGGTTTTGTTACATTCTCTCACATTTTAAGACATTTCCTGGAAAGAATTGTTTATCAAACCAGTATTTTGTGTTTGTAAGAAATGTAACTTCTCTCCTAAAAAGAAAAAGGAAAACCACAACCAACAACCAAATTTCATAGAAACAAAATAGAGGAAAGGGATTAGGCAAAAAAAAAAAAAAAATTTGCCTATCTTTTAAAATCTGCCATAAAAGCTTCTTCTGAGGCTTGTCATCTCTGGTTACCAAACAAGATACTATTAGACTTTTTTTTAAGCATTTTAGCAGTGCTAAGGGTACTGCTCAAAATTATTGAAATTGCAGGTCTGAGCACTCAGCTGCTCTAAAAAATCAGGTCCTGTGTGGGTCAAATTGGTCATTTCCTCTGAATGAACACTTAAGAAAATGTTGGCTTTCAGCAAGTTGGTTCAGACTATGAATCCACTCTGGCAGAGATGGGAACAGAACTCAGGTTTTCTGACTGACTGATCAAATGGCTCGATTGTGCTATCACTAAGAAAGAGACTTTAAAGAATTACTCTGAAAGGTTATTTTCATTGAATTGCTGAGTACATAAAATGTGTTGAAAGAAAGGGTAAAACTTCTTGAAAGGGTTTAGGAATGGTTATATTTCTAATCTGTTGTGGTAGGATTTTCAACTCCAGTGTTCAGCGAACCTAGACTGACAAATTTATTATAGTTATAAGGCTGAGAAACCTATTAGAAGAAATATAATAGAAGGTACATTTTTGTGAGGCTTTAATAGGAACAGAAACAATTCAACAAAAGACTAAATTCTGTAAGGTGGAAAAAGTCATTTATTAAATCTTTCTAAAAAGATTGACTGACCTTTCTTTAAAAAGTGGGGTTTTTTTGTAAAAAATGAAAAGCTCAAGCTTCATAACAACAACCCAGTAAAAGGGTTTATTAGAAACTGGCTTCTTGTGCAAGTTATTTTTATTGTCAGTAAATGTTGGTGCTATGCAGTAAGAGAAGCACTGTTGCCTCTCTAATTTCTCTCTGAGACTAAAGAAATTCATAATAAAAGCACTCAAAATCTAAACTGAATTTAAAAAATAGAACACTGCTGCCCAGGTTTGTAAGGCAAAATCCAGAAACAATGGGCTGAGAATTCAGCTCATAAGGAAACTGTGCCAGAACTGTGAAGGTGGTGTTATTTCTTCTAGCTCTGCTTACAGTAAAAGTCAAGCTATTAATATCAGGCATCTTGACAGTCGTATAAATGCATGTATTAAAATTCAAAGTACTTTTTGCTGCTGTAGATGTATCATCATTACAGAATAAGACATTTTTAATGTACGACCAGATGGCAATAGCATTACTTAGAGTGGCTAAAAGTTCTAGGGTGACTTGTACACCCAATGCAAATGGCCTGAAACGGAAGATGGTGTCCATCATCATCCCAGAGCATGAAGCTGACTAGTCCAGTTTGTTCAAAGCACTGTGTGAATGCAGCTGGAAGAGTGTTTAAATAACCAGCAGTACCTGCATGTGATTGAATTCACATGAAATTAGCAGGCACTGACCTACTCCTCAGTAAACTTGCTACGGTTTCAAACAGGAATCTCAAAGTGGGCCAAAGCTGACAGACTTTCTGTCTGTGCAGCAGGCAAAGTCAGTCTTGAGGAACTCCAATGAACCTCTGCTAGGGTGTGAAAGACATAAGCTGTGAATGGTTTTGAAGCAGATGGTCAGACATTGATCAGGTACATAATTACAGGCACCAATCCGAGGAAAGCAGTTTCTCAAAGCTCCCTACACAGCCTGTAAAGAACGATACCTCTGGTCCTTCAGAGCAGCTCCAAATGCTCATTCTCGGGGCTACATCATGGTCAAGGAGAGCTGAGCTCTCTGCACTGATTAGGGAGGGAGCCAGGGAAAATCAGCCTTCCCTTGTACAAACCATATGATATGATTCTCTCACTTAGGAGCCAAAAAGTGTGCTTCTGTCCCTCTTGTTCACATGCACCTCCTCTGCTCTCAGGAGGAGCTTGCTCTCCACGCTGAGGAAGAAATACCCAGTCTACACAGGTAAGCGAAGTGCTGGTTGAAAGATCAAAGCTAAGCACGTCCATTCAAAGCACTCCAAACAGGACAGAGAATGGTGGTTCTCCAAGTGGTTTTTTATTGTTTCCTTTGTGCAGTTTAGGGAAAACAGACAACAACAGTTGTTTGAAATAAAGTTTTAATTTACTATCCTAACATGCTGAGAAGCAATTAGATTCAAGTTAATTACTGTAAATAGTTATTATAATTACTTGTAAAACATTCAACTACCTGTACATCTGTTAAAGTCAGATGGGACCTGTATTTTTTTTTTAAAGAGAAGGCTTAATGTTATTACTTAAGGGCCAAATTTTTTTGTGAAATAGTACTTCAAAAAGAAGTAGCTTTACCATAGACACTACTGATGGAGAGTACCTGTTAGGGCATGTAACCCCTTGACAAGACTGAGTAGATGTATCAGAAAACTGTCTGAAGAATCGTCTAGCCTAGGTTATATTTACAGAACCTTAAAGGACTTTCCTCAAAAGAAAAAAAAATTGCAGCTGAATACTGATTTTCTTAGATTTGTCCTATTTAGCAGGTTTCTATCCCTACTTGAAACATGAAGAAAATATTGTCTTGTTAACATTTTTTATGAAGAACAGCATTTTTTTCTTTGACACGACAGAATCTGGCCTGGCCTGACGCACAGTTTTATACCACATTTTGACAGGCACACAAAGCAGCTGGAGTTCCACCACTTCTGTGCCCTCACACACACAGCTCTTGGTTCCTCCTCTTCACACAGGTCTTCCAACCCTTTTTCTGAACTTGGCCCAGGTGTCTCTAGTTTGGGCTATTTTTGCACCAGCTGATGCTTGCTGAGCCCATCCTGGTCTGCTGTTTGGGTTCTGGTTCACCTGAAACAGGTCTCCTGATGTCTGGGGGCAATTCCAACAAGCACACACGGATTACATTAGTTTGTCTCAGCACAGAGTAATGTGTTGGAAATACTTTTTAACAACACTTGACTTCCACATGTGCACCAGTGTTTCCCACATATACAAATGGGAATTCCCACAAATACACACCTTTAACTACCAAAAAAACCCAAAACAGAAATACAACAATGCGTTGTTGAGTTGTCCTACCATTTCTGAGCTTCATCTCACTTCTAACATCACTACTACAAAGACAACAATTTGTAACGCAGGACAGGGAAGGGTAGGGAGCCTGGCAACAGAAAGGTTGAGAGCTAGTCTCTGAATATTGGAATGTGAAAGAGGAATTAGAAGCCCATTTTCTACCCTCCTAAGTTTCATACTTTATTAGCTCACTCCTGCTCTGGGAGGGCATTTCCTTGCATGCCTTTGCCTTTTAGCCTGTAGTAACTAAAAACAGCTTTGCACAAGGCTTGTGCAGATAATTGAAATGCTGCCAAGAGCCTCTGCAGCTCATAGGAAAACTGCCATAAGCCAAGGTGATGGCCACAAGCTGCTCTCTCTGATGGCATTTTATGGCTCTCAGACTGTCCCATAGGCCTGCTGCATTTTACCAATGATATCACTCAACAAATGTTTATGAACAGATAGACCTCAAAGTGGATATTCAGCTACCGTACCAACAGAGGTGTACCTCGAAAAGGTAAGGGAAGGAAGAAGTGGAAAGCAAAGGAAAAAAAAACCCTAAAATATGTGCATTTCTCTAAAAAAGTTTTCAAGTGGTTTCATATAAGGAAGCTCCTTTTTTACAGTTTTCCCTATGAAATACTGGTGTCTTGCAATCCCAACATATAAAAACATTTCCTTTTTTAAAAACTGACATATGGCAAAAATTGGTAGCAGTAAATAAACGCACATAAAGCTAAATCATGCCATCCTAAATGTTAGTAAAAATGACAAAATAAAATACTATCTATATAAACTACGCACAGGTGTGTAGCACATTACAAGCAAAAAACATATCTTCCAATTATAAGCCCACAGTATTTATTTCAGTTGTCTGTAATTACATTTTTTATATGTTTGTTTAGTAATATCAATCCAAGACATCATTTTGAGGATATAATTAACTGCATGTTAGAACAGGATGCGTTACTGTTTTTGTGTGTTGAGACACAAAAATCTTTGTCAGCTGTATTTAAGCGCCACCTAGTGTCCCAATCCACCAATTTCACACAGAAAACCCTCAAAAACCTCGAAGTTTTCAGAGCAAAATCAAATTGCAGGGTAAAAAAAGAGCGAGGGTCACAATGTTCCCATTTCAGCGCTAACATTAAGCCCTTAATCCATATGGACAGTAAATACAGATCTCAGGTTCCCACTGGCAGGCATCTAGTTTTTCAAATTTTTATAGTCGTGATCTGACAGCAAACACACATAAAGATAGAAATATCTAACGAAGACAGAATCTGTGTGGAAAAAAGGCTTTGTATAAAAACCATTAAAGGTGGGGTTTTTTTCTCAAAGATCCATAACATAACTGGAAGCTAAGGCAGGGGCACACATGACATGACATGACACACATGCAACAGCAGGACACACTACAGCGAGGTGCCTGTGCACTCAGATGCGCAGGAGAAAGCCTTTCCTGGACTTCCTCCCCCTCCTTCCTGTAGGCTGACCATGACACCATACTGTCTGGAATGTCACCTGGATCGGTCTGGAATGTCACCTGGATCGCTTAGGATCAGCTGTCCTGGCTGTGTCCCTCCCATCACCTTGTGCACTCCTACAAGATGGGGTAGAAGCAGAAAAGGCCTTGACTCTGTGTAAGCCCTGACCAGCAGAAATAAAAACATCCCTGAGTTATCAGCTCTGTTTCCAGCACAAATGCAAAACACAACCCCAGATCAGATACTGTGAAGAAAATTAATTCCATCTCAGCCCAAACCAGCATGTGGGGATTTCTAGCTGTTACCAGCACAGTATTTTTTTCAATAAGTTTAAAGCTTATATTCTTGACAACTTCAGAACCAATCTAGGTTAAAATAAGAGTTTATAGCTCAGTAGCTATGAACTTCACCCACTGTCACATAAGGCAGCCATTAGAAAATTATAGCTTCCACCCTGAAGCTACACTGAGCAATTGGTAGTATCTGTAACTTTACTAACATGCTCTTGGCATTCTTGTCACAAATGGCATCTATAATGGTCTATGTAAACCAAACTTCAGTTTGTCTCTTTTCTTCCTAAAATTCATTAAATGCTACAAAGAAAGACTGCAGCCATTACAGAGAGCTGGAATAGCTTAAAGTAAAATATGCAAAACACTTGGGCTTTCTGCTACAGCTAGTGTGACCATGACAATTAGCTTTTCGCACCATTAGAAGTGAGGACTGACTCCTACGCCTCTGTGACATTTATTGGAAAGTCTAGTCTTTAAATCACAATGATAAAAAGAAATTAAAATAACTTTTTAAGTACTATTTATCCTGACTGCTACAATAAGCAAGGGTAAGTTGACAAGTACATTAAAGAACTTCTACTTATGTCATGAAGTGAATTAATGTGAATTTGTTGCAGAAATATAAAATGGGGGGAAAATAAAAATATAGATATGAAAAACCACAAGAAACAGCTTCTGATCAGCAGTAAGAAAGGCTTGTGATGAGGTGACTTAAACTAGGATGAGAGAATGCTTAGATAGAAAACATTTAGGCAAGACAAGCACTTTCAGAGCAGCTTTTAGAAATCTGCAGCTGCACATGTGCATAAATCTACTGGGCACCAATGAAATGGATAAAAAATATTTGCCAGCTTTATCTAGCTTGGAACTTTTTTGTTTGTGCTTCCTGTGAAGGACAGAACATTTACAGAAAACAAATCAAAATAAAAAGGTCGGTTCATTGTGCTTTTTTATTTGGAGTATATTTTGATGTAAGTTTGCATGCAAAGGACTAGACTCGCCTCAGCAACTCTTCAGCTTTGAGGCCGGGAAGGAATTCAGGTCTGACACACGGGCAGGATCACACCAGGTTTGGAAACCGTGTGGAGAACCGGGCTGGCACTGCCGGGCGCTCTCCCGGGTCGGGCACGGAAGGCTGTGTCTTGCACAGAGGGAGGAACCCCCGTTTTAAACGCAAATCCCAGCAGGAGTCCCCGGCCCGCCGGGGGCGGAGCTCCGTGAGGGCACGCACAGCCCCGGCCGCCTCTCCCCGCGGCCGCCCCTCAGCGCTCCCGCCCCGGGCCCTGATTGGCCCCGCGCCCTCTCGCTCCTCCAATCCAGGGGCGGAGCCCGTTCCCGCCCCCGCCTGATCCCGCCCACCGAAACTACGGCTCGGCTCCACCTTTCCGGCCGTCTCCATGGCAGCGAGGGCGGGGGGTGTTTGAAGACGTCCCGGAGACCCTTGCGGATGGTTGCTTTCCTTTTCGAAGCCGGCGAGGCTAAAGGTAAACTAGCTAGTGTATTTGGTATTTTATTTTTATTTCCTGAC
This sequence comes from Leptocoma aspasia, assembly GCA_013399835.1. Taxonomy (NCBI): domain Eukaryota; kingdom Metazoa; phylum Chordata; class Aves; order Passeriformes; family Nectariniidae; genus Leptocoma; species Leptocoma aspasia. The sequence goes on from VXAX01003850.1 coordinate 303,183, forward strand.
TTATTCCTCCGTAATCAGACGGGATGGTACCTTTCAAAGAGATCGTAAATCCATTCGCCCCCCCTTTCCCAATGGTAGGGCGCAGCTGGTGCGCGGCCCCGCTGCGGCCGTGGCGCTCCCGCGCCGTTAGGGCCGCGGCCTGAGGCGGAGCGGCCGCGGGGCCTGGGGTGAAGGTGCCGTCCTCGGCCCGAGGGGCTTCCCTGGGGCTGCTGGAGATCCGGGGACTGCCCGCGGAGGTTCATCCCAGCCTGCCTCAGGCCTTGGCATCCGCCCAGGGCAGCGGTTGCCCCACGGTGCAGCGGGCGGATGGTGCTCAAGCTGGTGCCAGCTTGTCACTCACGATGGTGCAGGTTTATTGCTCCTGTTGTAAGCTATAGGCGCCTTTAAAGGCAGGAGGTACGTGCGGCAGGATGCTGTGGCTTCTCCTGGCGGTAAAGGTGTGTCGGAAAGAGCACGAAGTGGCCCGGCTGAAGGAAGGAGCACTGAATGGGTGTGCTCCGTGTTAAACGAGGTGAAGCATTAGCTACAGGCCAGGCGAACAGAAGTGCTGTCAGGGTGTGGTAAAACATACATCCCCAGAAGATGCACCCCAGCGTCAGCAGCTGCCACATGAAAATCGCTGGTTTCAGAGTTAGGTGTGACACGTGATAGTGAGGAGGCCTTGACTAATGTTATCTTGATGAGCTCTTTAGTTCTCCCAGCCTTTGACATTATCAACATGTGACAAGTTATTTAGTTTTACTTAACGTGACAATAATGCAGTAACCTCTGAGGTGAAAAAAAAATAGCCAAAACATTTTCAGACTTCTGAAAAGTGCTATAGGATCTTTATTTGCATCAGTGGGCAGTTGATCTCCTTAATAGCTCAGAAAAAAACCCATTAAGTTCTAAACAATTTAAACAGTTTCCTATGAACAGGTCCCTGTATGTGTGAGAAGTAGTTTACAAGTATAACTGTGTTCAGTGTAATGTGATAAAAGCCAGAAATCAGTAATGTAAACAGTAATAGACAATTTATGTAAGCACAGAGTGTGTGTGTGGTTGTAAGCATCTGAAACTCGAGAAAACTCAGTGCTGAATCTGAAACTGAAAAAAATAGGTTTTCATAAATTATTAGAATACAGTAGCATTTTCCTAAAACATATTGTGAACATTAGTAGTGTGAATGTATTCAAAGCATATTGTAGCAATGTCTTGTGGCAGGTTTTGTGTAGATAGCTGACATGTAGATGTAACGTGTGCAGCTTTTTAACCAGAATTGTTTAATACTGGAAAGTGTATCTTAATGTGCATCTTTAGAAAATTTTAATTTCACTTGGTTTTCCTTTTATAGAGTACAAAACTGGGGCAAACAACTGAAGATGTCATCCTGTTTGGCTCAGGAGGTTCACCTTGCTAGAAGACATGAGGAGATGTGAGTAGTTGTGCTCTGGCTCGCTGCAGTTTGTGTTGGGTCTTGTGATATTCTCCCTCCCTGCCCACGACCCTCGGTGCCAGCGAGTCTGAGCTCTGCACAGCACAGTGGTGCTTCAGCAAGGGGCTGGAGTTCCAGGAGGTGGCACTCTTCCTTCAGGAACCATGGGAATTAGCATCCTTGCCTGCCGTTAAGGGTATTTAGGTTGAGTTTTTTGACTTCCAATGGTGGTACTGGTTTAAGATCGCCATTGTTAACCTGTCACTGTTACACTCCTATTTGGGGAAGGTAATTGGATTCTCTCGCTCAATGCCTCAATTATAGAATTGCTTCTTTGTTGCCCTGTAAACTCAAATTGTGAGGCAAATACAGTAGTGATCCAGGAAAATTTTCTTTTCTTGTAACAATTGGTACATACCAATGAGCAAATGTAGTACTGATCAAGTCATCCCAACCCACCCTGTCTTTCCTTCTTCTGGGAGATTTAGTGTTTCTAAGCACCTCAGCATTTGAGGACTGCTGGTTGCAACATTATAGCTTGGTACAAGCACAGCAGGTGATGCCTGCCTGTACCTTTTCCCTCCCCCAGCACACCCACCCTGCAGCCGGCTTAATTAGCCCCGTAGTTTTGAGAAAACTGGGTAAGGTAAAAAGGTTATTTTCTAGCTCCTGAGCAAAATGTTCTACCCACTTAGCAAAATGTTTTCCTTTGTAGACTGTCTCAGAGATCAGAGCTGCTACAGCAGATGGAGACTTATCTAAGAGACAAAAAGACTAAAAAGACATGGCAAACTCAAGCAGCTGATGCAGCTCATAAAAGGAATGCAGCACTTTTAAATGTAAGTTTCTGCAACTACCAGGAAACTATGCATCAAAATGTCACGGTTATGTAGCTTAGATAATTTAAAAAAAAAGAGAAGTCTTTGCTCTATAGTTGTCATTTTAATTCTCTTCTATATGGTTCCCTCTTCTGGAACTTGACCAAAAAGTATTAAATGACAAGTCTTTATTATCTGATGGCATCACTACCTATTTCCCGTGCCCTTCTTACAAAAGCCTCATGGTGGCAGCTGCTACTATGTATTTTTATTTTTTTTAAGCACATGTAGTGATGTAACACATGCTAGTGCATGTCTGCCTGAGAGAACTTAGGGGTCTGTCAGGACTCACAGCCCCTCTACGCTTTGATTCAAGCCATGGGGCTATGTTTGGAAATGGGCTGACCAGGCTACAGTCCTTTGGGCCAAGGATAGGAACTGTTCTCCTACTGTGGTTGTGTTAAGTTGTGGAAGAGGTTCTCAGTTCAATATTTTTCTCTAAAGAGGTGTAGAGTGACTTCAAGCATTTCAGTTGCAAGTCTGTAACAGCAGCGTTTGGTGTTTCTGGCCCTTCATAGGGGTGACACCGTTACTAATGTTCATAGCTGTTCTGCATACCTGTTGTCATATTCAGGTAAGATTTGTTTCCTAGGCAATTAAAAAGATCTAAGTTTGATGGCAGGGACTGGAATACTGAAAGGCTCCTCTGGAACCCCTAGCTCAGGCATCTGAGCTTGAAGAGATGCACTTGACCACTGACATGATGCATTTGAAAAATGTGTATTGGTTTTTCAGGGGACAGCAGAAAACTGAACCTCCTGTGCTTTTTCTTTAAGCTCCTACTTATTAAGGGTCCATAATGCATGTATTGTGTTTATTGAAAAAGTAAGTTTTACTCTAGAAAATTACAAGATTAATTTGTGTCACCAGAATTTCTTTGTTTTCTTTCATGCAGAGCGTGGTTCAGATTTAAAACGTTCACATTTTGGGTAGCTGTAATTCCATTGCGTTAGAGTTTGTATTGAAATGGGAAGTTTATTTAGAGAGGGGCAGACAAGAACAGTTAGCCAGGAATGCCTTCTTAACTATTCAGTGACAAAGAAGATTTTCAACTTAGGCTGGTGAACTGGTGCATTCTGGACAGGGGCAATCAAGCCCCTCTTTATTGGGTATAGTAAGTGTAGGTGCTTCAGTGAGAGGCTGAGGACAAATGGATGGTTTGGTTATTTTTTCCATAGCTCCTGCTATGTTGATTTAGTAATTTCAGCCTTTATGACTCTTATTTTCCATAGGCATTTTAGGTTAGATTTTTACTTTGTAAATAAAGGGCTTTATAAATTATTTTTGTTTATGAATGCATTCTCAGTTTACATATGCAGCCAAACACAATAAATGCAGAGTATATTTCTCCATCCTGAAAGCTTTATTGTATTGGGAATGATAACAATAGTTCAGACATATACAGAGTGTAAATATTTCTGCAGTTAAACAGATATTTGCTATTTTCTGTCACATCCTCAAAATTGTTCCTTTCAAGTGTCAAAAATGTTGGTGTTTATACAGAAAAAAAGCAAAAACATATGTATCAAAACAAATTCTGTTGCAGGATAAAATAGCATAAATCAATTTAAATCTATTAATTTTATCCTAGTTTTAACAAGCATGCACTCCTGCAGATGCTTTTTGATAACAGAAGAAAACAGGAAAAAAAAAATCTATGCAGCATAATATATGAGAAGCTTGAAAACAAGACTGATTAATGTGCCAGCTTCAGAATATTGTTCCTGATACCAGGCACTGTACATTTCACAGTTACCATGTGGAGAGTTGTTGATTTGGCCTACTCAAAAATACATGGACATGACGAAGTGTTATTTTTTTATTTGCATTTCTGGTTTTCTGCGTGTAAGCAAAATCAGTTGTTTTCAGTAATAGATCGTAGCAAAAGCCATTTTTCTTTATCTGTGCTAGTTGGAATTTATGCACAGGAAAGATTTCAAAATTAATTTAAATTCTAATCAGTAGGAAGCAAGGAACTAACCTTTTTTTTTTTTAATTGAAATTTTGACATTATAAGCATTTGTTCAGCATTTTAGCATAATTATCAGAGTATTTTCCTCAATGTCTTTAGAGGGAGACTGCAGATTAGGGAAATCTGTATCATTTGGTGCTTATATAATGTTGTCGTAATAAAAGCAGAAATTAGACTAGTATTTGTAATCTAATTTATGACATTTGTTTCTCAGTGGTATTTCTTGTGTTTAGAAATATGTATTACTGTGCAACAGCTTGTAACATGAAATAGAAAAGAAAGAGTATGCTATATAGTAATTAGTACTGGAAAGGTAATTTAGAACAAATTTGCTTTCCTTCCCGGGCATGCAATTCCAGAATTATTTAAGTGTGATTGTGCCAGACTGATATCAATATAAGTGACAGCTGAATTTGGTCCCCTAAAAGCAATGCATGTGTCATGCATTCCATTTTACCTCTGGGGAAGGGTCTTGAATTGTTTTTGTTCCAGTCCTTGTGGTTTTAGGGGAGGCACTGTAAGATGCTCTCTTTTTTTCAGTACTGTGACATATTAGATTAGCTGGTTTTTTTCCAAAGAAGTTTATACTGCTGATGTATTTATTTTTATATTGATGACAGGGATTTATTTTTCCTACAAAGCTTACCAGTTGTGTAGACACACAAGAAGTGCCATCTAATCTTTCAGTAGTTCCAGTTATTTTCTAAAGCATACTACACCTTCCAGCAAAAATTTCTTTCACTGTCTGTCATTAAATCAGTATTCTGAATGACAATAGACTGCACAACACAAACTGGAGTGAGCAATGAAAAGACATGTCCAATATCTAGGCTATGCCAAAGTGACCTTCTCTACTAAACATATATGCACAACTGCTGTCTCCTTTTTTGCCTGAAAGACATTCATTTCCTATCACCATAAACATTCCAGTTACTTGGCTGAGTCTATAAAGAAATGATGATTGATATTCTTCTTCCTTCCTGTTAAAATTCCTGCAGTAATTAGGAAGAAGTAATCAGAAAGGAGGAAAACCCAATGGAAGGATATGAGGTGAAAATTTCTGAATGATCCTTTATTCAGTATGGTTTGTTTTGGTGGTAACGTCTCCAGACTTGGCCTGAGCCATTCTGATACAAGCTTCCTTTAGTGCTGGTTGTGTGTATCTGTTCTAAGTATGTGCAACAGAGAAACTCCTGGCTTAAGTCACTTGAATCTTTCTTGGCCTCTATTATTTTGACATTGTGATTTCAAATGGCCTATGTCATTTTTCCTGTTCCCTCTGTATGTTTATGCCATTAGTCTTTTCTTACCTGAGAAGGGGCAGCCATTTGCTGCTTCTGAGAATTTGGATAAATCTGAGAATTAGTTCACTCTTTCTCAGACATCCTTTAGCTTCCTACAGTGGTATGGATTTTGCTGTAGAAAAGGGAGGAACAATTTTACGTGGACTAGGTTTGTAATTATGTACAAGAGAATATTGTTAAAGGAATTAATGAAATAAGATGAACACTAAATTGAACAATCTGACTATGTGTGTCACTAAGTTAAACTTCAGCAAGGCTGGTTTTTGCTTTTATTAATCATATTCTAGTGAACTAAACTTGAGTTGAACGCTGTTTACTTATTGATGTATTCAGACTGGCTATTATTCAATACGAGTAATCGTGTTTGGTCTCTCTTGTGGATATGCTCCTCCAGAATCTCACTCTTCTTTTCAGCAGCAGTGGTGGTGAATATTTGGGAAGTCCCTTTGGGGAATTTCCTCTCTCATTTAGTTTTTCTGTTGTACTCTTCACACCCGCTCTCTGCTCCCAACTCTGCCATCTGCTATACTTTCTTTCCCCCTCCACTCTGTTCAGCTTTGGCTTCTTCACACCCCACTCCCACGTCCCTTTCTGTCTCTCTTCATCTGCCCACCACTCAATCTCTTCAATGTTTGGGTATGGAACTAAGCCCACAAGAACAGGTCAGAACTTTAAAGGGGGAGGGTGGTTAGTTTGGGGGCATGCTTTGATTTGTTTGTTGCTGTTGATTTTTTTCGGTTGTTTCTTTTTTAAAAGATTTATCTGGGCCTCTGTGAATCCAGCACACATCCACTGGACAAGCAGAAACCCAAATACTGATTTGTTTTTGTACAAAAACTATGTGAGGTGCATTGTCATCCAAGCTTGTCTGGTGAACAGCTTGCTGCAGCTCTACATTTATGTGCACATGTTATGCATGCATATTAGCAAGTCATCTTTGTCTTGAGAAGTAAAGATCTTGCACATAATTTGCCTAGTTACTTTACAGTTACAGTAGCTAGAATACATACTTCAGTCTTATGCAGCACAGAGAAAGATGTTCTGTTCCCCTCTATTTCCTTAAGTTTTATACAACAGAATTTAACTAATTTACCCTGGTGTCCAGAGAGAATAGCAGTGTTTACAGCAAAAGTCTTACTTGATTGTGAAATTTACTCTTGTATGAAAAAGGTGCAGCAAACATATTTAGCAGCTGTAGGGTGTTAGTCTAAGTACTACAAGTTGTATTTCAGAATGACTAAACAAATATTTGAACTTCAGTGTTAGTTTTTGAATGCTGTTTAGCTGTAATGGGTTTGTTTTGTTAATTTAAATTTCTTTATACGTGTGTTTTCCTTTTAAAATTCCCAGTGCTTGTTTTTAAAATGTACTTTGCTTGTGTTTTAGGATATAGAAGCAGCAGAAAAAAAGCTGCAAGAAAGAATGCATTTACTTCCACATCCTGATACTGTTAAGTTAGAAGTAAGTCCTAGAACTCTGTCTTTCCATTTGTTTTCATTTGCTGTTTACCAAATATTTTCCTTTTTTTTTTCCCTGAAGCATGTTCTTAAAGTGAAAATAATTGATTTTAAAATCCAGTGACTGGTATAGCCAAAGGCCTGTGTACTGTGTAGCAAGCTGAACCTAAATTCTGAGACAAGGTCCCTAGATTCTGGAGCACTCTGGTGGAAATATTTAGCAGCTTTCAGATCTATACAAACTTCTATTTAAAAATGAAGTCAAATATAAAATCATTAATATTGTGAATATCAGATTACTGTGTTTACTGTGTCAGAGCTATTTAGATTGTTTTATATGGTCATCCCATTCTCAGTTTACCACAGATTGTCATTGTTACATTTCAGGGTCAACAGTTTATCAGCATGAACAGAGAAAATTTCACATCAATTATTTTAAGAGTTGTATGGAAGCTTATGAAAAGTACTGCAGCAGGAACACTCAGTTCTTTTTTTTTTTCTTCTTCTCAACCTGCAGTCCCTAAAGCATTACTTCAAGATAAAAATTTTGATCAGATTCCCATCTGTTTCTTGCCCCAGTGGTTTGTGTGCTGTGTGGTGGCTTGGTTCCCAGAGGCACAGGAGCAGTGTCCCGGGCTGGTTTGGGTGCCAGGGCTCTGTCAGAGCAGGGCCAAGGGCCAGCTTTCAGCACTGTCAGCTGTGAAGAGAGGTGCATTGTACCTCAGCTTCACACCTGCTGGGCAAGTGTTGGCATGCTTAGGCTATTACTTAAAGGAGAGGCATCACTTCTTGTTCTGGTTACTGTTCAAAGTTTTCATCTGTCATTGCATTTTGTAAATAGCCTACTGTGGCTGTGACAGGGTGCACACTGGGTATGCCCCTTCAGTGGCTTTTTTATTATTTTTAGACGTTTTTAGGCAAAAGGGTACATTCTTACCTGAATACTTGTACATTTTGAATGATGCTAAGAAAAATGCCAACCTAATCAAACATCAAACCTGTTTTGACTGTGTTCAGAAGTAGTTTGAGACTCTTCAATGGCTTTAGAGACACCTCTAGAGTTGTTTGGGTCAGTTAGTCCCGTGGTAGGTGTGAAGCTGTTTATCCAGCAAAGTCCAGGCAAATTGAAGGCTGCAGAGAGATTGCTCGTGAATGTCTGCACTCTGCAGCAGTGGTGAAATTTTGGAGAGAACAGTGTTACTATTTGAAGGAGAAGATCCTATTTCAGCTTTTTTTTTTTCTATGCTTCTAGAGAAGAGTGCTATAAATAGTGGAAAAAGAAAACTTTCTTTCATGGTACAAAATTCTTGTGCGTGCTTTGTTCCAAAACACTTCTGAGCATATTTCACTCAGCCATATATGTGTCTGTATTAATATACTCTGAAAGTTATGGCTATAATGGATCCCCAGCTTGCTGAGTCGGAGTAGTTTTGTGTGACAGCACATATGCTTGTCAAAAAAGATTCTTTGAGTAAATCTGTTGAAGAAAATATTTTTGTAAACCTGCAAGAGCCATAGTTATATCTGAGTTACATGTAAGGATCAAAGTGATTAGCCAGGAATCTAATACTTTGCAGGGAGATCTTCAGTTTTATGCTGCACTTCTCCTTCATTATATACTTAAGTAAAGAAAAAAGGCTCACTACATATGTATCATAACTGTTTTCTACTGCAAATTTACATTTTTCTGAATGGACGTCAATGGCAATAAATACATATGTGGATGAATTAAAGTGCTATCTTAAGGCAGTTCTTAGATCACATTATTTTGTGGGGAAAAAAATGATACCTGGGACTTAAAATTTTCCTGAAAATCATCCAAACAACAGTTATCCTGAGGATGCCAACACAAAAATGATGAATGATTAATAACACAGATAAATAATATGTTGGATTTATTACTCAGAGGCACAGTGTAAAGCAAGAGGAAGGGTTAGATGATCCACAGTGATTCTCCTAGACCACTTGCTAAAATACATCATCTTTTTATTATTATTTAATTTGTGATCCAAATACTGAAGATGATTACTTCATCAGTGAGTTATCAATTCTAAAATTTTACTCAAATATTTTGAACTATAGTTCTGTATAGTACTGTAAACGTTTCTAGGATAATCAATTTATATTGGTAAATATGCAGCTTTCATTTCTAATGTTTTTTCCACTGCAAAATGAAATTCCATTAACATACATACTTAAATGTAAAAGCTTCTTTTGGAAAAGTATATAATCATGGAAAATAGTTTATTAAAGGTACTGTAAGGTCTAAACTGATGTGTTGCTTACCACAAGAGGGCACATTCAGTCACTACACAGTTTGTCCTGCAGAATGAAATATTTCCAAGCTGATTATTTTGTACCATACAAGAGATTTAAAATTTCATATATTGAGTATGTTGTTCTTTTCTGAATTGCTTTACTCCTAAAGTAAGATTTAATAATGCATTGCATTTCTATATTGTTTTAAACTGGCTGACACGGATTTTGAAATTAAGTTTATTTTTTCTTATATCTTTCTCAGACTCTCTATTGGGCATCAATAAAAGAATCTCTCCCCAAATGGGAAGAGTTTCTTTTAGGAAGAGCAGAAGTTCCTATTGGCTTTAAGAAAATGAAAGCTACAAAGCAGAGCATAAACTACCCTGAAGAAGATTCACAAAAATAAACATTTTAGTTTCATTTTGTTCTGTGATTTATCACTTAAGCAGAGAAGATCACCCAGATCGGGCAACAGAATATCATGCCATTAAACTGAAATGTAAATAATTCAAATGCAAATTAATTATATAGGATAATTTCATTCTATTGTTGCATTGTGTACAATTCCTTATTTTTATTCTCTACAAGAGAATCAATCCTCAAATGGGCTTTTAGGATCAAGAATGAGAAACATTGGTGTATATATTTCAACCAAGGCAACTGGGTTTTCAGTGTGAGAAGAGTTTTATGTTATTTTTAATCCTCTGCTTCTACATATAAGTGCGATAAGTAAAGACAGATTCTTGCATTATCTTTCTTCACTTCAGTCATCTGTGCTGCATGCCTGCTCGTGGATGAGGGAGAAAGGAAGAATTTACTGTTAGCAGAAAAGGCAGACTGTGCATCCGAGTAGCCTTGGTTTAGCACCAGGAATCTGTACAAGAGCCTTCACAAGAGCAGTTGTAGAAGGAACAAACTTGAATTTCTGCATCTTGTTTTACCTGGTTTTTTTTGTCATTACCACTTTCATCACTCATACACCTCACTCCAGGCAGCTTTTCCCAACCTCCTTCTGCCAACATTGTATTTGTTGTCTAACGGGTGGGCAAACAAATCTCTAGGGCTTTTTGCTACTTCTAGGCTGCAGTAAAAATGCTATTTTCTTTCAGCTGATATAATCTACAAGTGAGAACTTTTTCTGAGGCATGAAAAGTTTGAAAGAAGCAAACTGAAAGGCAGCTGGCAGTGGCTGTCGAAGAACAAAGCATATCCAGAAGTTGAGGATATAATAATTTCATTTGCAGCCACTGAACAGCTTCCCAGCTTTCTCCTACAGAGGTGCAGTATCAGTGAGTTTTAATTTTACTGAGCTAACTAGGTATGAAAAATTCACTGGTACAGAACTTCTAGAAGTGTCAGTTCAGTGGAATATCCTTCCTGGTGTGTGACATGGCCTGCAGAAAATTAATCTTTCCTAAGCAAAAGAAGCCTAGAAAATATTGTTTTCTTTTATTGTTAAGAATCTGGACTTGAGTCAATATACTGTTAGAATTTAATCTCCTGCAACAACATCATTCCACCCCCAAACCTGGAAGTAGTAGGAAAAAATAAATAAAAGTACCTCTGCCAGTGTCTGAGGATATAAAAATGTAATGATTGCAAATATTGCTAGTCTACTAGTTATCTGAGCTATGCATCTTCATACTACATAGAGAGAGACCTCACTATTCAAAAAATATTAAATCCCTATGCAGCATGAAGAATCACTGACACAACAAAAGCAAAACTTTAGGTGCAATATAAAATTGTTGAATATTTTCTACAGGAATATTAGTTCATTTTAAACTTTTTCTATTGAAGTGTCCATTAAACTGATAACTTTTTACAGAAACTGCCATCTTAGAATTATCCTGTTGAGTGGGTGTTGGTGTTTGTAACAATAACGTTGTTTTCATAATATGTGATGGCAGATTAGCACGCTTCTCTGCAGTGTTGTTAACAGTTGTAATTAAGGAATAAACAGTAAAGGGTGTCAGTCCGATGACAATTTCATCTATAGTGTCACAATACAAAATGTCACAAAATATTAGAACTGTTATATAACTACAAAAATATCAAATTAGGCTTTCATCTTACAAGCTGAGAGCTTAAAAAAAACTTGGCATAGAGACCATTGCAATTTTATACCTACTCAGTGTTCTGTCACAAAGACAACTTGGTAATATTTTCTTCTGTAAACTCACAATGTGATTCTCGATCTGATTTAGTGGGAATGTGTATGGATCTTACAGTTGTAGAGCTCACATTTAAAAAGCAAATAATTGCAACTGGTTGAGCACACAAGAAGGGAAAACCTATTACACATGATGCTCAGAATGAAGGGATGGATGAGCAGTTAGTTACTAACAAAGAATGGGATTCATCCTGTTCTTTGCATCCAAAGGGAAATCACTTCAACAAAAATCTGGGCCCCTAAGTACTTTATACATGCAAATAATCTGGGTCTTTATCTCTTCCGGCTCCGCCTAACCACTGGGACACAATGCAGATGCTCACTGTCTCCTTGCCCTGGTGATTTCTCCTGGAAGGAGATGAAGGTGTGTGGACAGTGAGTGCGTGGCAGCTCCAGGGGTGAGAATTTGGCAACGTGCATGAAAGGCACCTGCAGGCAGGGTTAGAGTAGTTACTCTAACTAGTTACTAACTAGAGTTACTCTAACTCTAGTGCTGCAGTTAGGTGCTCACATAGCGTGCCTGAGAGTAAAATGAAATTATCTTCAAACAAGGAATGTAATTTTATTTCCTGCAGCATAACTTTAGAAGCAATAGGAGAACTAGTTCAAGGAAGACTATGTAGGAACGTGTCCAGAAAAAGAAAAACTGAATGAAGAGAAACATTTAAAGCAGGAATGTGTGTAGGTGACTCTTCTCAGAGACAAGGGCCTTCATGTTGGCCTGTGGTTTGAAACAAATAAATGCAATTGCCTATGACTCTGAAATAGCACAGTAATAGGGGCAGGGGCAACATAGCAGGGCCACTAAGGTACAGGAGCAAGTGTCTGCTGAGTTGGGGCATGCAGTGGCAAGGGACCATAATTATATGGTATCTCCTATTCTGCTTAGATTTGTTGAGTTTAATTTACCATGGCTGGGCTAGCTTGATACTTGCCTTTTTATAGATACAAATTTGAGAAAGCAAATGTTAAATTTTGGTGTGCTTTAAAAAATTTAAGAATCCCCCTAAGTGATTTATACTGATATGATTTAATATTGGTCTCCTATGAGATCTTGAATGGGTATTCTTCACCAAATCAAGGCAGTCACCTCAAACATACTGATTCTATGTAGTTATATCCCATTTTATCCCAAGCTTTTAAATATATATATATATAAATAAAAAATATAGAAATTACATCATGTGTATCTTCCGTATTTTCCTACTCATTAAAAGTAAATTTTGAATAAAATTTTTTCTCAAAAAAAGCTCACCATACCCCCAAAAAAACCAAAAACAAACAAAACAAAACAACAACAACAAAAACCCAAACTTGTTACTCTGTAGTCTTGACTTGCTGCTTGCCCTTTAGTGTTACAATATATGTGTACATAAAGTGCAGTGGCCCTAGGGGTCTGTTGCTTCTTGTGCTTTTCTGACAGATGAGGGACAGCAGTGAGTAAAGTGCAGTGAGAAAACTCAAAGGTTTTTCCTGTTTATAAGTTAATCTTATAGTATCTTGCAAGAAGAAATAATTACTCATACTTTTCTAGGTTAATGCACAGATGAGTAACCCCAATACTAACGCAAGAGCACAGCCTGTTCACCCATCTTGTCACCTCTACCATCACATTCCCAANGTGATTTATACTGATATGATTTAATATTGGTCTCCTATGAGATCTTGAATGGGTATTCTTCACCAAATCAAGGCAGTCACCTCAAACATACTGATTCTATGTAGTTATATCCCATTTTATCCCAAGCTTTTAAATATATATATATATAAATAAAAAATATAGAAATTACATCATGTGTATCTTCCGTATTTTCCTACTCATTAAAAGTAAATTTTGAATAAAATTTTTTCTCAAAAAAAGCTCACCATACCCCCAAAAAAACCAAAAACAAACAAAACAAAACAACAACAACAAAAACCCAAACTTGTTACTCTGTAGTCTTGACTTGCTGCTTGCCCTTTAGTGTTACAATATATGTGTACATAAAGTGCAGTGGCCCTAGGGGTCTGTTGCTTCTTGTGCTTTTCTGACAGATGAGGGACAGCAGTGAGTAAAGTGCAGTGAGAAAACTCAAAGGTTTTTCCTGTTTATAAGTTAATCTTATAGTATCTTGCAAGAAGAAATAATTACTCATACTTTTCTAGGTTAATGCACAGATGAGTAACCCCAATACTAACGCAAGAGCACAGCCTGTTCACCCATCTTGTCACCTCTACCATCACATTCCCAAGCTCTTTACTTTCTCAGTTATTCTGGCTGTGGGGGCAGGAGCAGAAGGCAAGACATGTTACTTTTCCCTAGCATAAGAAATTTCTTACTCTGCAGAACCTTTCACAAGCCTATTAATTTAATTTGAGAGTACATTTGAAATAGTAAGTTGGTTTAGATGCATATCTGACACTTTGGTATCCTTTTGATTGTATTTATTCAGGGTCATGTTTTCATAGAAGTTGGGAGCTAATTTTTAGGCTGAGCTTATAGTACTTCATTTCTGTCTTTTTCATTCACATAGAGCAGGTTGGGGATGTAGATGCTCAGTTTGAGCTTGTTGGTACTGAAAAATAAGAAAACCAAATTTAAAATGGAATGTACTTTTAGAGGTTATATCCGAAAGAAAACATTATTTACTCCATAATGGTAATTTTCATAATATTTTAATAGTTGTGTTCAGATACAACTTGACCTTAAATATCACCCCAAATGCAAGCTGTTTTAACATATTTGTAATGCTAAGGTCTTCATTACTGTGATATTCTGTTTGCTCAAGGATTATAATCCATGGATATACTTGTGTTGTAGTTGAAATAAAGCCTTGATCCTGTAGTCACTGCCTCTCGGATCTCGGTGTGGCATTGCATGTGTGAGTTGGATGTAAGCTGGTGCCTGCTGCAGCCAAGTGTGAACGGCGAGTAGGCCAGTGATAAATACTTTGCTTAGGTATGGTGTTTGTTTTCCTCTGACTCTAATATGAAATATTAATCTGCTGAGTGAAGATTAAAATCCCAGAAGTTTACTAATGAAAAATCCAAATGTAATGAATCCCAGATCGATTATTTTCACTCACCCTGTTGTTTCATGATGTGTGAGCTAAATTACTTCAGATACGTGATTACTAGGAAGATGTAGATATAGATACTTAAACTAAGGAAACAGGTGGGGGAAGATGGTTCTTTAGTACATCCTCCTGCTGTGTGAAACTCTTTGTCTTTGCTATAAATAGGGTGATTTAATTTGGGAATTTGCTACTCCTTTTAAACACAGTTAGAACAGCTCTTGAAAATGCGCTAAGCTGTACCCTCTGTGTATGTAGCCTTCCAGTTGTAGCTTTTACATTTGACTTACTTCGAATACCTGTGTTTTGAACGCATACGGATAGAAAGTATGCTCACCTCTTCCCGTAAGTTTTATCGCTGTGATGATGATCTTAAAAATAAATGTGTGGTGTTCTTTCCCCTCACTCTCAGTCGTATCACCTACCAGAAAGCCCTAATAAGCAACAAAATAGTGTGAGACAGTATTTACATCACACTTTTGAAACAAATTCAAGCAGAACCAGCTGCTGTAAGATTATTTTACAAATCTATTGTAAATTAATAAAAGGAAAAAATTGCCTTCCTTTAGGTAAATTACAGTCTCCTTTACTAATTACCGTAGCTTGAAGCCGCAGTAAATAAGTACCTGCCTCACTGCGGTGAATGAGAAATGTAATTTTGGTAGCCAGTCTTGTCTTTCTTTGCCCACTTAGTTCGTATGTGTTCCAATAGCTTCATTCACGGAGCTCTGACTGTTGCTCAATAAAAGCTTCCGGAGGATAATGTGTTCAAAGTGAAGCACATGCCGGCAGCTTTGTTCAGCGCCGGCGAACCTGCGCGCTGCGCTCCGCGGCCGCGCTCGCCCCACGCCCACCGGTGCGGGCTCTGCGCGAGGGGCAGCGCTGCTTCCAGCCGGGGAAACGCCAAGCCAAGCGCCTGTGGGAAATGGAGAAAGGAGGGGAGGGAAAAACACCGACCAAACCAAAGCCCGTTTCTCGGTGGTTGCCCGGTGTGAAAGGAGCTGGCTGTGGCGCGGGGGAGGACGGACGGGTGCCGGTCGCTCGCTCGTGATCAGGGCGCGGGGACTGCGCGTCGCCGGGAGCGGTGCGCTGGGAGAGGGAACGGGAAGCGCATTGTGTGTGTCCTCCCTCACTCAACGGCGCCGAGATTCCCAGGAAAGCTCTGGGCAGCGGGTTTGATTCCTTGGAAACGCTCGTAATAATAATGTTAACAGTAAAAAACGTATCCGTAAGTCCCTAGGAAAAAGGTTTGTCTATGTGACCCAAAGTGTCGCAGTCCCCAAACAACTGGAAGCTGTGTTTAGAGGGTGCTTAAACTACTGCAGCCGCTTTGCTCTATTTCTCGGACGTTTCTTTGTATTAAGTTTCCGGGTACGCTTGGCTTTTTCCTCTATAATTAGCTTTCTTTTGCTGGATTCATTGATAGATACGATAATCCAGTGTTGGTAATATCTCAATTCATTAACATAATGAATCAGAAGGGAGAGGCTGATAATAAATCAGAAAGCTTCTATTTATGTGAAATATCTTGGCAACTGGCAGCAGTGAGGAAGACAGTAGAAGGAGTATCAGACAGTTAACGGGACCTCGGGAACGCGCCTGCGGGAGGTCTCAGGTGCTCTCAGCGGTTTAAGCGCCTGAGCCCTTCACAGGACAATCGTGTCCATTGCAGTGGCACTGATGTGGGAAAACACCTGGCTCCCGTGGCCTCGGTCTCCCAAGTGGTTCAAAGCGCCCATCCCCGTTGTGTTTGGGCTCCCGGCTGCCGCTGGCAGAGCAGCCCCGCGGACTGGGACGGGCGCTACCGCTGCCCCCCCCCCTCACTGCTGTGGCCCCGTTTGTGCGCATTGCCCGCGGGCTGGGACGGCCCAGAAGGGGCCGGGGATGCTCCGAGAGGCTCAGCGAGGAGCCTGGAGAGGAGAAGCGGGTCCAGCGAGGTCCCCACTCCTTGTCCCATCGGCTGGGAGTACTTCTGCCCCCGAAGCAGATCTCTTTTAAAGTTTGTCATCAGCCTGCTCTTCTGCCAACGCAGAAGTCGGCAAAGACGCAAATATTTGTAGAAGACAAGTTTTGTGTTGTTTCGGGCTTATACACCCAGAATTCTGGGAGCGGACCTTTTCTGTGGTCTGTGTCTGACAGCATTTTGTCCCCATTGGGGACAAAAAGGTGCTTTGGTGACTAAACACGCTCTTACAGGAGTCACTTTAAAGCAGAGTTTAAGATCACTGGTGACTTGAACCACCCGCACTGAACGGCTGCTTGTGCTCCCTGGGGAGCACGCCCAAGGCTCCCTGAGGGCTGAGCCACATGGCCCAGCTGCAGCTTCAACACCTAACGAGGAAAGGCAGGCCGTAAAAACAGAGAGCACAGAGCACAGAAGTCTAAATGCACCCTTTTCCTTTTTTT
>VXAX01003850.1:328216-374152 GCA_013399835.1 Leptocoma aspasia
AGGATTTGCAGAAACCTCAGATGCGAGGACGTGGTAATTGAGAGAGTCCCGCGTACACCTGTTTGGGGGGGCCCGGCTGCAGGGCAGCACCCCCCGGGCTCTGATTAGCCGCCCCGTCCCTCGCCGGGGCTATTCAGCCGAACCAATTTTCCCCCGGCGATTCAGGGCGCTCAATTCTCTTTCACTTGTAGCCACTATAGCGCTGCGTGGAACCTGGTTTTGTGTGTTTCTAAAATAAAGGGGAGGATTATCCGGGGGAAACGGGGGGAGCGAAGGGTTTAGATTGAGCCTGGCCAGAGGTAAAGCAAGCAATGAAAAGGCCCCTATATATATATATTTTCCCCCTCCCTCGCGCGTCTAAGAAAGTTTAGAGGAATTCGGGGGTTTTGTGCGGCGCTGACAAAGCCGCGCCTCCTCTCCCCGCCGGGACAGCTCGCCGGCGGCTATTTGCAGACAGGCTTTTTCACCTGCGAACCACAACACGCTCCAGAAACAAACTTTAAAAGCGGCGGCCGTCCCGGGCTGCCTGCGGGCGGAGGGGAGCGCCCAGCCCCGGGGGGACACCCTGCCTGCAGCATCAGGTGTTGGCGTCCGCCCAGCCCTGCCCGCCCGGATCTGACGGGTCAGCGTGCAAGGGAGCGACGGAACCGTCCCGCTTCTGGGGGAGAGGCTGGGACGGGACCGTGGAGAACCACAGAAGCCGTGCCCGGTATCTGGGCTGCGGGAGAGCCCGGCTGAGCCCCGGGGAGGCACGCCGCGCTTGAGCCGCGCTGCCCGCCCAGCCCGCGCCTCCTCCGGGCAGCGGGAGCGGGTAGGCGGCGGCCGCGCTGGGCTGGACTCCGCTCACTCCCGGGGCTCGCCGGCTTTAGCGAAGTATTTAATTAGCCTCCACAAACTTCTTTTCCTCGCCTGCAGATTATACTGAGTGGAGGGTTGGGAACTATTTTACACCTTGCCACTCACATGTTAATTAATCTCTATCTAACCCTAATTGCAGTTTATTCAAGCACCGCTCAAACAGCTCACCCACACAATAAACACTGGGGCTGCTTTTATCCATATTACTCCCCGCTCACACGTTGAGTAATTAACTCCAGTACCAACTAATAGTGCAAACAAATATTTTCTGTAAACGAGATGATTTCGGGCAGGATAAAAGAAGGGCTGCGGAGCCGGGACCGGGAGCTCGCTGCCAGCTTCCCCGAGCCGCCCTCGTCCTTTGCCGGGGTGTTTGCTGAACCGGGACTCTCCCTCTTTCCCTCTCTCCCTGGCCAAGGGGACGGCTGCCGGCTCGCTGCTGCGCACCCACCGCCCTGCTCGGGGCAGCGGGTCCCGCAGGCCTCGGGGCTCCTGGGGGCGAGGAGAGGCAGGGGAGCCCTTGCGGAGCCCCGGGGCTGCCTCCTTCCCGCAGCCCGGAGAAGCTCCCGTGCATCCCGAGGCCGGGTACCGGCTCGGGCCGTGCCGCTGCCTCCCGGCCGGCTCGAAGCCGGGTGCCTTACGCATTAGGGCGTTGAGATCTCAGCTAAGACCCGGGCATCAGAGCTCAGTATTTTAATTGAAATCGCAGGTTTAGGCACAGCTGGAGGCCGTCTCTATCGATTCGACTTCTGCTGTTCCGGCGAGCATATTACAACTGACTGACTTTGAGACAGCTGCCCCAGCTCCGCCGCCTGCCCACCACCGAGCCCGAGCCCCTCTGCTCCCGGAGTGCCAGGAGGGAGGGGTGGGTCTGGGGGGGCCGAGCGGCCCAGCCCGGTTTTGGGAGGCAGGAGCGTCTGCACGTCGGGCGCGCAGCGGGCGCCCTGCTCGGCCCCGCGTTCCGCCTCTCCCGTGGAGGCAGTTCTCCGGTGGGGTTTTAATCCTTCACCCCCGACATTTAGAGGGAGAAATGGTTTGCGGATTTTTCCCCAGAAGGCGCACGCCGCAAAGACGTTCCTATTGCGGACGCGATCGCTTTTACGGTTATTTTTACGCCGCTGCCTCCCCAGAAGAACGAGTGCGGTGCCCGGGCGGGCCGGGCCGGCCCCGTGCGGGACACGCCGGGTCACCCGGGGCTTCTCCAGCGCCCGCTCCCCTCGGGGGTCCCGTACGCGCCCGGCAGCCCCAGCCCCAAACGCTCCCCGGCCGCTGACATCGAAAACCGGCGGGGGTTCCCCCTTCGCTCCTCGACAGCCAGACCCGCTGGGTGACGGGCTCCCGGGGACGCCTCCCGGGTGGGTCCCAGGCGGGCGGGAGCGCAGGGCCCCGCAGGCTCGGCCCGGCTCCCCGCGTCCGTCGGGCCGCCTCCGCCCAGGCACTGGGAATTTCTGACACTGGGCATTTCTGGTCCACTGGAAGATAACTTAGGATCCTCCTAGTTATTTAACTTGGCAGCTGCTTAAACTCCGCAGTGGAAGCTGCCGAAAGTTATTAGCATTATGCTTGAATCTCCCCGAAATGGTGGCTTTGATTTCCATGCTGCTTTGCTTTATATAGGTATTTTTAAAAATACTTCTTTTCCCAGTTCTTTTCCTTATTCTCTTTTAATAGAAGGTGATGGACTGCCGGGTGAGCCACCGGGGCTGTCTTTGTGAGCCAGGGTGGGGGAGCAGCTTTTTCCGTGGTTTTGCAGCTTTGTGCAAGGGTGCGCTGGAGGGGCCCAGGACTGGGCAGGGAGGAGGGCTGGGCTGCGGTGCTGGCCGGGCCTGGCCCCACCGTGCTTGATTTGGGTCTGTCTCCGTGCAAGGCAGCAATTACGACCTCGAAGGGTCAGCCCAGGGATGCTCCCGAGGTGCTTTCCCGCAAGTAGTTTTGCAGTGGTCAGAGACAGACACTGTTCGGACAAATTAATGAGCAATGAACAGAGAAGTCAGGATAGCAAAGTTTGGGGCAGAGGTGAAGAGAGGGTTGTTACCCATGTGAATCTTTCTGGTTATTCCTTTGAAACTGCGATACTTCGTCCAAGGGGAGCAGTATCCCTGCAGTGCTGTGTGCCTCAGTCCCCGCGGGCAGTCCATCTCATCCTGCAGGGCCCATAACATTGGTAGCGTGACCCTGCTTCCCTGTCACCCAATGGACACTGCCACACTGAGGCAGGAGTAGTGCCTGGCAAGGCTACCTTGGATGGAGCAGTGGCTTTGAGACCCTCGAGAGTATTTTTTCATTCCTTTTATTGAGTTATGTGAGTTACTGCCTAACTATAGGCAGATAATTTGATTTTATATTTTTAGATTTTTTTTTTATTGGGGAGCTAAGTTTTTGGAGCACTGTACAGGTTTCAGAGGAAGTGTGGTTAGTGGGATGTTGGAAGCAAACTGGCTCAGAGTCCTTGCATGGCTGTACTGGTCTATATTGTCAGTGATGGCAGGAGTAACATTGACATTTTCAACCTGAATCCAATTTTAAAAGCTGCTATCTGACCTGCTTCTAAAACTGTTTGAAATCTAGTCCCACTGCAAAGCAACCGGCAGGGCACCGTGGCAGGAGCTGCACAGAGTGCCTCGATGGCAATCAAATGGGCTTATGTAATTCTAAAAATGGCAACTCCTTACTTGCCACATCTCTTTCTGTCTGTGCGGAGAGTCCTGCAGAGCTGCCAAACAGAAGCAATTGAATGAACTCTTTTCCCGGCTCATTCCTCCTTCCGCAGCTCGGAGAAAGTGAGCCAGAGCCTATTCTAGTTTGCCTGTCAACAGAATGGTAACTAACGGCTCGATCCCAGCCAGGCTTTATGCCCCAAAAACGCTGCCTGCCTGCCTGTGAGGAGCAGAGAGAGACATCATGAGGGAAATCTAGTTCCTGGTGTGAGACTGGTCTAGCCCAGGAGGCAGGTGAGGAGTCACTGGAATCCACACCATGTCCAAAGCCGACCTGTCCAGTAATGCAAGGAAGAAAGAGTTGAAAGGGTGAGCTGCTATTCTCCATCTTTATTGTCAGAAATAGTCATCCTTCGCATTGCAGTAATGGAGCAATGCTGTGTTTCTTTTCTCAACACTGAAACTGAAAGATGTTCCTTCCTAATGTTTTGAAATGTTGTACTTTTTATTTTTTTTTTAAAGAGTGGGAGCTTTTAAGTTTTTCTGGGTTTGTAGGGGTTTTTTCCCCTTATTTTCTATTTAGGAGAAAAGGTGGGAGGAAGTAGAGAAGGAGAATATAATGGGGGGATGGCCTTGTTCTCACTTTCCTACTGAAAACTGAAAACGTTTCAGGAAAAGGAACAAAAAACAGTGAAAATGGGTAGAAGCCCACTTCAGTTTCATGTTCCTATTCCTTCCCTTTTTCTGCTTGAAAGAAGGAAGGCCAAAAAAGTAAGTGGGACAAACTCCACGTGTTTTGAATTATTCTCCCCTTAATGAGATAGAAAAACATCTCATTTTCAAAATTACTTCATTTTTCAGTGAAGAAAACCAAATAGAGAAAGAATCTCTCCAAAACCAATCTTTTCACTGTTGTTTTGCCACCCCCCCTCAGTGTTGTCCAGTCTTTCTGGCTGTGCCACGCTAGGTTGTTTGAGATTTGTATTTGCCATTGTTTGAACTGTTATCACAGGTGTCCCCATCTGTGACAGCTGAAGAGCTGGACTCCATGGGCTGCATGGTATGGAGGTGGCAGTGGATGGCAGCACCTTGTCCCCTTCCTCTGGGGTCTGTGGGACCGGCTGGACTGCAGCATCCCTGTCCCTCATGGTGGCGAAGTCAGAGAGAGCCTGGCAAGACTCCCAGATTGACAAGTGAGAGTGTTGCTGTGTTGCTTGGGCACAAGAAATGGGTTGATTTCATCCCAGAAGACATGATCTAGAAAAACCACAAAAAATCCCCCCCAACAATGAGAGCCCAAACTAAAAATCCAGACCTTGTTACTGGAGGAAAAAGCTTCAACGGATAACCCAAGTATTTCCTGAATGTTCAAGAACACCCACAAATTATGTAAAAATAGAGGATAATTTATTTATTTGATTTAATTTTGAGCCTAGATTGTGATTTTGGGGTGGGGGTGAGGCTGGAGGTAGTGATATTGAAAAAACAGTTGTGTGAAAAACCCAGCTAAGTCATCAGTCCTGGGGCACAGAGGAGCTGCTTCAGCTCTTCCTCACAAAACACAGAGCACTGCAGAACCCCCAGGAGCTCTGAGATTTCTTGGGTGTGGGGGGCCTCACCAGGGTAACTGTTTCTCCATGGGGAGCTCTAGGCCTTTGGTCCCACAGTCCATGGATGAGGCTGGTGTGCCATGGCCAGTTTGTGCTGGAGGGACTGATTCATCAACTCCTGCTTATACACCAAGCACATGATCGAGGGTGGATCTGTCATGGTGAGCATTTCCTGCCCCTGGTGGGTCATCCTTCCCATCCCCATTGGGCTGTGCCACTGGCTGACTCCCAGAACTGCTGAACATGGCTGTGGGAGATGTTCCTGTCCCTGACTTGAGGATCTGGATGGGCTTGGAGGCTGCCCCATGCTCTGCCTCCGATATCAAACCAAACCCTCAATCTTTGCCTGTTTAGCCGGATAGAAAGATACCTTCCCTGTTAACAGAGTTCATCACCATCATCACTACCATTCTTTGAGCTATTTATCTCCTCCTACCTCCCTTCCAGTGTGTGCTTCTCCTCTCCAGCTGACAGCCTGGGACAGCCCTGACATCAGCTGCTTGTGGAGCTCTCTGTGCAGAAAGCCAGTCCTAAACGGTGTGGCCTTTGCTCCCCCCAGCTGTCATATCCTCCAGGATCTGCAACAAGTCCTGATTTTACAGACCCCATCTTGACAGTCCCCAATCTGATCTGACCACCTGGTTTGTTTTTGAATCGAGCACTTGAGTCATAACATTTCTGTTTATTTCAACAACTGTATTCCTTGCATAGGAAATGAGCCAAGATGGTCTAAGGCAGGGATAGTGAAGCATGTCATGGCTGTAATTGCTTTTGCTCTCCCTATATAAAATTTTACAGTATAATCAAAACCTTATTTTTGTAGCACTGGACTCTGTTATTGACTTAATCTTCTTAAGTGCTCCTATTATTCCAGTGATTTCATCGTTGTATGTTGATTTTAATCTTTTGATCTCCATATTAGCTACTGCCTGCAACTAATTTGTTGCTCAGTGTTTTTCTTTGTTTTGACCTGTGAGGCATTTTCCTCATGGCACACAACTCTACTGGCAGATTGCATATAATCTCTGCACTTTTTTCTCCCATATTTTGCATAGTTACAACAAATGTGGATTTATGACTTGAAATGGAATATGTATCTTTTAGAAAGGCTGAGGAAAATATCACTTCAGGTTTAGCTTGAAAGCCTAAACATGTTTGATTAAAGGAAATATCATGGAATACAGCTCACCAGGGAGAGGTGTCATACAGGTTTTTTTTAGTCCAGCAAGTTCATGATGGGTGAAAACTGCAATAATTATATGATACGTGGTTGTAATCGAAGAGTTCTGAAAGCAGTGCTAGACCTAAGATAACCAGGGCTGGGTTTTGTGAATGGCTCAAAAGACTCTCCCAGCAGAGCTTGGTTTGATACAACGGTGGCTTTATTGAATCCTGGCAACATGGAGCAGGTTTTTGAACAAATATTGATGGTGGAAGTGCAGAGTTGTGAACTTCACAGCCAAAGTGCAGAGGTTGACATACAGCTCAGCTGCATTTTGGCTGGCCATTAAACAGCAGCTTTCCCCCTTGGTGGTTGATGCTTTAACCTGTACTGATTTATCATGTCCTTTGTTTGCATTAGCTTTTTTTTTAAAGCTTAGAGAAATAATTTTTGCCTTAGGTTTGCTGTGACTTTTTAAAAAAGAACACAGCCTGAACATTGGCAAAATCATCTTTGCTTTGTTGCATGCCTGTTTATGCTTCTGAACACAAATTGTCTTCTAATATTTTTGACGTTTTGGTCACTAGAAAAGCAGAAAAGCAATTTCTAAGATGCCTATGGGCCAGAAGACATGCATTACAGCAGAGGGGAAAGAATCTGTTAGTTGGTGAAATATAAAACAAATTGGATGAACAGCTGCTGACACTTGTCAGTCAAATAGTTGATAGCATTTTCAGTCTCCATGCCACATGCTTTAAGTAAGTCTGTCAAAAAAAGGATATTTTCGCTGGACTTCCCTGTAAATATGAGAGAAGTTTTGGCCTGATCTATAATTTAAAATTTTGCTGGCAGAAGAATGAAATTTTCCTCTTTTCCCAAAACTGATTGACATAATTGTACAGGCAGATTCTTCATCTAGGTGCAGTCGTACTGGCAGAAAGTCCTTTGATTGCTGGAGCTCATTCCATCACAGCAATGGGCTGAAGTGGACCAGCAGCTGACCTTTGCATTCCTCAGCCACCTTTGCCAGTGCTCTCATCTATCCACAAGCTCTCACAGGTGCTGCTCAAGGTGTGGCTTTGCTCTGCAGCAGCTGAGCCCTGTCCAGGCTGTAGTTTGTGGCCAGGAGGGATTTGAACCCAGACTGATAGTTTTCAGGCAGAACCAAACCATTTTGGATTTGACGTTTCTGCAGGATTGACCCAAGGTGGCTCTCCCCACTCTTGGTACCACAGTGCAGCACTCATTTAGGAGAGGGCTGGGCTGCAAGACCCCCCCATGCCAGGTTAAAGGCAGTGGGGATCAGGGTGCTTTGCTCAGCCACAGGCTGCAGGCTGTGGAGTGGGAGGTTAAATCCTGCTTTGCAGCAATGCTGTACATGAGATCTCCCTGCTTACACTAAAGTACATAACCTTGAAGCTCATCTTTTGGGTCCAAATGCCTTGAAAATAGTGAGTTGGCTAATGCTTCCCTATTCTGTGGTGAATTGGAAATTCACCATGCTTCCCTATTCTGTGTGAATGTGGAAATTCCAAGCCTCAGGGCTGTGGAATTTCTGGGGTGCTTTTTTGGGGTCTGAGGACATTAAAAGCTGTCACAGGCCATAGGGTCACTGCTCATGACAGAGGCACTCAGTCGAGGTTGTCCAATCACTGCTGTTTTAGGGAGGTACCAATGTGTGTTAGCAATGCACAGCCAAGGAGCATTTCCTGAAGGCTGCACCCACACTCTCTCATTCAAAAAACTGAGCAGGGCTCACTATTTTGAAAGGTGGCAGGTGGAAGTGGGCTGTGTTTTTACCCAATAAATATTTTGTGTTTAAAAAAAAAAAAAGAGACATTTCCAGAGCAGAATCAAGCTGTTTCTCCAGCTCTGCTCTGCCTGACTGCCAGCAGAGCTATAAATTTCGATGTCCTTCAGTGCTCTTTGCTACCAGCCTGGTGACCACCCCAGTAAGGCTTTCCTAGGACTTCCTCTTGGAGCTTTTGTCCTTCACATAAATATTTGGGGCAGCTGAGGGACAAGATAAAGAGGGCATGAACACATATGTGCAGCAGTATGTGTGTGGGTCTCAAGTGGGTTTAACCCCCTAGAAAGAAAGGACCAGGTGGTGCTTGCAGTTTGTTCCTTGTTTGATATCTCATGAGACTTGCTTTATCAGGGAAGTCCTGGGAGAGCTTCAGGGTGGGATTGAAGGCTCCAAGCATAATGAAGCCAAGGAATAGATATTTTTTTGTGCACATGCCAGTGACAGACCTGTAGAGGCATTTGAACTGGTTTTGATAGACTGAGTATGACTTAAACATTCAACTACTACCCCAGCTCTTCTGAGGACTCAGGGCTAAGTAGTTGCACATATAAAGGGTGGGTAAGAAGAGGGAAAAGCTTCCTGTGTCAGTGGTCACAAAGCCATATTCCTGCCTAAGTCCTCAGAAGTAGCTTTTCCTGGCAATGTTTCCCTCTACCAGCAGCACACAGCAAGACAAAAATCAACTTTGCTGGGCTACAGTCAGGGCTCAAAATTCATCTATTCTGGTGCATCAGATGGCTTCTCAACATGTAAATGGTGCTAAATGTGCACATCCACCACCTACTCCTAAAGTGAAGTCCCTGCTATTGCCCCTGTTCCAAGGGGTGGTGTTCCCAGGACACCTGGGAAAGGTGGATGTGAATGTGTAGGGTGGGGCCATCCAGGTGGGGCTGCACAGCACCTCCACAGCAGATGCTGAACTCTGACACAGAGGGAAGGGACCCAAAAATCCAGCACTGCAGGTGAATATGCTCCAGGCTCCATAACTATCCCAGCCCAGTCTGGGACTCAACATCCCCTTCACAGGCAGTTCCAGAGGTCCCAATCTCCTCCCATATGTCCAGGGTGGGTCTCATGTCTTTTGGGCTCTGGAAGATGGTTTAGTTTAATTGTTCATTATGTCAGGAAGGCTCATCCAGGTAGGATGTTTTTCCATTTGCCCATCTTTTATTTATGAGGGATGAACATTTGTCTTGGTTCCCCAGGCTGGCAAAAGGTTGTTGTGTTTGGGGGTAAAGCACACCAGTTCTCCTGCTGCTCTCTCAAATGACTGAGACCTGGGCTAGCAGGAATCAGGTCTGGTGTGAATGGGCTGATGAGAGGGACTGCAAAACCTCTCAGAAAACTCTCAGTCTAACAGAGAATCACAGAATGGATTGGGTTGGAAAGAACCTTAAAGATTATCTAGTTCCAACCCCCTGCCATGGGCAGGGATACCTTCCACTAGACCAGGTTGCTCAGAGCCCCTGACCTGGAACATTTTCAGAGATGGGGTATCCATGACCTCTCTGGGCAGCCAGTTCAAGTGTGTTTCCATTAAACATGTTTTCATCAAACCAGACTTTTATTTAATTTCAGCTCAGTATTTGTCTTTGCCCTGTGTGTCTAACTGCTGCTGCAGTTGACTGCTTTGGGAGAAGTTAAAATACAAACTGAGGCCTTTTGAAAGAAGGTAAGTGTTGGGAAAGGCTGATGGCCATATAATAACAGGGGCTGAACCAGAGCAGACATCAATTAGACGTCAAGGGACAAATCACAGGACACAGAGTGCAGATAATGGTGGAAACAGCTCTGGCAGTCATAGCAGAAATGCCCTTGTACCTCGGGAACAGACAGTGTGCTCCCAATCCTGACCTTGAGGAGCAAATCAGGAAACCATCTTCTTAATTAATAAACTAAAGAACACCCATGAGAAAAGAAAATGCCTTTATTCTGTGAGGTTGGGGCTCTTACATCTCAGCTTGGTTTGGTTTTTTTTCTAAGGCAGACATAAAAAGACTCCATAGTTTATTATTAGGACATCTGAATAGTTATTTATTGAGAAGCCACAGTTCTCACACTTTTACAACTGTCGGCTTGTATAAGGCAAAAAAAGCAAGATGGATCACTATTTTACACAGAAAGTAAAAGCTCTGGAGAAGGAACTGATGGACATGCAGTTACTGGTCAAAATGCAATGTACATGACATATATAAAAACCATTGTGAAACAGAGGAATTGTAAATTATGGTTACAATCTACTGAAATAAATATTCAATATATTATTATAAACACATTTGTAGAGTCTAAGATTGTAATTAAAGTTGTCTTTGTACATACATGGTTATTTGAAATTTAAACAAAAATGTAACATTTAGAGGAGCAAACGTCAACATAAAACAACTGCTTTGGACTTGTAATGTGGCATGATATATCCATAATGATAGGATTAATCTGGTGTGGCAATTAGAATGACTAATCCTTTGGGATGTAGTCTCTATGGAGTTAACTGCATATTGAAGGGAAGAGCCTGGTACTTTAACAAGGATGCAGAATGATTCAAACGGCTGTCTGGGTTTGTTTGTTTTCTGGTTTTTAAATGAACAGAGAGAACAAAAAAATCATTTGTAATTGCCTGGTTTTTCTTTTAAAAACAAAGCTGGTTTTTAAATTAATTTTAAGCAGTTGGCATCCACAGAAGAGAAAGAAATGAAAGGACTCGAGTCACTCATCTTCACAACAATTTACCATCAATGTATATACAGTACATTAATGAAGCATTGTTTAAACTTTAATAACAGGGACACACCTATGATGTTTTCTATGTAGTTTTTCCATTAACAGTATTAAACAATGGTGCTCCATATTGCTTATGAACATATAGATATGAAATTAGGAAACTGATGAATCAAAGAGAGGTGCTAATCTTATTACCACACAGCTAACATGGCATTTGTATTGGTAAACTTCTCATGGGCATTTAGAGCTGACATAAAAATTCCTAATGTGGCTAACTGAGTTACAGACGAGGTACATGCACGGATACCAGGCGACCCCCAGCCGGTGCTCCAGCTTCCCTAGTCATCCTCTTCATCCTCCTCATCGCTGTCCTTCATGGTGATCCCCTGGAGCCCCCCGCCCTCGCTGACCGACGCCGTGGCCTCCTCCACTGTCAGCCGGTTCCGGATGGTCTCGTAGGTTTTGCTGTTCAGGGTGGAGTCCAGCACGCCTTGCAATCGGAAATCTCGGTACGTTTTCTAAAGCAGAGACAGGGAGAGCTCAGGGCCAACACCAGCTCCCCTGCTTGGCTGCAGGAGTCAACCTGTGTCCCTGTGCTGGGGCTTTGGGGCCACCAATGGGAGAGGCTGGGATACCAGGGAAATCCCAGCCCTGGGGACATTTTGCATCACCTGGGAAGCGCAGAGGCCACAGGAGCATCTCTGCTGGCCACCGCTCTGGCATGGCAGAGGTCCCCTTAGGGTGCCTTGGGCAACAAAGTACAGCTCTGTGCCTCCAGCCCTGCCTTCGTGGGCCAGGCTGGGCAGCTTCAAAGCAGCTCAGGGGAACTTTGCATAGGGTGGGCTGGTGTCTAAAAAGACATCAAAGCAATGTAAGGGCTCTGCTCCAACTAACTCCCCTTGCTCCTGGATGTGTTCATCCTGCCTCTAATGTCAGTTATTTCTCTTCAAGCAGCAGGATGCTTATCCCCCATACCCACGGACATGATTACACATTCCCGGAATGCTCCATATTAAACAATCCTACCTACACTATAGGGATTAAATAAACTAAGTCCAGGATACTGGAGGAAATTATTGATGTACAAATATAAGCACAGGGCACATGTTTCTTAAATCTCCCTTTCTTCACCTCAATCTGGAATTGTATTTCCATGGTTCTCATACTTCCCTTGTTATTACAATTAACATCTCTTTTTTGAATTTATGCTTAAAAACTTCTCAACTCTGTGAGACAAAACTCTGGTCTCGTTGTTCATTTAATTCTGCTCTGTGCTCTGCATAGAAACTATTTACTGTTCTGCTATTTCAGAAAGTCCTTGGGTTTGTTATAGCTGCTTCTGAATGTAATATTGGTATAAATAAAGCACAAGGAAAAAAAGCTTTCCTCAGCTAGCTGACAAGTAGGAATAATCTGTCTGTGCCTGTTGTTTTCAGTTATGAAAAGCACATTTAATACATTTCAGTTTTAATTTATTCATGCCTTCAATGTGTTCACTGCACACAAGACCATAAACATTATAAAATACTAGACCAAAAAGCATTAGATAGAACCTAAAATGATCAAAAATATATTTACCCCCTTCTGTGATCTTATTATTTCATGTAAACCACTGTGATTTCACACTGAAATAATTATCATTAGTCCAAGGCACGCACACACACAGATATACACATACACGTGCACTTAAGGAAAAAAAATGCTACTTTCAGGGCATGTTATCTCACCTTTGTGATCTCTTAGAGTTGATTATGTACACCCATTGTAAAAGAAACAACTTCAATTAACTATGAGAACAATCTCATTTGCATTCTGACAATAATCACGAGCCATAGCTGGGCTTAAATGTTTCTAGCAAAACAGCGTTAAAAACTTTTGGGCTGATTTAACCCATTTTACCACCAGAGCTCACTGGTGTGATCAGTGAATTTGTTCACAAAAAGGTTAATTTTGGTGCACTTACTGTACAGGTAAGGTCAAACAGCAAGAGAGTTTGGTGTTTGTTTTTAAGGCAAGGAGTTACTTCATTCTTATTTGCACACCTGTATGCTACATCTCTGTGCATTTAAAGGTCCTGTTTATCCAGTGCTACCTGCCACAGACACAGCTATCTTAATTCTTTTAAAGAATTTTAACCCACCCTTAATTTATCTGCCAGTGGCAGTTTGCCTAAGAGCACGTGCCAACACATGCAGGAACACACACACACGCTCCCCCCGACAGGGAGGGGTCTGGGAACACCTTGCTGCTTACCTTTACTATCCTAATGAGAGTTTTCAGTTGGTAGATGTGGAGCTGCAGGTCCATGCGGTCTGTCAGCCAAGTGCACACGATGCTCATGGAGCTGGTGTACCATTGCTGCAAGAGAGACATGACTTCTCCAGCACCCACCCCGGGGCTGACACCTGTGTCCCCAGCATCCCCTCACACCCATCTTTGCCACCTGCCAGCCTGCTCACGGGGGGCCACAGACTGAGAGGGGGGACAGGCATCTGCTCTTACACAGAATTTCCATGCAGAGGCTTTTAAATTTTAATAACAACAACAACAAAAATAAACTTATTAGGAGGGTAACGGCCACCAGTAGTGCCACAAGGTTTTGTAATCTGATTTTGCCATTGATGGCACTTGCCAGCAGTGATGTGTGTTTGGCTCCAGCCATGTTTTAACCCGTTTCCCCCACAGTGAGAACACAGTACTTCCTTCAAGGATGTCGGTCCCACACTCAGGTTACTTACCATCTTCAAATTCAATCCTAAACAGCCACAGGATTAATCTCACCCCGAGGGTGAGTGGAGGGGAGGCTCATAGGGGGCAAGGTTTGGCTGGGGGGAAGGATGCTGGTGTAAGCATCTACGGGTGCCTGCCCAGGCTGTGTGGGAAATGCTTTGGTTTCACACTCACAGTATGAAAGATGGAAAAGCAGCAAAGAAATCAGCTTGTTTCAAGCTGCTGAACTCACAGGGCCCCTCCAGGGGCTGAAACTGTGCTGTTGTCTGTGAAAAAGGCTCGCAGTAGTGTGGCAGCAGCCTGCCATTCCCGCAGTGCAGGAAGGCTCTGGTGGATCAGAGCCCTGCTCGTGCAGGCTGACATGGCATGTCTGATGCCACACAGATGAGCAACAAGCCCTCCAGAGGAGGAAAAGCAGGGGCTGGGGGGTGGGTGGGGAACCACAAAACCTTCCCACAGTGCTCAGCACAAGGGGTGGTTACAAAGCAGGCAAAAACCCATCACACCTCTGTATGCACAGTTGCACCCTCCTCATGATCTCTCTCACACGCAGAGATCAAATCCCATACTGCAGACCAGATGCAATTAATCTAGAACCAGTTAAAATACTAAAGAAATCTCATCAGACCAGTTCATGAATACCCTGAGAGAGCACCATCCAAGTTAGTCTGGGATGCAGCTGCCTCCCAAGGAGCCTGAAACCTTGCACCAGTCCAAGTCAGGTCATGCTGCCCCCGCCATGCCCCCTTGGCTCAGGGGTCTCTGACACAGAACATGCCCTTTTCCTGCTGGCTGTGGAAGCTGCTGGCACAGCAGGGGAATGGAGACAACTGAACATTCTGTAATTGCAAAACTGAGCCCAGTGATTTGCTACCCTCCATCCTTTGACACTGGCACCCACAAGGTGGCATGAGGCTCACCAAAGCAAATGAGTCTAAACTAAACCAGCCCTGCACCACAAAAATGTGTGCTGAACACACATCTCCGAACTGTGTGACAGCACACATGGAGCTGCATGGGGAAGAGTTTTCCCCCCAACTCCAGTGATGTTCCTCTACTTTAATTTCTACACCACCTTTTTAAAAAATGGAGGAAATAAGGAGATGAAAGAGTCACCGAAGAAATGGCATGTGGTGACCTCATGCTCAATGCTTACACCTTGTGCAGCTTGTGGCAGAGATTCTGCTGACCCTTCATCTCCAGGACAGAAAGCTGGCAAGAGCTTGGATGAGACTAATTGAGACTGGCAAGCAGGAGCTCTCAGCTGTCACCTGAGGTCCTGGCATCAGACTGGGGTTGAACAGTGAGTGAAGCAACCTGGGTAGCTGGTGTGGACCTGATGAGCATAGGAGACATGAAGGTCTGGTGGGGATTCATACTTTCCAATCCCTTAGATTAGTCTGAGAAGTCAGAGTGTCCCTGGATATCCCCTGAGGATCCCAGGTACCTTGACCCAGGACAGCCAGCAGCCAGCTGGTGGTTGGGTGGCACAGAGCAACTGCTGTCACCGGGGGATCTGCCTGGGTTCCCGTGAAATGCTGCAGACCCACGTGGGCAAAACAGAGAAATTGTTAATGTTCATAAAGCTGCTTTTCTGCAATCAGTGCTTCACTGAGTCATGCTCTTGGGTGACATTAGCTGTGATCCAGGACTGTGCTGGCACATGGATGCCCAGGTCAGCCAAACACCTCCTTCCCCTTTTGTCACCTCTTCAAATCAGAACCCCCAGAGTAAGGGCACAACCGTGTGTTACACACACACATGCCCTCTGCCTTCTCCTGCCGCCTCCCCTCTTCCACAGAATGATCTGCTGGGTGTTTGTGTCAACTTTACATGAGATGAGAAGTCCCTGGAGTCCCTGGCAGGGGCAGGTCCTGCCATTTCTGTCTGTCCCACGCCACACACGCCCACACAGCTATGTGATCCCAAACAGAAATTATAACCTCTGCCTGGAGGTTATTGGCAAGGTGACTTTGCTGTTGTCAGACCTTCAGAGCAAGCAAAATGAAATGTTTTTCTGTGTTTCTGGAGGGCACTTCAACACTCTGGGTTCTGGGGAGATGCAAACTCCCTGGAACCACATGTGAATTGCACCCCTCTGCTCTCGAGCACCGGCTGACAAGGGCTCAGCCAGGCGTAGCGCTCGGCTGCATGAAAGGAGCTCTCTTTCTCAAAGCCAACTTACTCCTAAGACTTTCTGCTTTATGAGAAAAAGACAAAGTCTAATTCATTGATCTTGATACACAAAACCGTCACGTCACTTCATAGAGCACACACCAACTGCTGAATTTAAGCCCTGCATATTCATAAAAATAAGTTAGCCCATAAATTAAATGTTCCCTTTAGCTATCGCTGGTGTTGATGTGCTATAAGACGCGTAAGCCCTCTGATTCATGACTAACCTACCAAAGAAGATAACATTTGCATATGACTATATTATTAAAAAAACAACAAAAAAGCCAAATGCTCCTAAATAGAAACATATTCACCTCAGACAAAAGAGCACAGAGTGGTCCTGTGGGGACACCAGCCACCTTGCTTTCCCCAAGGGGGTCTGCCATTCCCTCAGGCAGTGGGGGTTCATGCTGGGGACACAGGGTCCCCTTGGGGATCCAGCTCCAGCCTTGTGGCTTGTCCCCAGAGACAAGGTGCAGAGGCCACAGCCCAAATACTGAACTTCGGGGCTCTGCCAAGGGGTTTGTAACACATTTCAGGCACATTTCCGGAGCCACAGCACAGCTACGCTGGCATGGGCACACCAAAGTAAATACCATAAATATATTTTCTGCAAAAAACTCCTCATGCCTGGTTGTAAAGAATGAATAGACCCCATTGATGGTCCAGGCCCATGGACAAAACCCCACATGTAACTCAGTGTAGTACACACACATTACTGGTGCTGCTGGTATCCCTGTCCCTCACCTAGGGGACAATTTACACTCAGTCTGGGGGCACAGGGTGAGGACAGGCTGTGGAGCCTGCATCCTCATGGATGCATGGTGGGTACCACTCATCCAGCAGGATGTCAGCAGGGAGGGGTGCAGGGCTCTGGCAGAGGCAAACCACAGTCCCATGGCTGCAGACCATGACCCAGCCCCAGGAGAGGAAATGCAGACACTATCAGAGCCCAGTCACTGCAAGCAGGTACTGTATTTGTACAGACAGGAATTCAATGCCTCTTTCAGGTTTGTTTTCCTGTTCTCCTGTCTTTCACAGCAGCCTTCATTGCTGGGTGCTGGGCTGAGTAGATGAGGTGGGCCATGGGCTGGCTGGGATGCACCAGGATGGGTATTAGAGGAGCTGGAGCATTACAAGAGGTGCACTTCTATGGCTGCCCATCCAACACCCCAACCAGCTTGAGTAATAAGCTTCCTTCTTCCCCAGCCCTCTGCTTTCTTTTTTTTTTTTGAATGCAAAAACATGATCAATAAGTTCCTGAAATAGCAAGTTTCTCTCTGAATACATAAATTGTAGAAATTGGTATGAATAAATCTGCAAGAAGCACACTGAATGTGGCACATTTTATCAAAACCCAGCCCTGTGCTGGGCTCCTGTGCTTTCCGGGAGGTGGTGTCATTACACACACCCAGGAACATCTGCAAAGCCCCGTTCTCTTTGGTGTGAGCTGAATGGAAGCATGACCTCCTGTTCCTTGCCATGAACCTTGAGTTCACACTCATATTTTACATGTTACAGGAAGCCACAGCTCACCCCAGGAGTGCTGCAAACAGAATCTCGTAAGCCAGATGCAACACTGCTTCTTAAGGCACCTGAAGGAGCTGTATTCTTCATTCAAAAGCTTACATACTAGTAGCTTAAGGTCACTTCAGCTTTTGTAAAGAGTGGGACAAAACCAGGAATGCTTATAGGGCTGGGTTGTCAGCAGGGTAGCAGAGGGATTACAAGGAACCTGTGACTCTGCCTCTTTCTGCCTTTACTGGTAGTTTTTTTGTGTGTGAACAAGTGCCATACAACAGATTGAGGCTGGTATAAAGGCCTGGGACTGTGCAAGAGCACCCTGCTGAGCCTCAGCTGTGCTTGCAATTAGCAATAGGCATGAAATGATTATTGTTGTGGTGGCTGATGGCAATCTGAAGTGACAAGTTTTATGGGGGAAGTTGTGGTAGGGATGTTCAGCAAGTTTCTGCAAACCATTAATCGAAGGCTGCAGCACAGTTTAGTCAAAGCTATTTTATGTCATTCCAAAGGTCTCACAAGGATGCTGAAAGAATATTTTTCTGCTCTCAGTGCCTTGGAACAGAGTTTTTCTAGGTCAGGGATTCTTTACTGCCCTATTTAGTGTCAAAAATACCCATTTGCCTCAAATTAGCAGAAAGCTTGTAGTTAAGGGCTAGAGATTAGGCATACAAAATTACTCAGCAGGTGACTGCTGGGTGGATTTGGGGTTGAGAAGTCTTTAAAACTGACTACAAGACATTATATACTTCTGACAAAAGAACATAGTAATCCTACCTGCTTGCTTTAACCACTGTTGTTTGTCTATTATTATGTGCTTTAATGCTCATAAGAGCAAAACTACTGGTGATACTACTCAATTACCATAGTAACTCTCCCCTATGACCTCTCATTTCAGTACTCGCTTTCCAACCAGAACCAATCCAAGCAGGGCAAATCTATTTAAAACTGTGACACACACTGCACAAAGAGGCTCCGAATGCTGGCTGGCTCCCTCTCTTTGTCTGGGACGTGGGCTTGTTTTGAAATGCTGAAAGGCAGCTTTGAAATGAACCCTTGAATTCAAGGTGTTTCAAAGATGAGGAACTGGATGCTGGGCGGACGCCACCACAGCATCCCCGAGCCGGCCAGCATGAAGTGAGGGGACCACAGAGGTGGGAAGGGAGAGAGGAAGAGGCTGACTGTGAGTCTTACTTCCCAAAGGAAAACTGAACCTGAAGCTGTCAGGCAACAGCTCAAAGCAGTTTGATCAGCCAGGAAAAAAAAAAAGATAAAACTACCAACTCTTTGTTTCTGGCATTTGCATCCCTGTCCAATGGGCCAGAAGCTCAGCTGGTGGAAGGCACAGTGGGGCTGTGATGATTTACAACTGCTTACAGTAGGTGACAGCTGACCGAGCTGTGTCCATCCCAGTCCTGGGTGGCCCTGAGATCAAACTGGGTATTCGGCGTTGTCACAGGTATTCATGGCAGCCACCTCCCCTCAGCAGGTGTCATCTCCACAGGGAAGGTAGGGATGGTGTCTGGGGACCAGCCCTGTGCACACAGCTGCCAGTCTTGGAGGAGGACTTGTGTGGAGAGTGGGAGCAGGAACTCTTCAGGAGCAGCCTGCCAGCCCCAGGCACCGTGTTCCTTCCTTCACTCTCAGTGTGCCCAGTAGCACAGCCAGGTTTGTACACCAGAACTGGCTGCAGCCCTGCAACCCAAAGCCCAGATTTCCCTATGGCAGTCATGGAAGGATCATTCTTGTCCATTCAGTCTTCTGTGGCCACCAAAGTGTTCCTCTCCACCTTCCCTCAACACTTCTTTTGCTGTTGGTTCCAGGCAGTCATTGCTGTTCCAAAACTTGGCAAAGATGGCAAGCCCAAAGCACAGGGCCTCACAACCAATGCAGTTCCTACTATTGTCTGTCAGAAATAAAGAGATGTTCCCAGCATGAACATACGCAGCAGCTTATGCAATCCCTTTTCCAAAGGCCAGCTCTGCTGGGACGCTGGATGTGGATGAGGGCAGTGGTGGGATGGAGCGTGACTCTTGCCCTGCTCCCAAGCACTGCTAGCAAGGTCTTGGCCAGGCTGGCACAGCTGAGCCCAGCTGTTTTCCAGGCTGTTCTGGAGACCCGAGTTTTGTGGTGCTGCAGAAGATGTGCTGTGCCCCAGGCTGGGAGAGTGGGGATAGAGCAGGGACAGGGCCTTGGTGACACAAGTGTGTCTGAAATGCTTGAGTTAAGATACCTGGCAGTGGCCCTGGAGGAGGAGGTGGCAGAGCCAAGGTGGGTGAAGAGCCACAGGCATTCAAGCACAAACATCATTCTGGTCCCCAGTGTTAATGAGGAGACTGGGATGGACCTTCTGCCACAAAATGAAGAAGGAAGAGGAACATCTCTCCCCTGCAAACATGTTTTCTGGATGGCAAGCAGAGACCTGTCCATGCAGCAAACCCCATCCCATCCATTAATCAGCTTTTTTTGCCACTACTCAACAAAATCCATACTGTGCTCTGGGTATTACTCCCCAGAGCCCTGCTGATGGGCTCCCCTGCCCTGCCCTTTGCTGGGGACCAAAGAACCACCCAAAGGCAGCTCAGCATTTGGAGCTATAAAACCTCCTCCAGCACAGAGGGCCAAACCCTCAGTGGGCTCAGGGCTGAACCCCCAGGCAAAGAGCATCTGGCTCGGTCGTGTCCTGGCCGCAGCCATGGGTGGCACCAATAATGACCCAGCGACTCTTTACACCTGCCAAGGATTTGGACCATTCCCCCAAGCCAGGCAGGGCACGAGGCTCAGGGCACTGAGAATGACATTGCTGTGAGTGCCTGGGTTTTCCAGAAGCACAGAAATTGGTCCCACGTTACAGAAATAAAGTTTAGCGGCTGTGGCTATCAGAGCACACAGCTAACCATAAAATAAGCAATGAGTTAATATTGCAGGCATTGATCAGCTAGTCTTACAATTAATGCTTCCAATAAAAAAAAAAAAGCTCCCCTTTTATTCAACAGAATAAGAAATTAAACACTTGAGGGCTCATTCTAAAGAATGAATGAAATTGAATAAGCTACCTAGCACTTGAGATTCCCAGCGAGTGCTTGAATAGAGCAAACCTCCTGAGTTGAATGGATTGCCTTTTGGGACCAATTTGTCTCTTTTCACTCTTTATTCCTCCTTTTTTGCTGACAGATGTACAAAGGCGGAACTGCGCTGTGCAGCTTAGCTACATGCACCCACAGCAGCTGTCACTTTTGTCGAGCAAGTTAATCAAGCAAATGCCACCATATCCCACTTTCTATAAGGAACAACATGTTATAGACAGTAGTCTTGGGAGACGGGGAGGGAGGGAGAGAGACTTTATTTTAACTTTGAGTAGCTGGTATTTTTTTTTCTCCTCTGTGTGTAAAAAAAAAAAAAAAATAAAAGGAGAAAAAAAGAAACAGCCAAACCTGGTAGCACAAGCTGACACTTTTGTTTTCCTGTGGAACAAATATTTAATATGATTTTAACTCTAATTTGTACTAGAAGGAGAGCTGTCTGGTTTTAATTAAATTTAAGGGACTTAGGGGAACACAGTTAAAAAAAGAAATAGAAGCTTTTTGTTTGCATTAACGCTTGTTGATAATAATATATTGATTGTCAATTGCTAAGCCCAAAAGATTAGTGTAGTAAATACTATTATCTGAATGCCACAAGTGAAGTGCTAGCTTCCCGTCCCTGCTTTTCCCTTTGTGAGGCACTCTGAATCACTGGTTGTTATTTATACATTTTCTTTGATAAAACCAACTTGTGTGGCTGATTTTTTTTTTTAAACCCTGCCTCATTAAGTGTATAATAGCATTTACGTGTGGGGCTTTCTGCTTTTTAGCCTTTCAAGCTTAAGCTTATATTCCTCTCTCACAACCTTGTTTCAAAACTTGGGATGTTCACAAACAATTGCATACACACCAATATTGTATATATCAGATGCTCTCTTGCTATTGCCAAAGACTAGAAAATAACAGAACATTATCCACAAAGAGTAAATAAATAGTTATTGTCCTGCTATGCTGCTGCATGCCAGATAATAATGCTGTCCGGTCATTAGGCAGCTTTTCTGTGGCACATAATTCTTTAAGTTAGGTATGAAAAGCCAACATCAAAAGTAGGTCTGTCGGTGTAGCTCCACAGAGCACACGGCAGAGCACTGAGAGGGCTTCAGGCAGCCCTTGGGTTGCTGGTAGAAAGGTGATTCACCCCCAAATTCAGACCCTTTGGAAAGTATCTTTCAGAAAATAAATCTAAGTTTTGGTGACAGTCTGCACTGTGCTACTTTAACTTCTGCAGGGTCTTTGCCTCGGTATGTTCAGGAACCGCGCGCACGAACCGTCAGTGTTTGGATTTGGGACCCCTCTGCCAAAGTGGGGACCCCACATCTGCACCTCGCCCCCGTGAGAGAAGCCTCTGTTAGCCCTGCTCAGCAGGGCTCTGGGCGAGAGGTCTTCACAGCAGGCAACATGACCCTCATTTTCAGAACTAAGCCTCTATAAAACTCCACATTAAATTCTAGAGATCTGGCAAAGTGCTAGCAATTTGATAAAAAATCCCCTGGAACCTCGGGGTCTTTTCTTTTTTTTTGAAATGAAATTTTGACCTTGTTCCACCAAAGCCTTGTGAACAAGTCTGGAGTCTCCCAGGTCACACTCACAGCTATTACTGAAGTAAAAGTACTTTTTCCCCTGGTATTTTATGTATCACTATAATGCTATCACTGCAAGTACACACAGCGTGTTCTTCAACATCCACCCCAGAGCTGTGAATTCTGGATGCCTTTTACTCTGTTTTATATTCCTTAACTACAAAACTTCATTCTTGTTGACAACGTACCAATACGAGGAAGTTGCAAAGTCAAAGGGTCTTGGTATGAAAATAATTTGTATTATTATTTAATAAAGTCACAGTCCCTAACGTTGCCTAATAGGGTTAAGCTGCTAGCCAGAGCAACTCATCATCTGTCTAGGATGCAAATGGCATCACCGAATTACATTATTTTTTTCCCCCCCTTTCCCAAAAATAAACCACAAAACAACTTTGAATCGCGTAAGAGCTCTGCCTTCCAACAGGGAAGAGCATTCGGAATGCACAGAGTGCAGACCCCAGCGCGTGGAAGTGCCGCACGCTCTTTGCAGTACATATGGCACCTGAGAGCACCCACTGCTCGGGGATCTCGGCTCCAGGGTGTGCTCAGCCTGCCGCCTCACCCTTAATTGGCTGGAGGTTGGACCCGCCGGGCTCGGCAGGTCGGTGCCACAGGTGTTAATGGGAGGGAGGCCGGGGCTGCCGGGGGTGCCGCCTGTGCTGGTGGGATTGCACAAATTCCCTGCTCTCCCAAGGGGCACAGCCCGACCTGCATGCTCCTTGCTGCAGATTTCTCCCTGCTCTCAACCCAGAATTTTATCCCTTTTCAGAGAAGACAGGGAGAGTCAATATCTTTTGTGTTGGTGGGGCCAAGGTCCCCAGCAAACACGTGTGCCCAAGAAGTTCACCCCTAACAGCCCCTGTTCTTGGTGCTGCACAAACCAGTTACACCTACACACGTCCTGTGCAGCTGTGACTCCACACGCCACGGCAGGTGCAGGTTTGTTTGTGCCGACCCTCAGTGGCTTTGCAGGAGATCCATGCACTCTCAGCACACAGGAAAAGGCTTCCCACAGCAGGGACACAGCCAGAAAGGGATCTGCAACACTACTGCTGCTTCAGGGGGAAGGAACAACTCTGGGGATGAGGATATGATGCCTTATACTCATTCAGGTGGCCCCGAGCTGTATGTCAGGGTGGTCTGCTCTGCTAGCCAGACACCAAAGTCTCTGCCTAGCAAAGAGCCATACACTCATGTCCCCGGCAGAAATGGTGGGTGAATGTGCCAATGACTCCCCTTCTGCCCTGGGGAGAATCTCATGGAAAAAACAACTGCAGTGCTGGCTCCTCTCTTCCTACAGTCAGGGATGTCCGGTCCCAGTCTGCTGGAGTTTGCTGTGAGCAAACACCAATGCCAGCCCACGCATAGATCATCTCTGAGCACATCCCAGCCACGTGCTGCTGCACTTGCTCTGAGGAGGGGAGACCCACCAGGCCATGTGCTGGTCGGGGCTGGATGGAGGGCAGCAGGCAGAGAAAACTGTTTGCCTGTGCAAACAACTACTGGTCCATGGCAGGGGGTGCAGGAGTTGGTGCTCACAGTGATCTGGGAAGGAAGCAGGCTGCCATCCCAAACTTTTCTCCCATCCACAATGTCCTCAAACCAGGGACATCCCATGTTTAAACCTGTTGGGTTTGCAGGCTGAGTGTCTCAGCAGGTGCCTCATTTCCCCTCTGAGTCCTAGTCCTGTTATACACTGAATTACACCTCCATAAAATGCTCCCTTTAGGTAACAGGTAAAGCCTGTCCTGGTTACATGAACCCCTGAACTGGAAGATTCTCCCTTTCCAAGCTGTGCTGGCATGGAGCATCCCATATCCCTGCACACAGAGAGGGGGTCTGGGCACACCACCAGGTGGGCTCTTAGTGCTGAGCTCTCTCTCCTTCACTGCAGATACAGCTCTGCAAAGTGCACAGCATTCACTAGGACCTGCCAAATTAAATCCCCAAAAACCTGCTGCTTTGCAGGAATTTGCAGACCTCCCTTTTCCTAAATGAAAGAGCTTCTGCACAAAAACCAATAAAGGCACACAAACAGAAAACCACTCCTGTATGGATGCTTGTTCTCAAATACATTTTTAATCTATAAAATATTCTCTGCTTATTTCCATTTTTCAAAAAAGAAATGCAGTTGACATGTTAAAATCTAAGTTTCTATATAAAGCAGCCTAGTAAAATAGAATATCCACACAACTGCTATTTTTCTGTCCTGATTCCAGAGCCCTGTTAGTGTGAGGCAATGAAGATAAAACTGGCTGCACAGTTGCTCAGTAAGATGCACAGCAATGCATGCTATAGAATACTTTCATTATACTTGTTATCAGTTTAAATTGGAAGCTGTCATGAAGTGGGACTTGATAAAGTTTATCTGCTTCTTTTATAGCCTGCAAACTCCAAAAAAAGTAGCTAGAGGCTGCCTGGACATCTCGGCCCTGATTGCAGCAGCTCCTTATGTCTCCTTCCTGGGGTTAAACACCGGACGCAGTGCACTCCCTGCCCGAGTCCCACCAGGCATTTTTGAATGCTGATATCACACATCCAGGGCGAGGCTTAAGGGAGCACCGGGAAAGCAAAGAGCCGCAGATCAAGGGAAACAAAATGACCTGGGACGGCTAATCTGGCACGCACCGCTGGCTGGAGCGGGCTGAGCAGCAATTGTGTGGGGCTGGGATGCAGGGGGAGAAAAGGAAAGGATGGATTGAAGGCGCTGCTGGAAATCAGACAATTCGTCATTGTCCGCGCAGGGGAGAGTTTCTTTGGGCAAAGGCTCTTTGCAGAGCCCGGAGGGAGGGAGCAAAGCCGCCGGCTCGGCCCCGCGGGCTGGGGTCAGCCCCGCACACCTGCGGGCACCGCGGCTCACCGGCCCTTCCCACGCTCCTCGCTCCCCTGGACGCAGCCGGGACCCGCATGAGCCGCGGCTCGCCAGCCACCTCCAGGCTCTCCTCCCTCATCACCCACAGGACTGGAACTCCAATTAGCTACAGCCTCTTACACTCAGCTGGAAGTAACTGGTCCGCAGTTATAAATGTGCAGAGAGCTCCTGGTCAGAGGCTGCTCAGAAAAAGGCTCTCGCTGGATGGAGAATTCCATGCTCCTGCTTCCCCAGAACCTTGGCTACTCACATCTACCAGGAAATAAATGATCTTTCACTCAGTGCCAGCCCCAAAACACAAATCTCTGACGCTCAAAAGCACGGTGCAGATGATGTTAGCAAGCCTATGCTGACCTTAACGTAACAGAGCAATCAGTCTGCCTTCTTAGAATGATTAATGGAAAATCTCCTCTGGAAAAGAAATCAAATTAACTGTCTTCAACCAAATGTCTACTGGAACACGAAAAGCTGTTCTGATAAAGACATTTAGGAGGGGAAAAAACCCCTTTCAAGCATGTAAAATCCAGTGACAGATCTAGGATTTATTTTATTAAGACTCTCCCTAAAATAAATTAAATGGAGCCTACTTAAATGAGCACTTCAGGAAAGAAGCCTTGCTGAGGCCATGTGCCCAGTGCATGCCTGGGCTGTGTAAAGCTAACAGAGAGGAATATCAGAGGACAAGGGCTGGCTCTGAGGAGTGGTGTCAGTGCTAAGCTCTCTCCCCACTCCCCTGTGAGTCCAAGACGGCACATGGGGAGAAAAAGAGGCTGCAGAAGGACAGTGGACTCTATGCCCCCTCTGGACAAAGAGAATTTGTCCCCTAGAAGATATACTGACAACTGCCACCACAATTTTATGTTTTTTCCCAGCAAAAGTCCTGCAGTGAGATCAACTCCAGATCCAGGTCTGAGCCTTGCCAAGCTAGCAAAGGGCAGCAAAAGCTGCATGGCTCCAGCTCCTCCGAAGATGCACAGGGAGAGAAAAGTAAGCTGTGCTCCCTTGAGATCAATGTGCCTAATTGTCTTCATTTCACAACTCACTCTGGAAGGGGAGAGAGGGGGAAGAAAAACCCCAAAAAACAACGTAGAAGAAATAGCTCCATGGAGGCCATATCAGGATGGGAGTGGGAGAGAGTTAGTGCCCTAATGAGCAGTCTAGCTGCGTGGGAGGGAAACAGGTTGTTGTCTGTCTAAGAGAAAGCGGTGAGTGTGGCTACAAGCAGATACGAGATGGGAGCCCAGCGCGCAGCCTGATATCCGTTCTTCCCCTGATCCCGCAACCCGGCCTCCTGTGAGTAATTCTAACTCACAGTGAGTAGCTCCACTGACTCACAACCAGGCTTTTTAGATTGAAGATGGGAAGGAGAAGGGAGGATAGGAAGGGCTCTGTTTTGGCATTTGATTGTGCCGTGCAAGGCTTACGGTCTAGCAAGAAATGCCATGATCCTGCAAGCACGCCTTGAAGGAGCTGCCAAAATTCAAGTGAGTAACCCTGCTAAGGGCAAAAGCTTTGATTTTAAGAATAAGCTAATGCTTCAGTGTCTGCAGAGGACTTGCTGAATTAACTGATCTAGCTGTGTTTTGTATTTTTTCAATATACTCAGGTATGCTATCAGGCTTTAATGTGTAGGTACTGAAACA
Organism: Leptocoma aspasia; assembly: GCA_013399835.1. Taxonomy (NCBI): domain Eukaryota; kingdom Metazoa; phylum Chordata; class Aves; order Passeriformes; family Nectariniidae; genus Leptocoma; species Leptocoma aspasia. Next base: position 354,636 of record VXAX01003850.1, read on the forward strand.
TATGCTGAGCTGCCTGTGGATCCTCCAGTGACAAATGCTTACTCAGACTCCTGGAAATGTGTATAAGGATTTTGCTAAAGTCTTGAGACTCACACAGTATCCTGCATCCTTATTGTCTCTGATATTTACAAGTCAGATACCAGCAAGGGCTGCCTGCTTTGGAAACATGAGGACAGTCCTGCACCATGTCTTCAGCATTCCTGCTGGGCTCCTGGCTGAGGGAAGAAACCCAAAATCCATCAAAATCCACCAGATGCAACTTCTCCCTTGGGATATCACTGGGGCTTCCTAAAAGGCCAACTCAGCTGAGCCTGAGGGACAGGACTTGATGCTGGAGCCTCAGCCAGGGGCTTTTGCCTCCCTGAAGGTGGTGGGAAGGAGATGCTGGCTCCTCTAGCTGATGAGAGGACCTGGAGTGACAGTTCCTCTGCATTGAGGACAGCTGAGGGCAGAGCAAACCCTGGTCTCCCCACTGCCCTCCCTGCTACACCTGCCAGACCCTGCTAATCCCACCCTGCCATCAAGACTAAGAGCCGTTTCTGTCTTGCAGAGAAGAACAGACTAATTTCTCGTTTCCGGAGTAAATTCTCCGTCTGCTATCCCGGCTGTGACATAGACCCAGGGAGCTGAACACTCACAGTGACAGTGAAGTGGTAAAACTGCCTTCTGCAAAAAGCACCGTGGCTGCTGCCACCTCGGCAGGCAGTATCACTGCGTGATTAAGTTCTTACCAGACTTTTTGGTAAAGGCAACCTTCCTGATCTGATAACTGCCAAGGACAAGCCAAATACGCAGGGTCAATCCATGCACACTTAATCTCCAGAAGGCAGATTAAGTGTATAATTGACCCATATAATCCATGTATCATCTCCAGTGAAATGTTTTCTGTGTCCGGTTTAGGCAGACATGAGGCCCATAAGACAGTGATCACAGACACAGAATTACCATTGCAGTGGATTTCATCAAAGTTAGAGATGGCTTTTTAATCACTGATCTCAGAGACTGCTAGATTTAAGCAGATGAACTAGCACTAAGCACATCTGTTTTAATCCTTATCTTCTACTCAGGCTGGTGTCTTCAAGAAGTACAAGGAGGAAAAAAATAAATTAATTTTTTTTTTTAGGCCCTCGCAATCTTAGGAGCTTCTCTTGGTGTTTTGATCCCTCATATCAAAAGCATGTTTTTGTTTTTTTCAGTAAGATATTGAATTAATCATCAGAGAGAAAAATGCCATCTGCGCTATTCAGGGACTGCATCAGGATGATGGAATTCGCAGGATCTCGGGGAGCTCACCCGATGTTCAGTAGCCTTTTGTGTATGTGCTACTCCCTGTGGCTGGGGAGGAAAGAGTCACCCTATGTTTTACATTAGTGTTTACCAATTTATGTGGAAGAAAGGCTGGCATTCACACTATCTACTAGTCAATCATAGACTTTCTGGATCACATATGTTGCGACGGGTTGAAACCTATACTGTGAGTATTTAAGGGTGTTTGTAAAGATATACACACATACATGGATCTAGAAATAACTTCTGTCAAAGGGCACAACCCTCACAAGTAAAACTCCCACTGCCTTCAGACAAAATGATGGATGTATAAACTCTGATCCTATGAAATTCTGAGTGACCTAAGACAAAGAGAACCTGAATTTTGCAGGACTGGTCTGAAGACTCAAGATCACTCTGAAGGTATTTTTCCGTGTTTAAGATACACCCACCTGCTTCTGCCTCATTGTTCCTATAAAAAGTTCTATTCTGCATGTCAACTCTGCTCCCCTCTCTGGGCAAAAAGTGATAAAATTTTACTTCCTGTCAGGCACCACACAGATTTTGTGATCCTTCTGCATTGTGTGCAAAGTACCATAGGGTTTAAATCCCAAAGCACCCAGCCAGGCACAGGAGCGCAGGGAGCGGATGCTACAACGCTGTTCTGAAACTCCTCTGTTACCACTGCTCTCTACCAATGGGCCTTATTACAGTGTTTTAGCTTTAAATGTTATCAAATTAGTGAGCCAGGCCAAGTAAATAAGTCATGTTACTCTGCAGTAAACAGCACTGCCAAAAAGCTAGTTAGGTTTTGATTACCAGCAGAACTCCACGATCAATCTGTTCATTCAATGATCCCAAGAATACAGATTTTTAAAATTAAGATGACTCTATTTCAGGGAGGGGGGAAAACCCATCCTGACTAATTTGCAGAATTAAGAGGATTAACTCAGAGACCACACAGAAATATAACAATAATCTGCCACAAACACCAGTATCTCCCAAAGAGCAGAGCCCTGTTCTGCAGGCACGAGCAAGTCAGGCAATGCAGGGGAAGAGAGACTGTTTCTGAGCTAAGAAATCATGGCAAATGCCAAGAAAAGACATATTAACCCAGTGTCTCTGGGGACATGGCCTAACACACTCTGCAGCCTCTGTTCCTGGGAGGAAACAAATGGGGAATAATTGGAAACACAGGGCAGGATTGCAGAGAAGTGCGGGGATTAGGGATATCCCAGGAGTTCAAGCCCCACAGAACAACCCAAGGTTGTGCTAGGCAACCTTGCACTGTGCACCTCTGCTCCTGCACTGCTCAGGACTGTGCAGAAAGGGGATGTAGCCCCACACCCTGAGTGTCTTTACTGGGACCCCATTGGGTGCAGAGGACCTGCCTGCAGGCAGGTTTAAGATGTTTGCTGCCACTGCTGCCCCTACTGTCATACAACAGCCTAAATTGGACTGAGATTTGGCTGGGGCAAGCCAGCACCACTGCACTAAACCAGCTGAGGACCTGGCAGTGAAAGTGTTAATAATCTCATTGCCTGGACAAACTGCAGCTAAGAGGATTGCTCCCCTGCCATGCTGGGAGAAGAGAGAACAAAATCAGGTCCAACTCTAACTTAGCATCCTAAATACCATTTTTGATTATTCCTCTTCTCTTTCTTATTAAAGAGGTAGTTAATACCTAAAATGTCCTTGGAAAATAAGACCAAAGGAGCTTAAAGACCCCACGACCATGCTGCTTTGCTGGGTTAGGTGAGAGGGGCAAAAAGCTGCAGGGCTCTTTCTGAGCTCAATAACAGAGCGAAGCACTTGCTCCTGCCTTTACCCAAACATGGGTGAACACATCACCAACTTAAATGGGGTCTGGTGACCCCCATGTAAACCCTGTGCTGGTACTGACCCGCCAGGAGCACCTGAGCCATGATGGGAGCTGACCACAGGAGCCAGCTCCTTCAGCTGCAACCTGACAAAGACAATACATGACTGCTCAAAACATAATTCCAAGTTTTGGGTGACAAGGGCTTGGCACAATCCATTCCCTCCTTGCAAAGCAACCACCCCGCAGCTCGCCCTGCTCATGGGCACACACTCATGTACATGAGACACATGCAAACATGCCAGTAGCATTAGATCCCAACTCTGTCCCACTGGGATGGGAACAAGAATGGGAACAGGAATAGGAACATGAATGGGAACAGATCCCACATGCTGCAATTCTCGCCTGCATCCAGTGTAGGTTAAAACAGGCAGAGCAATGTAAAAACCCCATCCTTGATTATTTACTTCCACATGGATCAGGGAGACTTGAGGAAGGCAGGGAGGGAAAGAAGGGTTTTGCATTTTTTGCTTTCCACCAAGGTTGCTGCTCTTTCATTTTTTAGTTCATGTCAACTGTTAATTTGTTTAAAATACAGCTTGGTAAAACCAACTATGAGTGGATCAAACTGAAATCAATATTTGTGTTAATTACAGCCTTTTGAAAATTGGAAATAATGGCCCAAATCGGTACAAACACACCAACTGTGAATCATAGGGAAAGGATGAGGGAAAAGGCAGTGTGGGCATTGAAAAGAACAGTCCAGATGAGCTCTGGAAATTTAACTGCTCGTGGAATAAATTTCAACACAAACGAGCAATGTACTCGCAGGCCCGCTGCAGATGGAAGCGACAGTCTTTTGTTTTATGTTTTGTTTTTTCTCCCCATGCCTGCTTGATGGGTGATTTGTGTCTGGTGCTCACGCTGCAAACTCTCCCCGGAGCGAGCACGAGCCGAGCCCGGAGGAGGCACTGCTGTGCTCTGTGCATGAATGAGGCATTCTCAGTGGATATGGGTCATGCTAGTAGATGTACACAGTAAGATTATTTGACTCTTAATTCATGCCACTTGATATAATGTGATAAAACATTTGACATGAGAGATAAGTTCCATTTTAATCTGGTAAGTTATGGGGGAAAGAAAGAGTGGGAATTGTAAAGGAAGAAGAGGTTTCTGAGGGACAGGCAGAAAGAGAAGTATCGAGTGAAGGAAGAGGTTGGTTGGGGAAAAAGCAGCTTTCCCTGCACACTGAGGAAGCAAAAGAGTGAGTAAAGAAAGCACAGAAGGCTGTTAGAGTTCCAGAGCCAGGAGACTGAGACATGGCACTGCTGAGAGATAGAAGGAAGGAAAGTAGGGAAAGAAGCTGCTTCAAACAGAAATTGAGACAGACAAATACCCTAGAGAGACTGAAACACTAATGCTGCAGTCTGGTCATCAACAGAAAACCTTCACTATAGAACAGCTACAAGGACAGAAAGGCTGTAACAAAACAAGAGCAACAGAAACAGAGATACTTTTGACATGCATCCAAACCTAAAACACTCAGGCATCACACGGCACTGTTCTCTCACAGTCCAACAAACTGATCTTGTCCAACTGAAAATTAGCTGTGAACATCTGGGTCAGTTCCTACTGGCCATCTTCATCAAGGAGACCATGTCTCAAATTTATCTTTGGTGGCAGACACCACAACATGGTCCTCCTTTATACCAAAGCCCATTCATAATCAGCTCTGTTTTGATTAGCTTTTAAACTTAAAGTTTAGTATGGTAAATTTGCTGTCAGATTTGGAATGCTTGTCAATGAAACAATGCAAAATGTGCAGAAGAGTTGGACCTTAGCAAACACATCTGCCAAAAACCTGGCTCAAATTTGAACAGTGAGAACAATGACTGAGATACTCTGATACAGAAAAATTTACACAAGCTTAAACATATTAAAGAGCTCTCTTAAAAGATACTGTTTCTTTAAAATCCACATACAGACTAAGACACAGTAGACTAGAGTAGAGATTTAAAGCAGGCAGAGAGCAGATACAAGCCTTAGTCAGAAAGAAGGGAAAGACTTATTTATTTTTAAAAGCTATAACCAATAAATTTTCTCAAAATGTGACTTATCCTCCTGTCTTATTTTGTCACATTTTGTGTCTCTCCTGCTTGGTGTCCAAGGAGGAGAGGGCATTTACTTACATCAAATAACCTTTCTATATACATCTCCTCATTGACCTTATCACGTAGGACATCCTGAGAGTGGCGGACAAATGTCACATAGGCATCAGCAACATCCATTCCTGGCTTCTGCATGGAGGAGAGAAGAAGAGAGAGAGAGAAAAACATGAATAGTGACACAGGGGGCAGCTTCTCTGTGCAGCCTCATCACTGCTTTTCCTTCTCTTCCATCTCCTGCTGTCCTCCTGCAGTTTGCTCTTTCCTTACCTGATGAACACTTACCTGATGTCACATTTCTACAGCTCTCTGCAGAATTTAACTGATTTTTAAAGGGTAACCTACAAGCATGCAAGATTTTGGGGGCAACGGCGTTGCTGTAAAGCAAATGGGAACTGAAGTAGCTGGATGGGAAAATACTTTAAAAAAAAAATCTTATTTGAGTTCACATTGCTTGATATATTGGATTCAAACTTACCTCAAATGAAACCCATTAAAATATGGTAACATGAGTCATTACAAGAGCTGCCACAAAACCTTAAATTTGTGTGGCACATTGTAAGTTTGTTAATAACTAGTGTCATTAGTTTCCATTACTGTGATTTACCTCAGATCACAGAGTATCATTTCTCTGCAAGATACGATTGTCAGCCGCTGTAAATTGAAGTTAGTTAACACATCCATGTAATTTCCAGGGTGAAAATGAGGACAGTTTGGAAAGCAGTAGGAAGGGAGTTTTTTAATACAAAGCAAACAATTATCAAGCAAAGGGCCAGTGCTTGGCCCTTGGGAAGGCAGTGACATTTCTTAACACCTACTGCAACAATGACAAGGTATTAATTTGAAAAACAATGAGGACAACACAAATGTGGCAGTAGTCAAGTGTTACACTTTCAAGCAATTTTCAGTCTGCTGATCGTGCCCATTCCAAGGTGGGATTAGATGGATTGGTTTGTACCAAGACAATTGCAACAGAATTACAGAATTAGATTTAACTAACATTTGCGGAATTAAATTTAAGTGGTGGGTTTCTGTTCAGCACCAGGATTTCCCCTCTGGCCTCTAGTCAAACAGGTTTTTCTTTCTCCTTCCCCTGGAAAGGCAGTGGCTCACGGACCATGGGATGGCCTCTGCACAGGTCTGGGAGCTGTGTGGGGCTGGTGGTTGAGTTCATTAATAATGTCGAGGCTGTCAAGGAAGTCACTGTAATATGGTTTCATTTCCAGGGGCAGGTGGGGGAACAACTGAAAACTAACCTAGGTGAATGATTTCTGCTCTGATTTACACAAAGAACTGGAGCATCTGTCTGGCTTTGAGGAGAGGAGAAGACCCTGCTGCAGACCTCCCAACGGTGCCCAAGGTACAAAGCTTTTGGAAAAGCTTGAAAGGGTTACATAGCATTTTACTAAGACCACTTCCCTGGAGATGCTGTACTCTTAGAACATAAAGGCCTCAGAGAAGGCCATGCTTCACGCTAGAAGTTACTTAAAATAACTGTTCTGTGTTCGAATTTCTGATGACTAAATATTTAAGATGCACTGAAACAACTAGGACATTTCATCTGAAGGCTCTCCACATTTTCAGGGCAAGAAATAAATTCTGAGTTTTTCCCAAGGCTCTCAAAATCTTGCTTTTATTACTCCAAAATAACAGGATGCCAAGATCTGCACTGGGGTATTTTAAACCAAGCAACACCTCTTATTGTTCAAGAGTTTGTCTTTTCCATGCTAGGCTCAAGATATGATAATTCTGTAGGCAACATGTAGGTTGGGCTAAAGGACTGAAAACACCAAATGCAGATGATGTGGTCCAAGATGTCTGATAAATTACCACATTGTCATATGAGAACATGCAGAATAATACACCTGCATTAAATATACACACACTGTACATACACATAATCAAACTCAATTGAGTTACTCTTGATTTCCACTGCCCAGTCTAACTGGGTGCAGGAACTGGTGTGGTATATTAAGATCTATTTTTCTGCATTTGCAGTTGCTCAGGATCTTTCTGCCTGTAAATGTTACAGTAACCCCTTATTCTAGCCAACATTCATATATTACACTTCAACTTAATTTAAATGTAAATTTCTGGCAAGTTAAGTGCTCTGTCTAAGAACATTAAGGGCTCTTTTCCTTATGAATCAAGGTCTAATTAGGGGAGACGATGTACAGTTTTCCTACACCAATTACAGAAAAATGGAAAAAATTATTTTCATTAACAATTTCCCAAACACATGTTGGTAGCTCATCACCATTTCCCCAAAGTAATAAAAAAGTCATTTTCCAAAAGAGTAAAATAAACCAACAATTAGAAGAACAAAAATAAAATAGATTAGCTAATGTGTTAGATGTGTGTTGGCTCAGTTCTAACATGTCTGGACTTTTTGTTTGGAAATTATACTGTATTTGTACAAGTCCAAATGAAGAATTAACAGAATGCACTGCTCCCATTTTTTTTTCAAATGTGATTCAAGCCAATTGCATAAATATGGTACCTTTTTGACACCATCTGCAAATTGTTGCCTAAACAGCCTCATAGGTCTCCATAAGAGGGTAACTGCTCATTATTAACATAATGGAGATATCCTTTCCAGTTCAAATGTTAGAAGTATGAAGCCCCATGGTTCAATCTTGTCTGTTAATGCATGATGTGGGTTGCTACACATGCCATAAACCAAAGCACGATGCAAATTATTATGACAGAAGTTGTTTAAATTGTGCTTACGGGTACATCCACGTATTTGGAAGCAGCCTTCACCTGTAAAAGGAACAAGAAGAGAGTTAATATCATCAGTACCTTTTCAAGTATTTGGTTTTTTCTTTAAACTCTGTAAGACCATCTCCAGCCAAGACTTGGGACAACATAATGCTGAGTAGGTTGAAAAGGGTGATGAAACTCACTTTCTTGTCTAAAATGGTGGTATTTTTGTTGTTGTTTTTTTTTCTGGAGAGGTAACTTTACTGCTGCTAGAGCTCTAATAGCAGCAGATGATAGTGTGGGAGTTGTGCTTCTACTTCAGTGAGCGGGGGAAGATGGGGTTCGTAAGAAGACATCGTTATTTTCTTCGGAGGCCTCACTCTCCACCTGATGCCACGTGTCTCCCAAGGCACTGCATGTCTCTCCTGCTGGGAGCTGTATCCCAGGAGCAATGGCAGCTCCCATGGGAGCGTGGGCATGATGGCATGGTGAGGCTGGCAGGGGCCTGCACCAACACAAGAAAGCACCAGAAGGACCCTAATTTTGCTCCTTTCCCATTGTCCTGCCCACGCTGTGCTTCCCCCAGTTGTGCAGGCTGCAGCCTGGGATATTGTCAAGACCAGGCTGGATGAAGCTTTGAGTAACTTGGACAGTGGAAGGTGTCTTGCCTGCCTTGCCAGTGGCAGGAGGGCTGGAATGAGATTATTTTTAAGGTCCCTTCCAGCCCAAACCGTTCTGTGATGCTCTACTAGGCTGAGGGTTTTCTGAGAGGTTTTGCACGTGAATGCCTGTGGCTGGGCTGGTTGGAAACTTGTGTTTCACAACCTGGCCCTGTTGCCTTCACGTGCTGCCTCTCCTGCACCCACTTGTTCCTCCCTCACATCAGTGAATGCAAAACAAAAATTATTATTTCCCCCCTTTTTGGTGGCCCTGATGCAAGCACAAGCTTGCAGACCATGTTGGGCCAGTGTGCTCATGCCATGCCACGCAGAAGTGCCCTGAAGTTTTTCTGCTTCCCAGACTGAACAGCTACCTAATTTTTCCCTGATTTTCCTCCCTTTTTAGAAGATGCTATTGGAGGGAGGGTATCAGAGATGGACACTGCATTCTGTGGTGTCATCACAAGCTGGTGTGATCTGTAAGACCCCAAATTGACTTTGTCTGTGCTTTTCCATGCACCCAAGGTGCACATTGCCTGGCACAGGAGGCGGGGTGGCCCCTGACGTCAGGGCCAACTCTTCCAACTGAGCAGTGCCCAGCTGGCCACAGAGACCCTTTTCCCACTGTAGCATAAGGCACAATGTCTAGAAAGAGTATGGCTGGGATTTTCCACAACGCTTCTGCTTTTAATTAGGGTAAGCGTTGCCGGCCATCTTTGTTTGGGTGTAAAAGCTCACCTGCTTTTAAATATTTCTAAAGCTACCATTAAAACAGCCTAAATATAACACGCACACAGTTGCATCTTGGGATGAATAAATTATGTGTCCCGAATGAGAGAATGAATGTATGTGTGAGACAGAATGTGAGAGTGGGTGGAAGCACTCATATGGTGTGTGTGGGGGGTGCATAATTAAGCACAATGAGGCGATACAAAAGACCAGACTGGTGGTAATTGCCGAGGTGAATGTGGCGAGTATTGGCAGCGCCCGGGCTGCCGAGCTGGGGGGCAAGAACAGAGGGAAGGGCAGGAGGAGGGCACCGAGCGCCTGCTGCTGCAGTGTGACCCCGGGTCTGGCTGCCCGAGAGGCTGCAGGGGGATGGGGCACGTCCCAGCACGTGAGTTTATGAAGGAGACAGCAAAATCAGCACCAGAGCAAACACTTGTCTTGTCTCCAGGTACTCCTGCTTCCAGCCAGCTGTCTGGACACCTTGCCCTGTCTCTGCATTTATCCTCACAACTTTCCTGGGAGGTGGTGAAGTGCTATCCCTTGCTCCTGCAGAACGGGAGTGGAGGAGCCTCAGCCTCCGTGCGTGAAGGCAGCTGGAGCCCATCCAGCGGATGCAGCTCCAGGACAGCAGGCAGTCATGGCACACCCACGCAGGCAGGGTGCCCATGCGAGCACCAAAGCAGCAGTTTTTCTGAGCAGTAAAGCCCAACAACCAGGAGGAAAGCCTGGGAAATGATGTGGCTCAAGAGCCTGCAGAACTCAAGCTGGGGTCCTTGCTCAGGGCGACACCTGGACCTTCAAGTATCACACAGAGCATGAAGCCAGGCAGAGAAAAGCCTGCCAGCTGAGTGTGGATTTAGCACTCTTGGGTCCAGCTTAGCGCCACTTTCAAACTACCTTCTCCAAAGCCAAGAGGCGACAAGAATAACTCAGCTTCCTGCGATCTCCTCCCTCCACCCACAAAAAAACTGAGCTGCTTCTCCTGCCCACTCTCCTTTAATCAGAATAATTACTTGTTTTTCTTTAAAGTCAGATTTGGCTACATTTAGTGAAATTTCCAAACTGCCGGATGTTGTGTGATTTTTGCTAGGCTGCCGTTTTTCACAAAGTATGTGACTTTGCCATGAAACATCTCAGTTTACCATACAAATTTTGTGCAGAACAAAAATAAGATCTTTTTGTTCCGTCTCCCTTGGATAACATGGAATCTTTGGTTATAATTACCACAGGTGTAATGCTTTGCCTACAGAGGCCATCCAGATTACAGGGAAGTTTAGCAGCTGGCATTCCTGTGAGTCAGTGGATCTGCACATGCAGACACTCAGCCAGGGCCTGGGCTGCTCCGCCAAGATGCACTCAAATGTAGCAACAAACAGAAAAAAAAAAAAAGTCTGGCCAAATTTAGAAGGGTGTTTTCCTCTCAAAGTGCTCTGCAAGGAGAAGTGGCTAGTGAGAATTTATTAGGACAACAGATGCATTAATTTTATCTTGAATTTCGAGGCAAGAATTGGAAATGAGGATATCCTACTAGGTGATAAAACTGTCTGTCACAAGACCCCCGAGTACATGTCACTTGCAGAGCGCCTGGAAAACACGCGAAGAAAGAAGTTGGTGGAAGGGGGTGGGAGACTAATGCTTTCTGGAGCTCAGTGGCTTGGACCATCACACTTTGTTGTATTTGTTCAGACAGGGAAAACGTGGGAGGTGGTGCAAGCATGCTGTAACAAGAGAGAGATTCTGTATTTATCACTGCAAAGACTAAACACAGCAAGTCACATTACTACTGCAGGGAGAGGAGACTTGCTAAGCCCAGTGCCAAAGGGGTCAGGGCTGCTCCTCAGCCTGCTCTCCCAGTGGCTCCCAGCAAATATGGGAGCCAAAGCGAGAGACGTCCCTTTGTCAGGAAGGAGCAATCCTGCTCTTCTGTCGTGTACCCAGCCCACTTGCTGTGGGCGAGGGACCAACACTTTCCTGGAGACATGCACACACCACGCACAGCAGCTATTTGGATACACATCCCTTCCTGACTGAAAACTCATGAAATCCAGGCTTTGGGACCATGTTCAAAGCCTGTGGGGCTGTTGGAGTGGGACAGACTGTTTTGCTGCTGTTGGGGAAGTTAACTGTCAGTAAGAGACCGAGAAGCAGCAGAGGATGCCTGAACCCTATGCACCCACGTGCTGGTCCTGACAGGTGCCCAGAGCCCAGGTGCAGCCAGGGCTTTGCTCAGCAATCAAAGGGAGCAGCACTCAGCAGTGTAAACAGTAGGATGTGGTGGGAGCAGCGCAGCATCAACCGAGGAACAGCTTGGATTCACGGAGAAGGAAGGGCTGCACACTACACTGTCTACACGGGCTGATGCTGGTACTTCCGATGCCTGGAAAGCTGCCGCCTCCACATCCTCTGCTGCTGGCACACAGGCATTTCCTAACCCTCCACTGCACTGGAATGAGGGGAGGTATCCAGGTATCCAACCCAAGCCATACCCTGCACCCCCTGAGTGAGCACAGCCCTGGGGCTGTAACCACACAGGGTTTATCCAGGGAGAAGAGCTGCACTGCAGGGCAGTGAATGGAACACCCTCCCTTCCTCTCTTTCCTGAAGAACCAAGTGCCTCCAGCACACCTGAAAAGGCAGAATGCTTAGTTTGAACCCCACGGTGGTTCAGATAAGCTGCCAGACTGTGTACACAAAGCTGCCAAGAGCAGTTTCTTGCCTCTGCTGTTAAGCCTTCCTAAATCCATCTCCATTTCCAGATGGATCCTACAAACTGCCTCAAACTCAGCGAAAGGGCCCAAGAGTAGCAAACGGCAGACATTTGCAAGTAACTAAGACAACTCCAAAATGAGATTTTGGAAAGCCTTCCCAGTTTGCAGAGCAGTGCCTTCTGCCTCTTGCCCAGTCTCTGTGAACAAATCAGTGCAGGAGAGGCTGCACATGAAGGCAACAGGACCAGGGTGTGGAATGTGAACACAACTTTCCAAGCAGCCCAGCCACAGGCATTCATGTGCACAAGTGTCTGTGAGCCGAGAAGTGAAGTCCTGCTTGCACAGAGACACTCTTGTAAACTTTCTGGCACATGCATTTTCAGAAGACCTTTGGAAATCAGCTGCCATGTGTTCATCCTAAGAAGCTGTCACAACACTTTTCTGGAATACAGCTCTGATTGTTAAACCATTGCTGGATACTCAGGCCAGTTTTGCAGAGATATTGGTCTGGTCCTATACCTTGCTAGGAAATACATGGTGAGCTGTGGATTGGTTCCTCAGTGTTAGGGAGAAATACGGCATTAGAGGCACCTTGTGCTTCGTGACCTCATGGCATTTCCCCTACCTTGTTCTCTTTCAGAAACACACATTCACTCCCTAGATCTCCCTTATTTTGCTGTTTACTATTTAATGGTCACTGTTACAGCCAGAAGACTGAGAGGAACACACCTGTCATGTGAAGAGACAAGGAAGCTAATTGCATGTACAGTGCAATGTTTTTTTTCATCTTCATGTGTATCCTCTACAGAACAAACTTCACCAAGCTGAATGATGGATGGAGATGGCTTTTCTCTGTGCATCCTGGATGTTTATGTACTGTATACCTGCATATAGGTTGTTTGTCTATTCATGTGGGAGTTACAGTGATCAAACATCACAGAATGGAAGAATTATTAGGTAGCTGGTCTAATCCTGGGAGAGCAGGAGGTTACAACTCAGGAAAAAAAAATAAAAAGAAAGGAAACTATAGTTTGTACTTACAGTAAATGACAAGAATGAAGAAAACAAAGTTCCTTCATCATATCTAGACAGTTTGGCCAAGACTCCTTCCAAAATGGTGACAAACTACAAAGACAAAAAATACTGCAATTATTTTTAATAGTTGTACAAGCATGTAAAAATCTGCATCACCTTCAAAGGAGCCAGTGGACCTCTCAGCATTGCCAAAGGAATGGACTACCTGTCCCTGGGCACAGTGGGTGGGGAGTGGGGAGAAAGGAGTGCTTCCTTTAGGGTGCCGTGGTGCACCTCTTGCTGACTGGGAATCACCCCTCAGTGTCCTGGGTGGTGCAGGGGACAGGAGGTGGGTGCAGTGCGTGGGGAATCCAGCAGAGCCTCTCTGGATGGGGAAGGCTGTGGCTCCTGCTCCCAGTATGCAGTGGCAAGCACGCAGCTAGCTGGGTATTCTTGCAGAAGAATTGAACTGGCATATGTTGGCGGATTATGTTTAAAGGTCTCCACTGTATAATAGGGATGACTTGTTCTCAGAAAGTTTGAAACTAGAGGAAAACACACCCCACCATCTTTCTCCTTACATACCAATTCCCCTCCGTGTTAGCACAGCACACCAGACCTACACAACCACCCAAGGGGAATGCTGGCAGCTGAGCTACAGAACCTGACTCTGATGAAAAACAATTTCCAAACAATTAAACCTGACATTTTGGAACGTATTTCCCACTACTGTCATCTCTAAATTAATTTCTTAGAAGAGCATATGGTGATCTTGCACAAGATGAGCTATTTTGTCCACACAACCTCATGCGTAGGAGTGGTGACCACCTCTGCATGCCACCCCAATGGCTCTGCAGCAGCATTTAGCAGTGCCACCCCCTGACTGCAGCTACCCCAGTGCCATGGGGTGATGCTGACCATGGGGTGTTACCCCATTAACATAACACCCATTCCTTAAAGCCACTTCTGGCCCAGTATGGCAATTGTGCTAGCAGAGTATTATGTCTCACGCAGTTCCTTATCAACAAAGAGTCACCATGAAAGGACTGGGAGATGTATGATCTTGCCTGTGAGAAACAAGAAGCCAATTCAACATCCTAATGTGTCACATTTTAATGGAAACGCACATATTAAAGATGCAACGTTAACAGTGAATCACTTCACCTGAAGCCGAGGGTTACCTTTGCCACTAGGAGTGTTATCATTTCTTTGACGGTTTCCTCAATTAGTTCATCTATTTTTGAATGGTACTGGTGCTAAAGAAAAATAAAAGGAGAGGGGGAGGAAAATATTAGCATTGATCACAGCCAACAGCTCTACACGTCTCAGTCTCTTCCCTTGGTAAGCCACAATACATAGCATTTAACCAAAGAATTATGCAGCTTATTACCCTGGGCCCCACTGCAGTGGCCAGTGACTACTTACACTTGTAGGAGAGACCTTGAATTCAGGAGAATCCTGCATCAGTTCTGAAGCATGGGCAAACCCTGCCCTGTTCTGGGAGCCCACAGCTCTGGGAGCCATGTGTGGATGTTGGAGGGGAGGCTCTACCATCCCTGTGAGAACCAGCACCCAGTGCTCCTGGAGATTCTGAAGTCCCTTTGCTCCACTTCCGCGGGCATCATCCTGTCCTGGCAAGATTGCAGCAGACAGTGGGATGCACCTGCTGCTGGAGGGGAACAGGCAGCCCTTTCCAAGGGCACCACAAACCTCCCAGCCCTCAGCATGGGAACGGGGAGGAGCTGCTCCAGGGGAGCTTGCAGTGGGCTCAACCACTGGGAATGGTGCTGCACCTTTCCCCACTGCAGCAAAGCAGCTGGACATGTGTTACCCTGGGTTCAGCAGGCACATGGCTCAAGTCAAGCACTCGTTTAAACGTTTTGCTGTTTTGTACTGTGAGACAGATTTAAAAACCACCCAACAAACCACAAGGAGCCTTTCTGTCCCATGCAAAAGCCAGCAGGCAGTGCAGCCCTGAGCCCCGGGCAATGGCAGATCCCGTGGCAGTAGCTCAGCACTGGCTGACCAAGGCCTGTGCCTGCAGCACCAGCGCTTCTGAGTCTTCAACCCAATTTCTGCACATGCCAAACCTTGCTTAGCTTGGGAGCTCTGATGCAATCAGCTGCAATATGGCTAGAATAGGTACTAAAATACAGTCTTCTACTAATTTAGAAAAGACCTGTTTCCAATACAAGATTTAATTAGTGAAAACACACAGTATATTCTTATTTTCAATGGACTGAGAAAATACTGATTATGACTGCTTTCCAACACAAAACATTTGATTTTTCAGTCAAACATTTCAAGCACTGGTGCTAGTCACTATATTCATTACCACTTGGCATTAATATTGTTTTAAAATGTTAACATCAAATCACATTGAAAGAGACAAATCTGCTTTAAATACTAATCAGACTTTGGGAAGGAAGACTGTGAGGGCTTTACAAATGCTAGCTGCTGGTCTCAGTGTCTGATCGGTACTCTGAACTGCTCTACAGTTTGGGGATTTTTTTCTAGGGCAGTAACATTAATATAGGAATTTGGGAAAAAGAAAATAAAAGTAGGACACACTTACCCACTCTTTTGCAAACTTTTCAGATGATTGGGGACAGAAATAAAGAGGAAAGTGCAAAAGACAGGAAAAAGAACATATGAAGATAAACAATAAATAAACCAAAATCTTTCAAAAAAAGAGACGTATGAGAACAGCAGCGTCATGCACAGAAACAATAAGCAATGGAAAATGAAATGGGGTCAAAACCTCCTTTCGCTGAAATACCAGAGATCGCTACCTGTAGGATTTGGTGGCAGTAAAACAGCGGGAAGGGACCGGATTGTAGCTGACACCTGGCACTCTCGTACGGTTTTATTTGGCTCCGAAGAGGAAGGGAACCGGCTGTCGACAGGCAGGGCTCAGCCTCGGGGCAGCCGCACAGCCCTCACCGGGGCGGCAGGGCCAGGGCAGGGGACACAGCACAGCATGTCCCAGCCCGAGGCCTGGCTGGGGACATTCAGAGCCTCACCTGGACACGAGGACAAACCGGCACCGCCACGCCACAGGCTGCGATCTGCTGGGCCCACGCGGGGGAAAAACATACACGAACAAGCGGGTGATACTTGCATTGGCAGCTCCCATTCCATGTCCTGCTTTGCAGGTCAAGACATACACAAGTCCCTTATGGGATCATAGTTATGATTAATCTTTAATGCAGAGCTAGGCCTTATCAGCTCCCAGGATTGACCTGGCCTTTCCCAGCACAGCTGGAATGTAGCTGTGGGGTGACAGGGACCTGTAACAGCTTGGTACAGGTAGAAGCTGCTGATGTGCTTGGCAGACACAGCCAGGACTTCCTAAGGGAAATGGAGACGGGGTTGTGCATATATTGGGGTGGCTCTCCCATTATGTTTTCCTTCTGCAACTTCATTTTCTGTGTGTGTAAAACTTTGCAAACAAGTATTCAGCTAACTGCTTTCATCAAGTAAGTCATGAGTTTGAATTCAAACATGACTAGCTATGTGCAAAGCAATTCACTGTGAAATGCACTGACTGATGCATGTTCAATAACAAGCTTGTTTCAAAAGCAAATAAGAGCCCCAATGGAATAAAACCACAGCTCTGAGAGCAGGACAGGAGCCTGTGCATGCACCGAAGTGGTGTAGCAGTACCCTGAGCGCTCATTCCCATGGCAGCTGCAATCCCCAGGGCAGAGTGAGCCCTGGTGCCCTGGCAGTGACCATGCAGGACAGGGCCTGCCCCAGGCAGCCACAGCCATGTGCACCCTGTGCCACCAGTGCCGCAGCCCCAGCTCCACCTCAGGAAGGGGAGCCTTGGCCAGGACAGGGTCAGAGACGGTGATGGTTTGGAAAGTGAGCGCCTGGTGCTGCTACAGATGCCTGGCTCGCAAAACCAGCAATTCCAACAGCTCCTTCTACATTCCTCATGGAAACATTCAAGGTTAAAGATCACAGAGCTGGTTTGCTTTACCCAGCATAGCCCCCACTCTCGATCAAGTTCATCATAGCTTTCTATTAGCTCAATTATTACAATCCATAATCAGTGCACTACAATGATTCAACTTGACTTTATGTGATGAGTATCTTGCCTTGTCATGTAACAGATTGTGTGTATGTTGTATTTCTCTAAGGACCATCTGACCTTAGATATTAAATAGAAACATACTAGACCAACTGAGAAACATTTAATACATACATTTATCCCCTTAGATGTATTAAAAATTCAGAGGAAAAATAAATATTTAAGATGGTAAAGTATGTTTACCAAATGTTTTAACAGCTGCCTTTAGAGACAAGGAAATGGAATGAAATGATGGGTGTTTGTTTCACAGGGTAATGCTCGCAAAACGCATTCAAGTATCTGCTAAAGTGAGTGTGGCTGAAGGTAGTGTGAAAGGGAAGGCCTTGGGGTGGGAGGGAACCCACAGAGCAAGGTCAAGGAAGGTGTCGAGAGAGTCTCTGCCCAAATACAGATTGAACTGTCAGAAAAATCAGTGGTTTTTTTCTAATAAAAATGTCATCTCTGGTTAGGTCTGGGCCAAAGGCCCTGCCTGAACTCTGTGGTGGGCAGTGTGAGCCCTTTTTGCTGCTGTTGAACTGTCTGCACAGGGACACGGGCTGGAGGAGCCATGTGCCAGCTGTGGCACTGCCGGATGGTCTCATCAGCGAGTTTCTGTCCCTCCCTGTCTGTTGTTTCCTCCCCTTGCTGACCTGTATGGCTGCCACACACCAGAGATGGGGGGAACAGAGGGGCTCAGTGAGGCACAGACCCAACTCCCTATATTACTGAGAAGGACACAGGCTGCAAACCCAGGTTCCCTGCCTCTGCTGTGCATCCGACTGTCTCATCATTTCCAGTGGGACTGGAAGAGGCAGGGTGGCATTTTGTCCTCCCCTCCCAGGTTGTAATGACAGATCTAAATGGGAACTTTTAACCCCCTCAGCCTGACCATCATGGCACACAGGTTTAGACAGCTTCAAGAAGAGGAGATGGAGATAGCCGAAACACAGAGTGGCACAAGTGAATGGAGGGGGAGGTAGTAACACTAATTAAAAGAAAAAAAAAAAGAAAAAGGGAGGGTGTATAAAATACTGCAGCCCTAAATGGTAACCTATGCACCAATAATTTATGTTTGCTTTACAGGTGTGTTAGTTTACCTATCTGTTGAAAACCTCATGTCCCAGCAACTGCTGCTTGCCACAGGGGTTCAGCTGTCTCCGAGCTGCTGCACCAAACACCTCCTGGAAATGGCCCAGGCAGATTTGCAGCTGATCCCGGCTGCAGCCCAGGAGCAAACACGCAGCTGCCTGCTCCCCTGCCTCCTGCAGTCTGAGCAGTGGTACTGATGCTCAGATTTTGGAGGAAACCGGCAATTAGAGAGCAAGTCAGCATGGAGACTGCCTGGTCACAGGATACTCGGGCACAGCCCTGATGTTATCAGTCTGGGGCCATCTGAATACTTAACCTGACAGTTTCATGAATGCAACGAGCCTCCTCTGTCTTTGTGATCTCCAAAATTTCCCTGTCCCCTGGGACTATGCCAGTATAAGGGCTTGATCCTGGTTTGCAGTGGGGAGCATCACAAACATGGACCTTCGCAGCTGACGGGGCATTGCCAAGGTAGATGCTGCAGCAGCTGCAGGCTGAGGGATTTGGGGAGAGACATGGGTATGAATATGGAACAGAAAATGGTAGAGAAGTTCATGTCCAGGCCTGGACAACAAAAGCCCACTCAAGATCTGCTCCAGCTGACCTGGAGGACAAGGGAAGACCTGATGATGGGCAGTATGAAATCTCTTACAAGGTGCATGTCACAAATAAAATGTCAGAACTGAAATATGTATAAGAAAAATAAAAAGAACAGCTGAATTTGATCCAAACACCACTGACATCAGGGCAGAGAGCCCTGCTACATCCAGTGGCCTTTGGAGCAAGTTCTTTCAGAGGAACAAATTGAAGTGAACAACTGAAAAAACACAGGAAGAACTAGCAATGATTCACTGCAAAATCTGACCATGGAAAGCTGTAGTGAAAAGGCTTATCTAGGAAATGCTGACAAGCAGCGGACTAGGTGAGCCAAACAGTATTTGTGAATTTATTCTAGACTGGTATATGAATATTCAATTTGGCTTGAAGTCACTGGAGCAAAATGAGCATTCTGATGCATTTAATTCATTCCAATTTGCCATGTCTTTCTAATTCATAGATCAATTCACAGAAACTTCAACCTGCAACTATGGCTTCAGAAGAAAATAAAAATCAGCAATTAATTAAAACAGGTTCATTGTTTGGGAACTTGAGTCATTATGAACCTGGAAATCCAGAATGATCAAGTGTGCTGATTATAGCCAGTACTCGAGGAAGGCAAAGCAGCCAGAATTTCAATCTACTTTTGGAAGTTATTTATTTTTGTGGTTTTTTTTTTTTTTTTTTTTTTTG